>JAOXYL010000043.1:5057470-5085473 GCA_028564955.1 Terapon puta | reverse complement strand
GTTTTAAATAGTATGGAAGATAAAATGTTTTTTATGTCATATTCTATCTTTTGATATTTCTTTTTAGTGATTTACTCCTGTGGCACAATTACGTAAGACTTTTGAGTCAAATTTGGGGATCTTTCCAAGCAAATATTGATATAATTGAAATTAATTGGAATTATTATTCTATAAAAAATCCAATCAATTGACAGCTCTCCTTTAAAAATGAGAAAATACTTCTCAGTCATGTCAGTCTGCAGTGATGCAACTTCTATGAAATCACCAACATTTCTGTGAAAACTTTTACCAAAAAAATAAAAACCTCCCTTTCCATGCTTGTATCTCATAAACCTTTACATGCACCAACAACACAGAGTGTGTGCAGTGTGTCCTGCGCCTGCGTTGCCTATAAGAGTCCTAACTTAAGCTGTTAATGATGTACCTAATTTGCCAGGAGGCCGTCTAACGCGGTTGCCTCAGACCTTGCGGACCGAGCCATCAGGTGGGGGAGCCTCGACTGTAAACAAACACACACTCATTTGTCGGAGGGAAGCTGTCGCCAGCTGCTCTGAACCCCTCGTGGCCGACACAATGCACATGTCACTGCTGTTTCATCGAGCAGCGCCGGAGAAGATGAACAAAAGCAGAGCAGGGGCGCTAATGTAGAAAGATGGATCAGCAATTTATCCGCGCTTGGCTGTTGGAGTAGCAAGAGGCATGTAATCAGACATATGCGATGACGGCAAGTGGGACTCTGATTCAAGCTGATTTGCCAGGCAGAATGGAAGCCATGGTGCCGCAGTGGGTGAGGAATTTGAAATGCTGCTGGTGGAAGGGAAGGCATACTGTACTGTCAATCAACGGTGGCCGAGAGCAGCGCTAAAGAAAGGAAGAGATTCTCTAGATATGCTTTAATGGTTCAGTTCTGACAGGTGAGTGTAGTACTAAAGAGAAGGGAGCAGACTGCAAAACTTCATCACTTTGTGCTCTGTGGAAGATTGATCGGCTCCCCTGAAAACCCCAAAAAGACTTATTTCCTCAGTTTTGAGATGAATTAAGCTTCATTTAAAAAGAGCTAAGATTATCTTCATACAAGTTTAATTGTGGCCATTTTGAAAATAAACTCTGTTATTATACCTACACAGGCAGCTGGAAATAAAGAGCTTCCGGTGTCTTAAGACTTTAAACTGCACTGCGTTTTAAAAGGATACTGTACCAGCGCTGCAATCCACCTCATTTAGGCAGGCAGACTCGTAAACCATCACAGCACAATAGAATAAATGTGATGTGCTGAACGTATCGGACAAGATGCTAAAATGTGGACAGACAGCGGGAATGAAAATGACAGACGCAACTGATGGTAACTGATCGGGGTTAATAATAAAACCTAACCAGTCAAAATTGATTGTTTTAGGTATTGATAAAATGTGATGAAGATATCTACTGCAGAATCAAACATATCAGACATATTTGTGCTGCAGTTTATTCTTAATTATCAATCAGTATATATGCCCATGCAGATAAGCAGTGACAAGCTTCTGACCGATAATTTCAGCTAGTTATGATGCAATCCATAGCTTGAAATGTATATCTGTTGTATATTTCCTGGATTTGAGTGCATTAAATATTTAAAACAGACATTTCCCTTTAGAAATTTGACACACCACACTGTGACTGCAGCTGCCAGCGCAACAGGAATCAATCTTGTTGCCAATTACCGACTTTTTAAAGTAAACTTAAACATGTCGCTTGTTTGGGGAATCCTACCAACTTCAGCTAATCGCTAACTAATGTGAAGAGACAGGAGCCGGCCATATGTTGGGACAGCTGAAGCCGCTACGTTTAGCCTTTAGATCGGGAAGTCATCACTTCACATTTGGTCTCAAAGTGAAAATGCTAAACGGAGAGCTGCTGATGGACCCTCGAGTACGGCACGTAACCGCAGGGCTGTCCGGTGAAGTTACACAGGTGCCAACAGTAAAAGTAATGAATAGCTCCCTGGTGCGAGAGTGGGTTCCCCCTTTTCCCATTGCTGAAAATGGGAGCTGAATTCTAATTCAGCCTTGGAAGATTAAATACTTTGAGGAGTATTAAAACTGGTCTAATGTTACAACGGGGAGGGGCGGCGGGTAGTTACCTCAAAACTCCTCACATCTTTTCTCACTGCTCTCCTTAACGCCGTGATCACAGCCAAGCTGAAAAGCTCTATGAAACTTTAAACTCCAACTAGATTTGGCTGTGAATAATAAAGAATTTGTACTTATTACGTTCACATATTTTGTTCTTTGCAATACAATGAAACTGTTAAATTCTAACAACTATAAAATGGATTATTTTCAGTTTATGTCAGCGCTTTATGAGGTTGCATCAACTACACTTACGCTCTTACTCTGACCGGGTAGACTCTTTGCACCAATCAAACATTATGGCTTAAATATTAATGTCTTCACATTATTTTACTTTACCACAAAAGGCTGCTTCACTCCATGTGAAGTCTGGGCCTCGTATATCCAACTGTATTTTTGTTATGTGTAAGGTCAGTTTGTTGGTGGATTCATGGGTTGATCAATTGATACTATAAAATATTGAGTGTGGACATATTATCCTGTTGCTATCTGTGTTTATAGGACAGCGATAAAGTCTGTTTAAACAGACGGGGTCCAGCTGTTAGAAAGTATATTTGACATCTGTGTATTGGAGGTTAGTGAATTTTTTTTCCTATTAACAAAAGTGAGGACTAACCCCTTTGCAATAGATGGATGAATGGATGGATAAATGGACAGATGGATATATAGATAGATGGATAGATGGATCGATAGATAGTCTAACATTCAGAGCTATAGTATTAGTAAACTTGATATCCACATCTGAAATTTCATTTATCTCTTGGGGGCGTTAAAAAACATAAACACAGTGTGTGTTTCATTCCTGAGATATTTCTACATTTTGGGAGGCAGTTTTAATTGAAGTCAATCTCCACCAAATGACTTCGGTCTGTTTTTTATTCACTTCTGTAACGACCCTTCTGGGATAGAGCCCCCATCCCACACAACAATGAATTAACCGTGTTTTATGTTCTCCACATCGATAACGCAGGGCCCTCATCATTGGACTTTGATTTTCTTGCATTCTTGCAGAGACTCGTGCACCACTTTTAGTTTTACACAGCACAGTCCGAGTATCACATCGTGTCAAATATTGAGTGTGGTTTTCTGCTACTCGGGCCTCCTGTTAATGCAGAATTGTTGCCTCTCACCTTGACAGCTCGGTTTGGCTCTGTCCCACTCTGGTCTCTTGCTGTTGCCCATGACACACGTCAGAGTGGAGTAGCCCTGCAGCAGGTAGCCAGCCTCGCAATGAAATGTCACCATGGATCCCAGCTTGTAGTCAGTACCCATTCTAGTGCCATTCATCATGTTCCCCGGATCAAAACACGCCTCCCGCAGTTTTGCTGCCAATCAAAAGAACAAAGCTTTTAGAGCGGCGACAACTGTCTAAAAACGAGCGGCTTTCTAATTAAGCAGAGATAGCTTTACATATTTATTCTGCAAGCGTGCGTTTGATTCAACAAAACTGTGTTATTTTAAAAAGTTATATGGTTAACATGGTGGCAGCGGATAAGGGTGAATCAAAGGCTATTCTCACAGCTGGCATCAATATTAGAAAAAGTTGCGCACATTAAAAGTACTTCAAAGACATTTTTCTTTAATTCATTTATACATGTATCCAACTAAGTCCCCTGCTGCAAAACTTAAACATGGAAATACATAGAGTCCCACTTGTACAGGCTTTTAGAGTACCTTTGTATTCCAAATGAAAGCCGGTGTAGCTGACAGAGCCATCGCTGCGAAATGCCAAGTACATGTAGTTGGACGTGCTCTCAATCTTCTCAGGAAGTTTACTGTCTTGGAAACTGCCAATCAGATGAGAGCTGCTGTCGGGCCCATCGTAGATATACAAGAAATCATAGTTGGGCTCAATGCTGAAGCTGTGACAAGTAAAAGAAACAGACAAATGAGAGATAAAACAGTTATTATTTTACCAAGCCTTAACCACCAGATTGTGCAGATTGTATGTGAGATTGAGAATGCATTAGGGTTTCGAAATGAGAGTGTGCACCGCAGTGCTAGAAGTGAGTCACGCCAAGCGATTTGTTTTGCATCTTCAGACAAAGAGATAAAAAAAGATATCTCCCCCAAGAGGTGAGAAGAGATTAAATTGTTGTGACACTGCGCTGGCACAAAATCTTCCCAGACGGCAATGGCAATGCAGTGTGAAAAGATCGTTTCATATTGTAGCGCCGTATATCAAATCACATGCCGCAGTGAGAGAGAGAGGAGCATTTGTTTTCAAAATAATGAGCGTGGTTTATGACAAAAATGTAAATAGCTTGGAGATAATTGCATTTGAGTTGGATCAAGGCAACTCCAATTTAAAATCGTATCTCCATCCTTTCATTTGGCATTCCCAAGAGAGAAAGCAGCATTGTGCTAACTCTATTAGATGTTTGTTTTGAAGGACAAAGTTGAAAAAGAAACATGGCGAATTTCTCCCCTTCACCTCGAGAAGAGGGGAAGTGGGTGGGAGAACGGAAAGAGCCAAGTATGTGCCCATGCATGCTCTCCAGCCTTTCATGAGGAGACCTTAAAAACGATACAACACTCAAGGCCAACACCGTCCCTTAAAAGTGCCCTCAGGCCCTTTTGTGCGTTTGCCCTGCCAGCACTGCTTAGATTGCAATTAATAATGTAAAGCCAACAGTCTGAGTATCATTCAGCCGAGGAAATAAGTTGCACTCATATCAAAATTCTGCCTGCAATATACAGTTTTCAAAAATCGAGTCTCACTACATTTCAGCGAAGTGGCAGGAATACCCGCATTCGAGTTGCTTTTAAAGGCACTGCTGCTCTCGGCCCCCTATCTCCCAACACACCTGGGCTAAAATTCAGGCCCACTGCTTAACACACATGGCCAACCTTGCTCAATACTGTGATGTTATAGCTGGTTCCACTGCAGAAAACAAGCAATTCCATGGCACAGCCTGAGCCGCTGTGCATCCACTGAGAACCGACTCCATTCTGTTTCAGGTAGGTTACAAACATACCGCAGGTTTAAGGGAAGCTTCATCTTGTAAGCTACTGGACCATGTACTCAAAAGACAACATTATTTTTTTACACTGTCTCCAGTATGTTTTTTTTTTTTAAAAGCCACTGTTCATATCCTGTATAAATGTTGCACTTCTTTTTTCACTATTGTCTCAAATGATTAAGATGATCCACGGACGAAGAATATATCCAACCCATTAGCTTTAAAAATGTAGATTAATGCAATTATTGCATTAAAATATATTTTTTACAAAAAGCAACTTAATAAAATAGAATTAAAAAAGTAGCATCATTGATTACCCGATGAAAGCCAAGGAAATGACGTAGTCAGAGTGGACAGCAATGAGCCAGTCGCAGTCTTTGCTGTGCGGGTAGGGGTGTGGGTAGTTGGGAGAGAGGATGAATCCCGAAGATCCAGTCACATTTCCACCGCAGGGAGCTAAAAAAAATAAATAAATAAATAAAAAGGGAAGAAGAGATAGATGACAAAGTTGCACACAGTGATCACAAAGAAAGTCACGACCTGCCACAAATGTCTCGACTTCATCTAGATGCAGGTGAGGAATGAGCAGTGTGAGCATTTGTAGGCCATTAAATATAATTGAGTCAAAATCTATGACCTTTGTCAACCTTTATAAGCAACAACCATCAGGTGGTGTGGTGCAGCAGGCCCGAAAACACTGCATGTGGAGAGGCTATACCATTATTTTCCTACATTATGATTAAAAGAGCTGTTTTCTGACATTTGTCTTACTAAGGGCGATGGATCTTTCTGATACATGTTCCAATTAAATTCTGGTGTAGCCAAGTGTTTCATTCAACGTTCGACAGGAGAGCCACACGCAAAAGTTTGTTCAGAGCAGTTTTATGCTTACTATATCAGGAAAGAATAAAATATATTATTGAGAATGAACAATATTACAAATGGGGATGATAAACTTTACGCCCAACTTTAAGTTTCCTCATTGTTCCTTGCTCTTTGTGTAATTCTCTTCATCTTGTTTTCCACTTTTTATTGAAACCTGACTCTTGGTGGCACATACAAAAAGACATGAAGACTATTAAATGATCAATTAATAGACACATTTCTCATCTAGGATTTAGCTTGATGGATTATGTCTTTTATTATGACACTTTTAGTGGCTCAGCATGTCAGATGTTATAATCTGTTCGTAAATCTTGAAGCCTAAAAAAAAAAAAAAACAGACTTCACTTGTCATTTGTTGAGTTTGATGAATAAACTAACAGCTGTCATGTTTCACTATGAAGAAGTACCAAGCTGATGAGTGTGCAGCTCTCATTTGATGCAACACTTAATTTGCAAAAGGACAGCTGACATTTACATCAACTTTTCACTCGTGCAGACTTGCTTCTAGTGTCGTTGCATTATGCTGTGTAATGCAATCTCATAATTTCATATCAAGACGTATAAATACTTATTTTCTGGACAGAAAAAAATAAAAAAAAACTTCAGTTAGACCAGTTGGCAGCAACTCAAGAACATCTAGGTTTCTTTGGACCTACTTAGTGTAATTATTTCTAATTGCATTGTTAAGTAATTAGCTGTTAAGCTCTAATAAGACAATGTGTTGGGAGACCGTAGAGTACTCAGTCTTTGACTGGCTACAGAAGTGGATTTGTCCACACAAGAGTTGGCAATGACTCAAACATAACTGAAGAGTCTTGTTTATCCTACACATATTTTTAAGACATCAGTGAGAGAGAATTATAGTCTCTGCTCCAGCCAGTTAATAGAAAAACTCCCTCCCTCCTTCCCTCTCACCATCTCTCTTTCACTCTTCCCTTACACTTCCTTCCTTCTCTCGGTCAATCCATATAGCTTTCTCTGTCTCCTCCACACACACCCTTCTCTCTCTAACTCACACTATCTCCTTCTCTCTCACCAATGCAGCTTGGAGGGCTGGGTTGCCAGTAGTATCTATTTTCCACTTGGATGCAGGTGATTCTGCTCTCCCCCTGCAATTCATATCCCGGATCACAAGAGAAGGTCACCGAGTCACCGGGCTCCCGCCCTTCCCCGTTGCGGCTGCCATTCATGGGAATACCTGGATCTCTGCAAGCTGTCGCAAGCGAACCTGAAGGGCAGACACATGAGTGACACACACACAGATAAACGCACATGTGCATGCAGAGTACAGGAAATCAATAAGCACAAGAGAAAACGTACACACACACACAAACACACAGATACACACAAACACACAGACAAGCTTCATATCACACAGTAGACAGCTGTCAAGCTGAAACTGTAGCTCAAACAGAGTTAGCGCACAGAGCAGATTACAGAGTGATATCAGTCAAAATCCTGCCGTGTTTTCCTAATCTGTTTTCCTAAACCACAGCTGTGGAGCAGCCCAAAGCTACCAGAAAGATCTGGTAAAATCTGATGGATTCTTCAAATATTCCCATCTTGACAGACTTTATTGAGAGACTTAACACAGTTAAGTATATTGCAGTCTGGTATTATTGTTGCTTTTTCACAAAAAAACAACAAATAAAAAACCAAATTCATCAAGTAAGAAGTTTTGAAAAATACGAATGTGAAATTAAAAGATAATGTTGCATGTAAGGTGTGATTAATTGATGACACACATGGCAAAATACTTACTAAGTTTATCTGTTTTCAAAAGGAAAATCACTAGCCTCGGGCAAACCAGGTATTACATTATGCATCTCCACAATCGATTTGAGCTTCAAACACGTGCAGTCAATCCCATGTAATTGATTTTTACATTATGCAGCTATGCCATAGCTAAGCTATACTAAGATTTACAAACTCATCACACATGAAGTGTTGCAGAATTGCTGTTCTCATTTGTTTGGTTTTAAAACTATTCATCAGCGGCAACATGAATGAATTAGTATGAGAGGCAAATGCTGCACAGGAGCCTATCAGCAGTGAACCGTGAAATATCACACTCATCAAGACGTGGATAACGACGGCATAAAATACTCAGAGATCAGCAAGATACGAGAAAATGTTTGAATTAAAATCTGCAACATATTTCAGTGCGACTTCATATCCTTTGGGAACATGCTGATTAGAAATCAAAATGGTATTAACCTTTAACTTTAAATGCTAATCAGGCTTTTTAGGTGACGACAGCGCTTATACGGATATAGTCTGTGCCATATCAACAGACAGTCAGAAAAATATCCAACATTTTTATGATGAAAGATTCTCCACTCAGACAGTATTCAATCTTGGCATACTTGTATGTTTACCTGCGTATAAAATGAAAGAAATACCTGATGCTTTTCAACTCCTCCGGGTGACTCTCACAAAGAGCAAACAAATCAGAGTGTGCATAAACAGCACATCGGCGTCTTGGAAGGAAACACTCACTTGAGAAATCGATGGCAAAGCCAGACTTGGTGATATAAAAGTCGGTCTCAAACTGAATGGTGACGACGTTGAGAGTGGAGTGGATCCCCTCAGGCAGCAATGAGCCGCTAACCTCCTTCAGAGACATCTCGTTCTCTGGAGGCCCGTCCCACACCTTCAGGATGTCGTGGGACGCCTCCGTGTCGAAGGCGAGGAACTGGAGACTGGCAGAGGTGAAAAGAAGAGACCATTACCATGGCCGAGTTTGGCCTCAGTTCAGTTCAGTCGGTTTCGAGTCAAGTCTGTGCCCTTGACATCTCGAGATGAACTCAGCTCAAATGTTCAGTTGAATTAACGATGCATTCGCTTACACAATTTTGCATCTCAAATACCGTAAAAACAAATGTTCCCAACGAGGCAAGAAAAATGGGCGCTGGGCTCGGCAAGATTAAATTGAAGTCAAAGTCGAGATCTATCTAGAGACGGCCTCCCAGTGCTTTTGGGCATTTCAGTTGAGATTTGATATCATCAATCAATTTTTGGCAAAGTTAGAAATACAAGAGCACAGTCTTATCTGCAATCTCATCTACAGATGGCCTGAAGCAGATCCTCTGACAAAGAATGTGTGGCTGACTTTATGAAATCATACCATGTTTACTTCGACCTCTAAGCCCAAATGGGTTTTATTTCACAGTAATACTTGGAGCTTTCAACCAAAAAAAATGCTTCCATGTCCCGGGAAAATTCCCCGGGGTGCTGTCACTGTGTCTACAAAGTCCCTCTCCCAATCATTCTTAATGGAGCTGCTGCAGGCTGTTTCTCTTGATGACGTCTGGCTTTGGAGGAGAATTTTTCATGTTTAGAATCTCAACTGAACTTTACAACATCTCATGAACATATTTTTAGGATGTTTTCATCTTCTTTCTTTTTAAAGTCAGGTCAAGTTAGAGTGACCTCAGTTAATTTAAGATTTATTTAAATCAACTCCAGTTCAGTTCAGTTCCAGGCGATTTCCTTGTGTATAAACTGTGGTCATGTGATAACATCAGTCAAGTTCCCTTTAATTTCACCACACAAATCCACAGAGTGCCCCACTTTGCTTTGTTGATTTAAATGTATTCTTAGAGTCATTTATTATATTCTTTATAACATTAATAAGTTAAGGCCCAACTATGCATTTTTCCCCCAAACCACCGTATATCATGACTAATGATGCTCAATACAATTAGCATACTTTGATAAATTATTTCTTATATTAATTAAAATATTCTAAATTAGAATGATTTTCCAAAAAGTTACAAATGACTCAGACTTACACCATGACAATAGGCAACAATTTTTCATGCACACTGGATATGCAGGCTAAGCATGTTATTAGCAACGTGATTTACCTGACAATGTTTCCAGAGTTGACCTCAATTGTCCAGGTGCACCTCAGGTTGTTGTCGTAGGGGAAGGGATACCCGGGAGAGAGGATACGCCCAGTCGACTCGCCCTTGAAACTGCCACCACACTCCGCTACATGCACACACAGAGGCACACACACAAGTAAACACAAAATGCATGAAAAACAAGCAAACAAATACAGTAGATAGAAACCAAATACAGGAAGGGAAAAAAGCTCCAAGCTCAGCCTGCAATGAGGAGTAATGAGCAACAGTTGAAACTCTACAAAGAAAAAAAAAGGGAAATATTTTCTTTTTCTAACAGGTAATGGGACTGCTACAAGGATTTCCTGCCTGTGCAGAGATACTCTCAGATGCTAAACTTGTTTTGTCTCTAAGTATGCCTCCTAATGATGCCATTAATTAACTTTAAAAAGACTGTGTCCAGAGAATATATAGACCATGCCTTGCACTGCAGGGAGGACACTGCTACAAATGTTAATGACTGAAGGAATATCTTATCATCCAGTCTGTGTTGTCTCTCCCCTGGTTATCGTCTTGCTATCTATATTACAGAACAAACGGCACTTAATTAATAGGAAAATTGCATTAGATTGCCACAGTGGTAGGCTATAATCAGTATCATAACACCGGGCAAACGTAAAAGTCCTTGACAGGAGGAGCCGGGATGTGGCCCCGGAGAAACGGCTGGAAATCCCATTTCAAATGCAGCTCACAGACAGAAAGCTCACTATTAATATTGACCATTCAGTGATCCAGCACTGTTAAACAGTTAATCAATAGACTGATTTACTTTTTTTGTGATTGTATTGACCATACCACACACAATGTCAGACTGAAGTTCTTTTATACAAAAAGGAATAAATGCTATTTTTATTGAAAACGGCAGTAGGACATGGTGGCATTTAAAGTGCCATTCTGCACACGTCCGGAATTTGTAAATCATTTTTTACCCTAATCCATCACTGCAAGACATCAAGAAACAGACACTGCCTCACAATACCTTCCAGACTCTGGCAGCGTGCGGGTAATAGCTTTATCATTTCTTGGTGTCTGTCTCAGCATGTTCTGAGCATGACAGCACAGCTAAGACCGAACGTCAGGTCCATGACTCAACCTGATATGAATACTGAGAATTATCCTTTTACTTGTAGAAGAATGCCGATCAATTCCACATCTTAATAACACAGGCTACGGATGAAACAGCATCACAGCAACAAAGTTGAAGCTCAATAGCAATTAAGATTGCATCACTATAGTTTTCTTAATGACTATGTGCAGCCAGTTCTGCATCAACAACGCTTAGCAAGAGCAACGATTCGCAATAAAACACCAGAGCTGTTTGTATTCTCTTACAAAATGACAAACAGCGTATTTTCCCCGAACACAGTTCAATTAAGTAGAAATCATCTTGGGATAAATCCTTAGGATTAACACCTAGCCAAGGAGTGTTGATAGTGTGTCTGGTCTGAATAATAATATAGGCTACAACAAAAGGATAGAGAAAGTGAGAGATGGACAGAGACTTTGAGAAACAATGTCTGGGTCCATAAACTGAGACAGAGACAAAGCACACAGATGTAGGACGAAGGATTACCTATACATGACGGCAGGTGGTTGTCCCATGCCCTTCTCTCCCCGGTCATGCACTTCAGTATGCCACTGCCGTGCAGAGTGTAACCTTGGTCGCAGCCGAACGTGATGGCACTTCCAGCAAAATGACCCTGGTCGCTGACTTTAAAGCCGAACTGCGGCACACCTGGGTCATCGCAGTGGGACAGCTCAAAGCCTGGACGAGTGAGATTGAGAAGCACGGGAGAAAGAGAGGAGGTTGGAGGAGAAGATGAGTCAAGGAGCGACATGAGATGAATACCGTGAACACGTACAAACACAAAAGTCCAGCGGAGAGCAGCCATTCTGTAAAACCAGCACCGTTTATCTGTACTGTAAAGAGCTATTGATTGAGCTTTGAGAATTAATTTCCAATTGAGCACAGATGATGGCTCGGCTTACAGTCCCATTATATTACTTGGCAGTAAAAGATTCCTTTTGGACTGAGAGTACAATTAAATGTTCACAATTAAATGTTCAATTGAGTGTAGACATTTACCACTAGTGAGAAACAGCCCATCCACTCGCAGCACTTTGAGGTAAAACTAAAGAAATAAAATAAACAAGCAACAAACGAGAAAACGTTTGGTTCACCACGTCTGAACTTGACCATGGCCGTATTATGTGTCCTTCTCTTTCAGGTACTAAATGTAAGTGTTCTGCTATGCAGCAACAGTGGCCGCACATAAAACCAGCAGTGCTGATTTACGGTCTCTTCTCACGGCGAGGTCCGTGCCCATGCCAGATGTTATGGTAGTATTACAAGTGTCATGCCCAGTATAAATCTCCAGCAGTTACTGCCCGCATCTAGAAAATTACCTCAGCACTTTTGGTAGAAGAGTCATGAAAACATGATCAGGTTTCATGTTCACACAAGATTTAAGCTGCCCATATCCCAGCTTCTCCTTGCCCCGTGCTGTTCATCCATCAGGCAATCCTCTCCAAGTTGAAAAGGGCTATTCATTCTGGGTGAAAAGACCAAGTAAAGGCTGTGCTCGGAGGTGGATGAAGGGTGCTAGTTTACATTCTGCTATTTACCTTGTGCGCATCCCCGGAAAAATCAGAAATTAAATCCAATTATGTGATACTTAATTATGGGTAATTCTGTAACTCAAAAGGCATCTTGTAATTAAACCATCATTTCTCCTCAACTAATTGTAGTTTCATTTAGACGCCAATGTCAGTTTATTTAGCTGTTGTAAATGAGTACATATTCCTGATTAATGTACATTGGACTAATATTTCTGTGAGGATGCAAAATCAAAACCGTGAATAAATCCAAACCACACTAAATGGTAACATTGCTATTTATTTTAACTATAGCTATATCATAACCGCTCGCATCTGGCACAGTTGGTGTACTTATCACAGACTGAAAATCCCCAGTGAGGGCCTTTTAACTACAAGTTAGCTAAAAACTTTTTTCCTGCTTTTATACGATTCAAGTCAAACCAGCACTTGGCCTCTTGCCATTCTCACTAACTATGTTGAATTCAACGTAAGAAAACCCGCCGGTAGACAAAAAGGATTCAGAGCGCTCACTTGCAGGTGAAACACAAAAACACTTTAAATTGGACCGCAAAATGCAGTGTCACCAAAACATTCGCACGTCACAGTAATAAATTAGAAACGGTTAGCAACAATACACAGTCAGCAAGCCAATTAGGGGGAGAAACAAAAACCCATCTATTACTGGCCCACTTACAGCGATGACCCATACTTTCATGCATACTGTATGTAGAGCCACACACTCTATATGGTGTATATACATACACTTTTCGGACGCACACACAGACAGACTGATTTCAAACAATCCCAACAATAATTCACCTGTTTTAACAAGGTACAGTGAGGCAGGCATGGACACTAATTGCAGGAGCGGAGAGCAAAAGAAAAGAAAGAAAAGTGATTCACATAGAGAGACAGAGGAACTGAGAGTGGATGGGGAAAAAAAAAGCTAATTTTCCTGCAGGAATGGCAAAGAAACACCATGCTGCGTTTAATGGATACCCTGACAGTGAAAGACACAGTGAAGCAGGGTGAGGGTCAATTAAAATTTTCTTTTAAATTGTGCTACTTGAAATGCCTGGCTCCTGAAGTGAGGCTAAATTCACTCATTTGGAAAAGCTTTAGGGCCCTCCTCCCCCAGGGAGATGAAATGTGACTCACTGTGGTATATGAGCCGGAACCCCGCTGCCGTCGCCTCCTGGTCAGAGTAAAATTCGAGCCACAGATAGTTGGAGGTGCTGGTGAGGGACAGGCCTTGCATTGACGTGCCCGTGTACGTGCCGAGGAGCGGCGCTGCACCATCTTTACCGTCGTACACCTGATGGGAGACAAAGCAGGACGCCACGGAGGATTAAACACCAACAGTAAAGTAGAATGATAATATTAAGAATTAAATATTAATACTGAAGAAAGAGAGCCACAATTAAAAGGAAGTCATTAGTACTGTATATCCTCTGGTTTATATGGCACCTCTATTGCAAAACCAATGTCCTAAATGGGATGTGAAAATTAGATTGGAGGGACCGTAATTCTCCCCATTGATTTGATACTGTGCATCTGCAGAGGTGAATTAACAGGGTAGTTGGTTGGGATTCATTATGTCAAAGTAAAACAACATGTTCAAACAGCATTTATCAACCAAATATGAAATGGTGGTCAAGACGTACCTACATCTAAAATTCAAAGTTATATTGTTTGTCTATGTTTTGTGGATTACTGCGTCTTTAATCCTTGTTTCTTATTTTTATCGGAAATATTTTTTATCTATGTGTCTACAGTAATGGAAATCATTATATGTAGAAGAAGCCCCCTTTTAAATTTGAGAGTAGGAATTTTCAGCAGTGCACCTAATCTTTCCTGATTGACATCTGTGAAATAACAAGAAATGAAATACAAGGCTCTGGGCTGTTCCTTTGAAATACTACTGGGGCTCTCTCTGTTTTGTTTTGTTTTTCCCTCTCTTCAAGTCAATTTAACTCTCAAAGCATGTCTTTCCACATTTCAGATGTTCACAAAATGAGTAAGTACAAGAGATTACTGTCTACACAACTCCATTACCAGAAACACAGATAGTAGACTACAGTCTTCTGTTAATTGGAGCATTAGACAAGACATCTGCATCTCAAAAAGAGTGCATTCCAGCTGTGAAGTGGGGACTACATAGTCATTTGCATCACATCTGTGGCGCAAAATGCCCTCAGCAAAAAAATGAATCCCTTCCCTCCCAAAGGGATGCTGCTGCTGCTGCTGTTTGACCTTTGCTCTGACTTCCAAGAAAAAACAATTTCACATTATGCCTGATGCTTTCCAATAAATCTCATTCTAGTTTCCCCTGTTGTACATGATGAAAAGCATCCGGCCCTGCCTCTTATGCTTAAACATTAATTAAAAAAATGGCACAAATTGATTCGACTTGGTTCTTATCCAAAGTCCTGTGTGTGTGTTTGTTGGTTATCTTTTTTTTTTCCTGTGAACAAAGAAGCATTGAGTCTTTACCTTGAGGATGTCACCTTGCGCGAGTTGAAACGTGCTGGCGGTGATGTTGATGCCTTTGCCTGTTTGGACCTGAATGCTGTACACGCATTCGTGGCTGTTGTCGTAGTTCATCGGATAGTTCGGTGACAAGAGAACTCCCTCGTTGTTGGAGACCGTCGATCCACACTCAGCTACAAGAAAACAAACACAAACAATAGACATCATCAGTTACACAGCAACAGGCTCTGAAAGCACAGACACTCAATTTGGGATGAAAATTATACATACAATATACCTGGCCCATTAGCATGTTAACGCTGAGATAATGGAATGATTCAAATGTTTATTTGGATGATCATAATTACTGATCTGGTCTGTAACTCAGTATCATAATAATCATCATCAACTTGCAATGACACTTTGAGAAAACACTGAGCAGACTATTAAATGCTCAGTGTAAAAACATTACAGGCTGCTTTTCTAAGATTTAGCCCTCCGGCTTTCTTGCACCGTACCGAGACAATACAGACGAGGAGCGCTTTCTAAAATGAACTCCTCTGACCGGTAATGAAGTAGAGAGCATGTTAAAGACTGCACAGCATGCATTTCTCTGCATGCTTTATGTGCACAAGGCAATGCTTGGCATGTTTTTAATGTATTTGCTTTGCTTTAAAAGACGCATGCCTGCTTTAAATGTCGTTACCAGTGAAATAACTCACTGCAAGTCCAACATAACTATTTTTGCCATTTGTTTCCAAGCATAATTATCATGTAAAATTCATGTCATCATAGCAGACATGGGGCTAAACTGATGAGCCAGAGGCACGGTTATGCAAAAACATATTAAGCGCCCCATAACAGGGTGTGACACAATGCCTCTGCTATCAAACAACTAGATCGCTGCAGCCGGCTGTTAAAATGGGCAAGCGATGTAATTGAGCTTCTCTGGAGGGAAAGGGAAAAAAAACAGTGCCGCAATATTGTCCCTGAACTCGTCTCCGCTGACCTGCCCTTGGAGCACCCTTCGATGGAAGAGAGATCTCCCAGGACAGCTTTAACCCAGCAGCTCACATCAGTATTAATCACAGGTCTGAGCTTTTAATTGTAGTCTACTTAATTCCTAAATCCCATTCCGCTGAGTTCTTGAACGTCTACTAAAAAGTTTATATCTGAGCCAGATACAATTAAACCCTGACGCTTGCTAGCTAAACTCTGTACAGACACAAACACAAACAGGAGAGAAAACGGAATAAAAGCAGCTGACCACGTACCCACACACCTTGGCAGAGGGGCGCTCCACATGCGGCGGCCGCCCCCCAAGCACACAATCTCCCTCGCCCCCTGCAGACGATAGCCCGTGTTGCAGTAGAACGCCAGCGAGTCGCCGATGCCGAACCTGGAGCCCGTGTGCCAGCCGAACCGGGGCGTCCCGGGGTCCTGGCAGGGTTCGAGATCGTACTCTGGAAAGCAAGACAGCCAAAAAACATGCTAAAAAAGAAAAAGCAAAACATATTATCAACACTTTATCAAAACAATTTGGTACCTGACATAAATAATAAGCCTCCGAGTGCACTGTCAGCTGGAGAAAGAGATACCTGAGCTTGTGGGGACTAACAGTGTTGCTGAAGGACACTTCACCAGGTTGGGATCCATGCCAAAAGCTTGAACCCTGGATGTCTGGATGAAGGATGGGCTCTGGAAAAATTAGGCCACCCTGCGTGCAATATTATTATACATGGGCTGTCGGTGGCCTTATCATTTGAGATGTAGGTGCAACTCAGGCTGAATGAGGAGAACAAGGTCTTACTCCCAGCAGCATTCCTCTCACAGCCTTTTTTAAAAAAAATAATACAATTTTGGCAGCACGCAGAAGTACGTAGGCTTATTGATTTGAACACGACGAAATGTTACAGCGGTTATAGGACGTGGCCCGACAGCGCGGGCGAATTTTCATCAGAAGGGTCATGAAAGGTTAAAAAATGAATGCTAATCAAGAGATCTATAGATGCTAATTACGGAGCATGCAAGGACGTAAGCGCACACTGACAAACTAAATTTCATGAATATTCATGGCTGGATAAGTTATGCTTCACTTCAGCGAACAGCAGGCAAACATTTAGCCAGAATGCTCATGAAGCAGACCCTCTCTCGCTCTCTCTCCCCTTCCTTTTTTTTTTCCCCTCCCCTGCTTTACAATATATCTCTCTCACACTCTCTTTATCTCTCCCGCACTCTCGCTCTCTCTCCCTCTCCGCCCTCTCCATCAACCCTGCTCACTCAGCATCACCATCTGTCTCATCTCTCTCTCTCTCCCTCCCTAAGCCGTCCATCTCCTCTTCTCCGTCTCCGTTTCTCCGCTCCTTGGGCTCTGCGTGGGGGGGCCCATTATTTCTTCGCACGCCACCACCCCCACCCCCACCCCCACTCTAACCCTTCCCCCCTCCGTCTACTCTCAGTCCCGAGGATACCGACCCACGTGGCGGGCTTTGATGATCATTCCCATCACGGTCAGACACCCTCTACCTGCGTGACCCCGTTGTCTCTTAATTATCCTCCTCTGATCAGCACAGCCTGAGGCACGGTCCGCCTTAAGCCTGCTCCCGTCCTGACCGACAAATCACTCCTCACATGTTACTTTATGCGCGCTTTAGAGGGGCTTAGCACTTCTGATCTCATCATTGAACGATCCGTCTTTCTCCTTCTGCCTGTCTGTCACGCCTGTCTTTCTTTTTTTTTTTTCGCTTTCCGACCCTCCCACTCAACAGCTCCGCCCACCACATCTTCAGCGCGCTCCCCTCTCCTTTCTGAGCAATCTATCCTGCTTCCTCTTTTAAAAATCTTCCCCACACCTACCAATACCCCCCTCACAAACATACGCCTCCGTACCGGAGAAGGAGATGTTGAATCCCTGCAGCGATATGGAGAAGTCAGAAATGAAGCGTAGCTGGGCCTTGAAGTTTCCGTACAAGCCGGCGTTAACCGGCGCAGGCCTCTCTGAGCCGGTGAGTCGAGCCAGTGGCTGGGCGAAGCTGCCATTTTCAGTTATCAGGAGGTAGTCATGGTGATCCTCCAGGTGGAAGGAGTGAAAAGTGAATTGGACACCTTGGAGGAGAAAAAAAAAAATCAGAACAGCCGAGCGTAAGAGGTTTCCAGGAAAATACAAAGAATCGCTGATAGAGATGGAGAGGAAGCTTTAAATAGAATATATGCAGGAATATGACATTTATGTCTATACTAACCCAGAAGAAGAAGAAATGGATTTTCTATTCACACTTTAGGGCACAGGGTGAACTGGATGCAACTATTATTCAATCTAAATTGTAGATATAAATTCAACTTAATCATGATTTAAAATTGGTTGTATGAACTTCATTTGAGCTTCATAAAGAAACCGTCTGTACAAAACTCTTCCATTTCATTCAATAATAAATGCCAACTTTACAGAAAAAACTTGAAATAAGCATAATAAAATGAATCCCACTGAAATTATAATAAATGGAAAAGGAAAAAGTGATATTTAAAAAGAGACACAAATGTGACTGAAAAGTATTTCAACATCCAAAGTGAAAAGAAAACACTTAATGAAAACTAACAAAGAGAAAATGATTCAAGAGCTGTCTTTTCTTCTTTTTCTCTAAACTATCTAAGTGAAGAAGCACAAGTGCATGAGCATTCAGAATTTCCTACACTGCTTATCTAAGTAAACACTTTAGTACAGCACCTCTTAAACTGTCTTAGGAGGGTTAGGGTGAAACAGATTCACATGAATACAATCGATGGTAGAAAATATGCAACAGCAAAGACAATCTATGAGCTGTGTTGGTCAAATTTATCCTAAATTTTCTATCATCAAACATTTAACTTTCATGTTGGAAAACAAGATGTAGGTCTGCACACCCTGCATCTATTTTCGCACTGCAAGTCAGGACCAATAACAACATCTTCATTCCATCCATGATGGCCAATTGGCTGCTTTTCAGCACAATAAGCGCTGCCATTTCAATGCCATCTGTTGAATCTGTTGGAATATGACTCTATAATGTCCTCCACAATGTTTGCCTCACTTGATTAAAAAAAGTCCCAAATGGCCATAAAATAAATAACAAAATGAAATGATTGATTGTGCTCTGTAAAACCATAATCATATTACAAAGAGTAAAGGCAAGTGATCAATTAATCAAGAGGCGTCCCCGTGAGGGCACCTCCCAGTATTTTAATACAGTAGGTATGGGATTATGGTAATTACGGAGTGGAATAATTACATAGTTACTATCCCTAAAGATACGTTTCTCTTTAAGTCAGTAGCCACGGGATAAAAATCCACAAGGTAAATTAGTGCCATGATAATATATCTCTTTTCATATAAAAAGCAAGAGCTCTACATTTATTTCCTCATGCAGGGAAGAGCGAGGCATCACCTGTGTTTTAGGTATTAGTAATGAAAAGCTGACTTAAATATATTGAAAACCATCTATCAACTCATTTTATTGGCTAAATGTCTTACATAATCAAATAATAAAGTTTTAAGTGAGACCTTTGTAAAAGTCCTTATATCTCCATCAAATTTTCTGTTTTTTTAATGACGAGTGCATGTAAGATTCGGTGCCAAATAAATTTTATTTTTGCTTTTTGTATAAATTTGCACACCATACACTGTCAGGTTTAACAATTAGTCCATCGATTGGACGGTTGAATGTCAAATGATCCATATAAGAAACTAAATGGAAACTGTTGTTAATAAGAGAACGTGAGGTTATTGTTATAATAATAACATAAGGATGCAGTTTAAAATGCCAGTCAGATGTTTATTTGTGAGTTATTTGTGAGAGTTATGTGATGTAATTTGGTACTCGGTTGCTTTATTGTATGCCAGTATTTTCTTTAGTGTCAACATCATGAGAGAAGCAGGTTTCATGTATTTATGTATGTTTACAGTAATTAATCCAATCCCGTCTTCATCACAATAAAAGTAATTAAAGGAATTAATGAGAAGTTAAAAACAAACTCAACACATTAAAGGCTTTTATTTTAAATGTTCAGTTTTGTTTTATGATGTCAAACTACTCAGATCTGAAGGGATTGGTGAAAGGTCTGTGAGACGTCCATCATCGGATAAAAGAGGAACTACGTCTGGATTATACGATCAATTAGCGATGTACAAAGTACAGTATGGCACTTCTGCAGGCCTTTCAGAAGTCGATAACAAGAAACTCCATGCTAAAAAATGGAGGATAATACGGCTAAGAGCAAGGGCACCGAGATAAGCGGAGAGCACATTTCAAACGATGGTGAATGAGAGCGTCTTGAAAAACTGGTTGCTGATCACATAACTGACAGCGAGCGCTGTGATAACGGAATTAAAACTAATTCAATTTTAAAAAAATAGTACGTGAATAAAACTGAGATCCCAGAATTTTCTCGCAAGGTGAACCACTGAAATGCGAGAGCTGCTCATTAAACGAGTCAGGTGAAAAATTGATGAAATGCTGTACTGTGTAAAACGTTATCCAAACGAGGAACGTGTAAAGCGGCCTACTGTACAGCGTAGGCTCAATTAACTACAATAAGTGGAAAAACTGCTGATAAAGAGGAACCGCGACCTAAACTGAATTCTCCGTTACTGGAACGAGGTTTTCAAAAAACACACACTTAATTTTGCAATAAGTGAACACCTCAGAGTGTCATTTTATCCTTATGCACATTCTGGCCCGTTTCCAAAGCTGAAAACAGTCAGTGCATTTAAATCATCTTTACCAAAGTAAAATATATGCTTCACGCGTCTCTCACTTTATAATAATAAATCCCTGTAATGTTCTTGGAATCTGTGGTGGAGGAGTCATTTTAATTTATAGGTTTATAATTTGGTCACTGTTAGGACTATTGAGTGTGTCACTGAGATAAGGACTATAAAACAAACGCCGTTACTGAGGTGTAGAATGTGAATAATTCACTGCAAAATAAATAGATATCTTGAATTTACATATAGCTCCATATAGGTCCTGCACCAAAATAAAAAATGCATTAACCTAACCCTAAGACATATAGTCTGTATATTTGGACTTTATCATTGTAAATTAATGGAGTTTTCATACCCTTTCCATGGCTGACTTCTACAGTCCAGGTACAGTTGAGAGAGTTGGGATATAGCTCCGGGTAGCCAGGTGATAAGATGATCCCCCCGGGTCCCCTGATATCCCCACCACATGATGCTGAATAGGAAGAGAAGATAATAAATGGTAACTGTTGGTGAAGAAAAAAAAGGAAATTGTAAATGAACCAATAAATCCTTCACCTGAAGACAGAAGAGCGATTTAAATGAATAATGCATTTGAATCATATCACATCCTGTCCTGCTATTTTTATGAGTACCAGTAATTCTGCCAACACAATGTTTTTTTTTACCTCTCTCTCTCTCTCTCTGTCCAAACCTGCCTTACTGCCAGGATAATAAATTATTCATTAATTCAGCTATCCATCTATCCATACTTTCTCCTCTTCTATGGAATCTCTAACTGAAAGACATTGTCAGAAAACATGATAATCCATTAAATTAACTTCCAACTCAAAAGAACTGACACAAGCATATTCGGCGGATTAGAGCATCTGGCATTTGTTTTTCTCTTTTTTTGGTGACTTCAAAGTGATTTTGAATTTCTTCCAAACAGAAACAAGCGCCCCGGTGCTGCATCCAGCTGCCTCTCCGTGAGGTTCGGAGGGAAATCCAGTTGTGCAGAGTAGTTAAGGTGGAGATGATAAGGAGTGTTGTTGAAAGGAGCAACACTCGTAGTCACCTCAGTAAGATGACTCTCAGGCGCGCTGACTATCGACATGTACTTAACTGCGGGAAAGCTCTTCATCTCATCGTAGTTAATGAGATAAATCTCTGCCCTCATTGGCTGCTGAGGGGCGAGAGGTTGATGTTGGATCCGTCTGAAGGTTAACTGGTCTAATTGGATATTGTTCAAACGTGCAAACGTTTTTTCATTCCGTCGTTGCGTTTCAACTTAAAAAGGTCATTTCACATAAAGGGAACGTCTTTTTAAAGATAGCTCTTATGAAATTTGACAAGTTTCGTTGTGATTTTTGCATCTGAAAGCTCTACGAGCAGCATTAAAGCCAAATGCCCAGATGACTTCCTCAAAATAGCGATCGCTGACAAATATTAGAAGTAGAACTCTTGTGCATGTACATATTTTCAAAGTAATGAATGTCAGATGATGTTTTGGAGGATCACTGAGATGCCTGAGGCTCCACAGCTGCACACACCCACCCCCTTCTTATCCTCTCTCCTTCCACCCTTGGGCCCTCCAGCGAGCACAACACATCAAGGCCTGAATCCTTACCCACCAACAAAATTATATCAAATATTTTATTAATGAGCCAAAATTACATAAAGTCATTAAAAGTGGATGAGTACGCTTGGCAAACTATCTACTTTAGAGGCTCCATAGGCAGAAAGCCAAGGCATTTGGCACCAGTCTGGCAAGACAATGCTCCAAGACATAAAATGCATTTTGAGGACAGCCATTGGGGTGCAGCTGCATAGCACGGCACAGTATGATATGCATGGTATGGTCCTCCACGCCAACCAGCACATGCATTTTATTTGTTACGTTCCTTCAACTGAGTGATCCGTGACTAAGAGACATCATTTACGGTTTATAGGCTGCAACAATAATCGCCACAATTGTCCTTCTGTGCGCTTGAACGCGACACAAAGAGCAAAACTGTACAAACACAGCCAAGAGAAAGCGATTATGTGAGATATCCAGACTATCAGGAACATGCTGAACTTCAAGCTTTGAAGTTGAGCATAATCCGTCTTCAGTATTACATGATTCATAACACCCCAAGTAAGTTGTTCACAAGGACTGGGTCTATTTGTTGAATAAAAAGCATTCTGACAAGCCTCTGTTTGGTTAGTCAGACCTGCTGTGGGCTACCCATAGTTAGATTTTCTTTCCTTTTTTCCAGGTCAGAAAATAAAAACACTGGAAACAGCTACTTAAGAGCACAGTTAACTTTTAAACGTATTTAGAAACCACTTGACAGGCTCCCGTATTTATGTCAAAAAGGCATCCTACATGTGCAAATCTTTGTGTATTTTAACAACTGAGTTAATGCTAAGTGTTTCGAAGCAAATATAACTGCACAACTACAAAATCTGACACAAGTAAGTCATTTCCTCCGATGAGAATCTGCATCGGTCAAAAAATAAAAAAAAATATGAGGGAAAGTCAAAAGAATTTGCTGTTCTCTGCACAGAAAAAAACCTCTGATAATCTGCACACTGAGCTCTTCACAGGTTAAACTTGGAGTTACCTTGCAAAACTAAAATCCTTTCTCACAGAGAAAGCCGCAGACCTGGTGCTGTGTAAATTATAAAATATCAATATCTCTTAAACAAACATATTAGAGTCCTTCAAAGCCAAGAAGAGTGGCCCTCATCTTCTAGTGTATTTAAGATGTTCAAAGGGACCATATGAGATTACTATTGATCGCTGCGCTGCAAAATGATTTATATAACATTTTGTATACGTACCGTCACAAGTGGGCAGTGGGTGGCTCCAGAAGTGGCTCTTTTCACAAACCAGCGGTTCCTCGTGGCTCAGCCTGTATCCAGGGTCACACAGGAAGGAAACCGTGGAGCCGATGGACAGGTCATGGCTTAACCGCGCGCCATTGACCGGGATACCAGGATCCATGCAGGAGTATGTGTCCAGTGTGACCACTGGGGAAATTAAAAACAGATTTTTATTGCAAGTATGGCTTCTTTGTTGACCTGTTTGTCTGTTACTGTGACTGCTGAGGATAATTAGCCACAGCCATGTTGCATTGTGACATGTAGGCGACGTATGTAGTTCAGCGACGCCGTGCAAGTGACTGCATTTTTCTCCTTTCTATCACACTGTATGTCAGATTCTGTTCAACTATTTATACCATAAAGGAGATCTGCTCTTGCCGATTCAAATAAAATATGACTTTTGAGCTGCAGAGGTATACTGAAGTCATACAGCATTCACGAAGCATGAAATGGTGACTCTATTTTTGCGATCAGTAAAATTTCTAGGCCACAGTCATGAAAATGGTGACAGAACCTTTGATGTTAAAACAATCATTTCAACAAAGGTAGGTCTCAAGTTGCATACATAATAGAGAGAGCAAGCTTTCCAAAGTATTCAGATTCACTTTGACTTTAATTTTGACTTTTAACTTTAAAAATGAATGCCTGCTCGTGCTTACTCAAAAGCGGGAAACATAATACATGTCAAACAAAAGACCGCAGAGAAAGAAGTGACACATTTCATCCAATAGCAAAGGTTGTTTCATAACACGAGACTGCTGAGACTTTCTCTGAATAACCTTGATAGAGTAGTTGCTTCTTCCGGTGTAAAAGAAAAGAAGATTTCGTCTTCATGCTGTCACGTCTTTGTTACATGTTACAAGACAGTCACCCACTGAGAGGTCAAAGGTAGACGTTGTGGGTGTGGAGGAGGAGTACAAGGCGGTGGTTTCATGGAGGGAGAGGGAATTGGGGGTATAACCTCGGTGGAAACTGTATTAATGTAGTTCCTCCAGTTGAATGAACGTGTTGGAGCGCCACTTCTGGATTTCATAAAACGCATTTTGTCCACTGCTTTTGCTCCTCGAGTGAGCTGGGTTGCATAGTCGCGCCGGCTCTCTCTTAATCTTCAGTGATGCAAGCTGCAAAGCAATGCCCCCGTTTTTCCCCCCCACGATTTCCAGGGCTGCCGTCTGGATATCTTCCAAGTAGGGCTGCTTTTGATGCACTAAAAATATGCTGATTTTAGGCATCGACTGGCAACAGTTGTGTAAGCAGTTTTTGGGTCATCGGAGGGTAGACTTTTCAAAGCTAGCATTATCACAACCTGTGTCTTTACTGCTTACTTTCGCCTCTTCACAAACAGCCTAATTGAACCGAGAAGTTCAGGGAATTACCGGGAAAGTTTCCAGAAATGGTCAAACTGAGTCCATACATGTCTCTCCTGAACAGATATTAACAAAGGTGCAACATTCAACTAGCTGTCACCTTTTGTTCACTTTCAGGCATCCAATTTCTAGTACTGCGGTCATTTCAGGTGACTGACCCAGACAAAGAAGTTAGACAAGTCAGCATATAGCACCCTGCTCACAGTGGAGCGTCTGGCAGCAGCGGCCGGAAAGCCCAGCATGAGATGCATTTAAAAAATTACAGCACACATACCCTTGATCTGAAAAAGGTTCAATATCCCGTTATAATAAATTCTAATCCTTTAGGAGAAGTGTAGTTCTACTGTGCAGCCAGCAGTAGGTACTTTTGCCCATATGGCAGAGCGTTATCTCCAAGAAATGACACAGTTAATGGTGTAACACAGTTATAGTACATAGGTTGTGAGCTATAGATTACAGTCATCAAAATTAATAACCTGCATAACAGCGGAGGCAGATTGATTTTTTGGGGTGCGATAACAGGGCTTTTCCTTTGGACCGCGAGGCCCCTGTAGAAAACTTGTCTTGCCCTCCTTGAGTAATGGTTGATATTTTTAGAAGGGAAACGCGTGAACATGTTAGAGAAGAAGCGCATTCATTGATCACTGCTGGTGCTGGCCTCTGGAGTACAAAAAACGATGGGAGAAAAATAGTAATTGAAAAAAGTAACACAGCAGCCAGGAATTAAATCATAGAAAAAACACACTGAATAGGTGGGTCTAGAAATTATTTTGATGACATTTATAGCATTTTTTTTTCAGATATAAGTTATCTATTACATACAAAGGAAATGATGCAGTGCTTTTGTGCCTCGGTTTATTCACAGCGTAACAGCTCCACTTTGTAAGACCAATTTTACAAATGAACTAGGCTGGGTTTCCCCAAAGCATTTCAGCAATAAGATATGTCCTAAATTGCAATAGAAGAAGCTAATATGATCTTACTGTTATTGCTTTTCAATAGCCTCATCAACAAAAGAGGAATGCACTTGAGAGTGAAACATAATAAGACAAAGGCACTTGTGGTCTGCTTTCAGTCAATAATACAGACATAATAACAAACTCTGTCTTATGAATCACATCTGAGTGACAGGGGTAATGGTGCTAGTGCAAACAATCGTAAAAATAGATCACACTATGTCCGGAGCATTTTTCTGTTAGATTTTTTAAAGACTACCACTCTGTGCATAATGATGTGGGGGAAAAAAGTTTGGAACACACACTCCCCTGAGAGCAGAAGATTTCATCCAGATGGTGGTTATTCAGAGAGTATTCGATTATGCACCTCTGGGAGCAAATAGTTCTCTTCCCTCACCCAGATTTTCCTCACGAATTTGTGCACTTGAAAACAACCTGCCTCCGCAAGCTTGCGTCATTAAACTTGGGGCTACTGTACACCTCAACAGTGGCAGTAAAAATGCCAGAACACATCGAAATCGCCAAGAAAAAAGTTCATCTGGGGAACGAGATTTAAGTTGGTTGTTGACAAAAATCCCAAATTTCCATTTAAACTTTCTGCAATTTCTTGTCACTTTTTAACATTTAACATGAACAGCGCAATGGTATTCGGTTAGCTTTACAAAACAAGATGTACAGATGACTTTATTGTGAAGTTGGGTTTTTATTTCACCCAGTAGCCATTCCTGTACATCACACACAAAAGGTCTTACAAAGAGTGAGGGTTTTAAACTCCTACTCAACCCAAAAAAATGAGTGAAATATCCTTGAGAAGCAGTAAAAGAAAAGAGTTTTATTCCCTCTAGAATAAAAAATTCTGTAGATTTTTATATGCATCACATATATAAACTGAACTGAGCTTGCGAACCAAAGATCCTTGAGGCAAAGTTGCGATGATAAAAAAGTACCGGGGCTCTGGTCATGTGACACTGAAACACATACTCAACAAAGTTTGGTCTTAACACTGAGTTTCAGAAAAAAAGACCAATATAAATCCCTTTCTCCTTTAGAACTTACGCATTTACATCCTATGAAAAAAAAAAAAAAGAAATTACAGAAACATTTTGTAGCACACGCACGTAACGGAAGCATCATCTCACCTTCGTAGAAGATCTTGAAGCCACTGTTTGATCGACTGTTATCGGTGGTAAAAAGCAGATACAGGAAGTTGCTGCTACTAAACAGGAACTGGGGGACCTGGGTTCCATTAAAGGAGCCAATCAGAGGAGAGAGCAGATTGGGGCCGTCGTGCACTTCCAGGAAGTCATAACTGAGCTCAGTTTGAAACCTTAAAAGTAAAGAGAACAGAGTAAAGTGAGGGAGTTGCACAGTAGACAATTATTTGTATTCAAAACAATGCCTCTGCTTTGACAGATTCGACAGCTTGAAGCCGTTTAGCCTGTCGTGTCTGTAGAGAAACGGTCTAATTTTGAGGAGATAAATGAAAAGAAATAGCTTGCACAGCAAGTGCTCCAATTATTGCGATAGTATAGGATCGATAAGTTTCTTGGAAATCTGACAAGGCATGGATCCACGGTCACCCTCGGGTCTCTACATTATCAAACAGGTGACAGCAGCACAGAGCTCCAATATCATTATCAATACTGTAGAGAAAATACCTGCAGGCATTCTCAACAAGGGAAAATCCAAGCCTCTCTATGTTATCCATGCAAAGAGCTTAAAACAGAAGCACATTACCTCCGGTGTAACAGCACTATCAACTGCATAAACTAGACAGAAGAACACTGGCTCATTTTAAAAGGCAACAGATTTGAGCTCATTCACAAAAAAAAAATCATAGGTGAAGCAGCTCTTTGTTTCTTTATAAAAGAGTATGTCAGGATTGAGAAAGCCTTGACTATAAAAATGGGAAAATTTCATGGTTTTGCCTCGTAATGGTTAGAAATAAAGATCCTACAGCGAGACTGTATTTTGTCTTTTTCGTTGCAGTTCTCTGAGTATGGCAGCGGAAGCCTGTAAGCGAAATAGAGAATTACTTGAGGCTTTCAACATGTTTTTGGAAACTAGGTGAGTATTCTACCTCTTCTGACTTTTTATCTCGACTACTGAGGCTTTGAGGCCTTCAGGTGCACTTTCTGGGTTCTCATGTACGATATGTGCGT
>JAOXYL010000043.1:5042424-5057370 GCA_028564955.1 Terapon puta | reverse complement strand
TGCATGTAGAGATGCAGGTCCCTGTATGGTAGTACTCACAGGTAGTACAGTATGTGGATATACAGTCAAAAGAGGTTTTGTCTGTGTGTGTGTGTGTGTGTGTGTGTGTTTGTGAACGGGAGGGTATCTTTGCTTCTACGAGTTGTTGCAGCTCTCCCATACAAACCTGTCAAAGCTGATTTTGATGGAGCTTCCCGGCTCGGCCTCAATGACCCACTCACAACTGAGCGAGTCTTTGTAGTAGCCCGGCCACCCCGGGGAGAGGATGACACCAGACGGCCCTGAGTAGTGGCCGCCGCAAGGAGCTGGAGGAGCGGAGAGGTGGAAGAATGGTGGGAGGGACGGTGAGAAAAAAAGACATAAATTAAAGGTATAAATAGATTCAAGAGGGAAGGAGAGGAGAGGTGAGGAGAGGGAAAATAGATGAAAATGTTGTTTTAAAGATGATACCACTCAGTAATCTTTTTGTACCCACATGAAAAACACTGAAAGAAAATAAATATAGGATGAGTCACCAAAGGGCTGGAGTTACACAAATACCTAAAAAAGATATACAAGATAGATGTAGCAGAGTTTGGGTGGACCAATGTTCCACATAACCTACTCATTTTTTTCCTTTTTTTAACCAAACTCCCTCTGTTCTTTCTCTCTCTACCTAACCAAGGAGCTGACATATCCACCGCACGTATCAGCTACTAAATTCCAGTACCTTCACATTTGGGAATGAGTCCACTCCACATCACTTTGGTGTCCTCCAGATGGCACGTGATGGTGTCGGCCCCCTGCGTCTTGATGAAGCCCTCCTCGCAAACCACAGAGATGGAGCTCCCGAGTTGGAAACTGTCCCCAAAGCGCCTGGCATTCAACGGTATGCCAGGGTCGGGGCACTCATTACGCCCGAAAGCTTGTAATGAGAAGAAAGAGAACAAGATCTAATGACAAACGCTCTCGTGTGAATGAGAAATGGGGTCTTTGAAGAGTAGGGAGATAAGGGAAATGGATGTAGCTGTCCGTGGGAAAGGGAAGAGAAAAAAAAACCCTAACAAAGGTCTGTTCTGTGCACCTGGGGGTGACAATAGCCTCTGTCTTTCGAGCTTGTTGTGCTTTCAGCAGGAGAAAATAGGTGGGGGTGTATTAGGTAATGAGGCATAAGAGTTAGGAACTGCATGCACTATCCTAAATGCCACTCTCTGGTTTGTTATGGCACTTTAGCTTCACTTGGAGTATAATGTAGAAGCATTCCCCCCTTAAAGATTAACTGTTCAGAAGCAAAGAACAAAAGGATGAGAGTATGCTTTGTGACGTGAATAAAAAAATACTGTCATTTGTTCGCACTTCAGTATGTATAATTCTCATTTGGTTCACAGATTATACATTATATCAAAAGTTTAAACATCACAGCTGATTTATATGAAGAGGCATTTGCACAAATCATCACACTGATTCCCAAAC
Organism: Terapon puta; assembly: GCA_028564955.1. Lineage (NCBI taxonomy): Eukaryota > Metazoa > Chordata > Actinopteri > Centrarchiformes > Terapontidae > Terapon > Terapon puta. Next base: position 5,055,918 of record JAOXYL010000043.1, on the reverse strand, counting down.
ATCAAAAGAAAACTGTGGATTTTTTTTTGTTTTACTATGATAGAATAATTTGAATTGAATTGTTTAACAGTCTCTTACTGCTGTAAGTGATGTTGAACCCTCGTCCAGACATGGAGTGATCGGCCTGAAACTCCAGCTGCAGCACGTTGCTATTGGACGTGAGGTGGGAGGGGACTTCTGCCCCGGAGAAGCGTCCCAGTATTGTGGCACCCGACTGGTCCCCATCTTTGATAGTGAGGAAGTCGTAGGGTGGCTCCAGGTCAAAGTCGTTGAAGGCCAGGTGGATTCTGGTGCCGGGCTCGGAGATAATCAGCCACACGCAGTTGAGGTTGTTCCCATAGCCTTCTGGGTAGTCTGGAGACAACACTGTCCCCATGGGAGCAGTGAAGTTGGAGAAACAGGGAACTGTGTGACAGAGGGGAAAAAATATATTAGAAATGTTTTTAAAAAAAACATGACCTTTAAGCGGCCATACGACAGTCTGTACTGTGGATTCTGCCATGACAGGATCAGGCACAAAGTGCAGTTTAGAACAATGTCGGTGCTGTGTAACTAGCTCAGCAATCGGGAGACAGCACTGCTCCCATGGGTGCTGAGTAGTTGGAGAAACATGAAACTGTAAGGGGGATGGAGCAGTTTGGAGTTAGTGTACAAAAGTACAGACATAGAGCAATATAGGCGCACAGGAATACTGCACCATGTCCCAGTGGACACAGTTAACTTGAAGAAACAGAGGACTAGATTTTTGTTATGGATATGGGTTAGGTATACTGAAACTCACCGGAGGGGTGTAGATCGTCTTGAGAAAGGACAATATACAATATCATGCAGGCTTCCCTTCTCCAGAATAGCAGTGTATACCCTACTTTTTCTTTCAGATCAATTCCAAATAACAAGCCAACCGTAGACTATCAATTTCCCATTTTAGATTATGTACATTGCTGTTTACACGGCAATGCACCGCATGGTCATTTAACAATGCTGTAATTAATCCCCCAATAGCTTAGTGTCATTGTGAACTTTCAAAATGCATAAGTAATTGCTTCATTTGCTGCCATGGAAGAAAAAAAAGGCACATATTGAACTCACATATGCAGATGGGGATGTTAGCCGACCACTGATTGTTGTTCTGGCAGGTTATCATCCTCTCCCCGATGAGCTCGAATCCAAACTGGCATTCGAAGCGTAGAACATCTCCATTTAAAAACCCACTACCTTCTTGGTAGCCATACAGAGGTGTACCAGGGTCACCGCAACTCTCTTTGTCAATTTCTGCGGGTGAGGGGAGGAGAAGTAAAAGGAAAGGTGGAAAGAGAAGGAAACAGGGGGGAAGGGGGGGAAAGTGGAGGATTAAGTCAAGCAATGTACTTTGAGGTACTTTTTTTTTGCTTCAGCATTATCTTTAAAGGCCCAGGTGAAGAGCCTGAGAGTCTGGTTAAGTTTTTTTTCTGTAGGGAGGAGATAGAAAATAGAGTGAGAGGCTGGCAGATGGGAAGACCCATAGAAAGACAGAGAGGCGGAGGGCAAAATGGGCCCGTTTCTTTACAGAGAAAGAAGTCAGACACCAACAGGAATGCAGACGGCGAGAGATGATATCGGCGCTAAAGTCTGTGTACCTTTATAGTTGATCTTGAAGCCAATCGAGCCCACACTCTCATCAGACTGGAGATGGAGCCACATCTGATGGGACATGCTGACAATCAGGTCTGGAACAAAGCTCCCAGTCAGCCTGCAGATAGCACAACAAAGACAAGTCAGAGGAATCCAATCCAACTTTTCAAAGCATCACTTCAGCACACCGTGTTATCTAAAGAATAAAAAAATATAGATGTATTGGAGCAAAAAGAAAATGCAGTGTCTATTCTCACAAAGTTTATAATTCAAGACTGCATTTCACTGCTTCGTAATGTTAACAAAATCCCACTGGCAAAACATCTGAATGCACAGATATTATAGGTCAACATGATATATCCAGTTAAGTCCTTTATGCAGTACTTACACTTGTATTATTGTCTTAGAATCACCTACTTCCCCTCCATCTCCGATCGTTAGTGAATCATACCCAATTTCAAGGTCGAACTCCTCAAAGTTTATCTGAATAACCTGTAAGAAAATACAAGGCTCTTTTAAAATGTGCTCTGTGAAAAGTGTTGACATGCAGCACGGCGGTGTTAATGAGAGTGCATTCCTATCGGAGGATTTCTGAGTCTTTCAAAGCCCATTTTCTCTTCGTATGTTGGCATGTAAACAATTTGTCTGTAAGCAATGTTTTATAGACTTTTATGAATACAAACAAAACTGAGCCTCAAAGCCCCATCATCTGCCCCTGGAGGCCTTTCTGTTTACAGCGAACTGTACCCAAGTGGCTCAAAACTACATCTCTCCCCACCGACAGCGCTATTCTGAGAGTCGATCTTATTCATGGTATTCATCCGAACGTGCCAAACCCTCTCAATCAGATGAGCAGTAATTTCAAATTATTCTCAAGTTTTATTACCAAATAACTCGCCATCTCATTCAGACGAAATTCATAACATGGCTGCTCATTCCCATAACTTGCCTTTAGAGAGATTGTTCTCGGCTAAACTGAAAAAGGCAAGCCTCTGTAGATAAAAGCCTCCGTAATGCTTTTAACATTTCTGCAAACAGACGGCAGAAACTTTGATCAAGACAACGCAGTAAAATGACTTCTTCCTATCTAATAATTCAGGATGCTGCACAATATTGCTTGAACCACAGAAATTACACCCTATGCAAAAAAACGTATATAATATATAATAATTTCATCATTATAAGCTGAGGTATATGATGTTCAAGCCTATATACAATGAAAAAACAAACTAAATTTATGAGCTTGAAATTAGCTTAATCCCTGGCTAAAATCAAATAAAAATGCATTAAATGGACAGATTTTTTTAATATATTTCACAGGGGTGTGCTCAGTTTCTTTATATACTGTAATCTTGAAGGTCTATGAATTATGCAGAAACTCAAATCAACAAAGGCACAAAACCTCATCTCACTTGAAATTTTTGAGTGTTTATAGAATAAGACTTTGACAAATAGTGCATGCCCATGCCAGACACCCCCACAAACAAAAGACACCACAAACATCCTTCAAAGCAATATAGAAACTGACAGCAGCATCTCTTCACATTACTTCAGAGCACAAATCAAATACTAAGAACCAATCATGGCACTAAAATTTAACAGTCTGAATTTTTTTAATTGCCTGTCCACATTCACCCTTGATACATCTCTGTGAGCTGTCACCGCGGTGTCTTTTTCACCCTTCATCAATCTATACAACATTCACAAAACAGCTGCTTATGATCATGATAATGTAAAACTGAGCCTACTGCAGAGCCGGCGCGCAACAAAGCCGCGTTATCTCAGCCTACACTTTGTCTACGTAGATTAGTGATGAAAGAAAGGATGTTGTAATGACATTGACTGTCACATCTGTTGATGGCAAACATATGACGGCTGCTTGCTCATCCTTAGCATCCCTTTGTCTGGCCATGGGGAGGACAATGCCTGCACAATATCCATGCATAACAGCCTCATTACAATACACGCATAAGCATAATTACCATAATAACACTAATGGACCAAGTTTCAGTGCCAAGTCAATGGCTTGTTTGCCTAGGAGAGGGCGCGGCGGCACAAAGCTATGGCACTTGCCAGTCCTAGTGAGTTCAGAATGAGTGCTAGTTGGTTAGTTATTGTCTATTAGAAGGACGGCACTTAGTTGACACCCGTGTGTATAGGACTCCCTGGAATACCAATGGATAACCAGATTTGATGCAGGACAGCGGTAATGACCATTAGGAAAACAGCTTTGACCTCTTCACTTCGGGGAAAATCTGGTCTCATTCAATCGTTATCGCTCTCCGTTGCCGTTATCCCTGAATGAATGAAGCGAAACGCTCGATTGCCAACGGCTGCGGTCAAACCGGTAACCTACTGACAGCTGAAATGCAGTCCACTCCAGCCATGTACATTAATGAGGACCAAATGAACTTGTGTTAAAATATATGCATATTGTATGTAACCTTTTCCTACCCTGAGAAGCCTTTAGAAAATATAACTACACGTAAATAAACATGCAGGAAGGGAAAGACTTGACAAATGCTCTATGTGGCAGGAAGGGAGTTTTATATTTACAGTACCTGGTATTTTCAGCATCATGGAAGTTTTATTTATTTGTTTTTTTTATGTTACAAGGCTGATAAAGCAGAAACATGAAATGTAAGCTGTACTGAAGTGTTACAGTGACTGAAAATGTGTGTTTTGTTTACAGTATGTCCGGGCGTAATTGGTCAATTGAGACAAGTGAATATACATAAATTGGGCTCCAAAGGCTTTTTATTGTTGAGGCATGACGTTAGTAACAGAGAATATGAATACTACGCACTCAAAAAGATCTCTGACTCGAATACCTTGTTTGGATCGCTGGCAGTGATGATCCACACGCACTGGGAGTTGCTCTCATACTGGATGGGAAAGTTAGGAGACGTAAAAGTCCCAGAAGGTCCCTGTAGATTCGACCCACATGTTTTCACTGCAATAGTATAAAGATACACATGAAAATTTAGATGATGCACACATGAAGTGGAAGGACACATTTAAAATACCCGTGATCAGAGTGAAAATAGTTTATTCATCCTCTGAGGAAATTTGGTGTTCCAGTTGCCAGACTAGAATATACACAATAAATAGAATAAATATTATAAAGATAAATCATTTAAATATACACACTGTGAAAAAAAATGTAAAAGACAGTGCTAGGAATGTTAAATTCACAATAAATATGCTCTGAAGGCAGAGTAATAACTCCTGCATTGTAATATGACAGAAAGGTAATATATTGTTTGTACAAGTACAGAGAAGGTCTATTAGCTGCATTTCCATTAATCAAATTCTAAAAGGTGCTCCAGGTATTATGAAACATAGAAAAACCAGCAGAGCATTTTGGAATGGAAAAGTAGAGTGCTGCAGCAGGGGCTTTCATACATAATTAACAAAAATGAACTTTCCTCTATCTGCATAGAGCCTATATCCAGAGGCACTGCCTTAATCAAACTGTTTTATTAGCTCTTCAGGAGCCTCGCTCACCCTTGCAGACGGGTCTGTGGTCGCTCCAAGCGGCGAAGACTTCGGCTACACGCTGGCAGGTAATCGTTTTGGAACCCTGCAGCACATGGTCTTCATCACAGGTAAATTGAGAAGTTGCTCCGATGCTGTGAAGATAACAAACATCATTAACGGCTGAAAAAGCAATCAATTCCTCAAAAATGACTCCTGATGAAACATCAGATTCATTATTTATCTCATGTTATTCATTACAGGTTTACATTGCGCTGTGCATCAACGTATCAAATTCACTCGATGAGTCAGTGTATTAATGTGTTTGTTATTGTCTTACCCTACTTATTCCTGTTTTATAAAAAAAAAAAAAACAATGATGCCCTGTAATGCAGTGACAATATTTTGCACAGGAAATGAGAAAGACTTCAATTATGTTCATATATGAATGCTTCACATTAAATATATAGCTAATTAGAGCTAATAGCATTCAGTGGAAAGCGTTCTTGAGCAGAGTGGGCGTACATTTACGAGAACAAAGAAACATGTACGCAGTTGTGCAGGACCTGAGGATGGTTTCAACCGTGGGTGACAGCAAATCTCAACGCCCATAAAGTTGCATAAGTTCACTGACAAAAATGGAATCAAAGTCTGCTACGTGTCTGAGTAAACAGTCTGAAAGTGAAAATGTCACCCTTTATCCTCCCCTGAAAACTAAATACGTCTGGTTCATGAAAAAGAAGACAAATCGTACTGCTCTATATTCACAAAATGATTCTCCATTTAATGTGGTGAACAGATCAAACATTATGTGATATATGACTGAAACATAACACTTATTAAAACTGAGATGAGGTGCCTTCAGATGTTGACTTGATAAAATTAGAGTGTAAAATATGAATATGCTGTACATCCTGTGACAGACATGGTGACCATCGTTCCCCCACTCTTCGACTCTCCTCTACGCAGCTCCGCCATTTCAGCCGCCGAAGCGCTGACTCACCTGAAGTCGGAGCCGATCCGTTTGCCATTCTCCGGCTCCCCTGGGTCAGGGCAGTAATTAGACACTTGTTTGATTCCTCCCTCATTCACTGAGTTAGAAAGAGAAGGACCAACAATGCCGTGAGAGGGACACTTTAATTTCGCAAAGCTCCGTACTTTCAGAAAACTCCCTCTGCGGTGAAAAGCGCATGAACGGTTGATAACTGTCTGTTTCAACATTCAGCGCTTACGTTTGGTGACAGAATTTGCTTCCAGGAGTCGCACAGTTAGACAAATCAACCCCATCTCTCCGTGTCGGAGACTTTCGACTGCCAGTTATTTGGCAGCGCTGTTGTGAAAACACCACTCGTGTTTTGTGCTATCAGAGTAAGTGTCAAGGGTAAATGCAACTCTCTTACCTGAGCTAGACAAAATAGAGGAAAATATATCCAATATAGTCCAGCAGGGACTAAGAGGATTAAATAACCTTCAACTATCAATTGTAGCAGCTACAGTAATCACTCAGTGAGACTCTCCGTACATAATAATAGTTTAAGTACACTAGATAAAGCCTTGTAGATATAGTTTCATAAAGAGGAACTGGTAGGAATAAAGAGAAATGACCTGGAAGCGGGAAAGTGCTCTTCTGTGATCTGACTTTGAAAAAGCCCCCTCCCTCCACCCAACAACTCCCCCTCACGTTATGATCCGCATGCACTCGAAATGAAACTCATGAAATATGTAGCATCATAATTATTGCTGAGGTTTGTTGTAATATTTGCAATAAGGCATCACCCCACACACACTCAAAGACCCTTCCGTTTTAATGCGAAAAGCTCTACCGGCGTGTGTTCCCGTCTTTGACTTCTTCCAGGAAGTTCATTAGCTTTGAAGTTAATTGTTGCGGGTTATAATACAGTTATGGGTTCAATTATATGCAATGAATCCACAAGGCATATGAAGCGTCTCTTCATAGTCTTTTAAATGATATACAGGATCGTCTTGTAGAAAAGATTACAGCCCCCTGCATTATTCATGTCTCCATGCAATGCTGGATCTATGACACATAAGGTAATAAAGATTACAACCTGTTATCATTGAAGTGTTTAGCACACTGTGGAGTTCGACGGATTTGTGTTCCAGATTTATGTTAATGACGGAGCTCCGCTAAGCAATTAGAATGCATTCACTTCTGTCTGAAGTGTACACAAATCATCTGACAAGTGACTGGTCATTCAACCTTGACTACTGCTGTGTGTAGATCACACAGTGCATGAACATCTTAAATAGTCCAGGTTGAGATGGGAAGGGTGGGGTTGGCAGCCTGAAAACTGATCAAATTTAGCATTTTGCTGCAATTCACTTAACTGGATCTGATCTAGAGTTCATTTGTGTGAGGACAGGAAGTCCGGGACAGCAGGGGAAATAGGTCATCAGAAAGAAAAAGAGACTGCACTTCTGCAAAATCTAGTACTGTAGCTTAATTCCTTCACCAAATGATGCAGCAAAAAAAAAGAGAGAGACAAGAAAGAAACAAAGACCCAGAACGCAAGCCCTACATAAACAAAAAAACAATGAAAACAGTTGCATAAGAAAAATAAAAGACTTACTCAAAGACAGTTTGTTAGTGTTGTCCTTTCCTGGTAATAATTTTACCCCTCTGGATTTAAGCTCTCCAGAGCTTTTCACTGGTCGAGAGCAATAGAAAGAGTTCATTAGATAAAAGAAGTTACAGTATTAGATGTGAGAAGATACAGTACAAGTGTTTCTTTCTCTGGGTAATACTTGGTCCTATGAAGAACATCAAAATGTAATTGCTACTGGTGTGCATCCGCTTTCAAAAGAAATGAGTCCAACGGCTCTGATGCAGTCCTAAGGGTTGCCCTGGCAATTCTATAAAACCTAAATTAGTTTCTCTTGTTTGTTTGTTCATATAACTCAGACATATTAAACAGTGGATGGAAATTGATTGGTCAGAGCAGATTTAATGGCGGTAGCTTGAGCCACAGAAATAAAACGCAGAATCAAAGAGCAGCCAAAGGACTGCGATGCTACATCTTAAGACAGACTAATTAAACACAGCAGGGGCCAGATTGCACACAAAAGCCAGGTGATGCAAGCGTCTGTCATAATTTTGAAGTATCAACAGAATAGCCAAAAGCAATGAATGATGCATCAAGCAAAAACATGGCTATTTGAATTTCAAAACGCTGGATTAACGCCTCTCCTCTCAACTACACTGTGGGTCAACTGGTTAATTCAGCCTGTTACAAACACAATTGGGATGGGAGTATAGTTTGTGACCAGATAAGGATTATTTTATGCTCAAAAGCATACCGCGTGATAATACCCCTCAGTGTCGGCCTTTGCTTAAAAAAGATCTGCCCTTTATATCAGAAATAAGAAATGCATGCAAAATTGCTTTAGCACTGTAAAGCAATTCACTGCAATAGATGTGAAATGCATTGCAATTGATTTTATGTCTTCGTTTACAGTGAGTTCCCACACATGCATGTTACTGATTTTTTTTTTTTTTTTATAGAGATGTTTATGGTGAAGTTGCAGCTTTCATATCTGGCTTGGGGCCAAGCTTTAAGCCTCTGTGGCATAGTATATGCAGCACATACTCTGACTTTAAAGTCATACCGAAGAACAATGTCAGGGTAATGGATTATTGAGCTGCCTGAGCTGAGTTTTTATAAGGGGGAAAGTATATACAGTATTTATCTCTCAAAATTCTGATTAACAAGGCCCTTTGAAGTCAATGGTTTGAAGCAGAAAAAGCCTTCGTGCCCTCTACAGAGGAGGTATTAATCAAAACTGTTTAATATTCAGTTAACAAAGATCAAAAACATGTTTTGTAATTACAGTGTGTTTTCCTACGATGATCCCTTTTCGTTCAAGTAGGGGGCCCTCTATTACGATGTGCAAATGAAGTAATCATGTCTTACCTTGATACTGAGCCCTGAAGCCTTTGTGGCGATGGTTGCTCTCGGTCACGAAATGCAGCCGTAGCCAGTTTTTGTTGCTGATGATGGGTGCTGGAATATTCATTCCAGTTAGCCTAAGCGCAGAGTCACAAATAATAGAAAACACATGTCATCTGTTTTAAATTTAATTAAATTACGTTGCTATCTGGTCAGCGGCGTGCCTGTGTTGCCATAATCCCCTTAAAAAAATGAGAAACAGACAATTCAGTAAAATTAAGAAACCATGAATGAAAACCTTAGTAGAATTAGAAAGAATTAGAAATGTAAAAAAATGATTAAAAATATTAAGAATTGGAGAAGACAAAATACACCAGCTATAGAGACGGACTCCAAACCGGATGAGTCATCCATTTCTGCAGCGCCCTTGAAATGAAGACCAGACCATGGAAAAAAAAAAAAAAAATCTCACCCAACTTTGAAACTGCGGATCCTTGTTTGGGTTTGTGCTCTTACATGTACAGCTCTATGTGTGTGTGAGGTAACAGGGAAAATAAACACGAGCAGAGTGAGAAAAAAGTGTGTCATCATATGTGTGGTTGTCTCTGTCAAAATAAGCCTGCGCGCCTCAAGCCTCTGCGTTTTCAGACTACATCCGTCTTACTGTCTTGCGTCTGTGTTTAAGATCAGAAGTTTCGCTCAGTGCGTGGCCGCAGCGTCAGGGACCCTCTATAATCGAAGAGATTTAAAGCTGCCAGGGGCCTTCTCATTTGTCTGGCTGACCAGCTCTGCCTTGTTTCTATTGCCGCACCCTGTCGTACCACAGTCAATGTCATTCCAGCTATTAAACAGAGGCTTGGGACAAGCTGGAAAAGAGCGCAGAGCTGTTGAGCCCTGTGGTCCCAAATTGGTTCAGTGGATCCAAAAAAGCAACCAAAAAAAAAAAAAAGTGTTAACTTGTCATTTTGTCCGTGCGTATGTGCCTCCTGCTGTGCATCCCTGTGTTTCTGTGCGTGTGAAAGGGTGCGCCGTCGTGTTTAAGGTTTGTTTTTCTATGTAATTTCTTTGGCATTTACTGCAGAGCCACCTAAGGGGCAGACAGACAAAAGCAAAATCAAAGAAATAAAAGTGGCAGTGAGAAAAAGGAAGACACAGAAAGAGAGTAATGAGGAAAAACTGAGAGGAAAGGTTGACTTTTTTCCCCTTGATGGCCATTGCAGATATAAGAAACGCATTAGCAACCTGACTACCTGACGTTTGATTTCTCCTTATTTTGATTACACCTCTCGTACCTGCTGTTTAAATTTGAACCTACTGCATTAGAGAGTAGAATGCATGTCAGATGGATTAAAGGCTGCCGCACGTTTTATTTTAAATTGATGAGCAAACTAAATGCAATTATTAGATACAGATATTTTTAATCCAAATTATCCATCACAAGGGGTGATGATGGCAGCCTTTAGAGATGAGCGGAATGGTAATTGATTTTCACGCAAAAGTTGACCTTTTCTCTCATTGCATCATTGATAAAATGCTAATGACGCCAATTTACGGGCAGAATGACAAAGAGCATCCTTCAGGTGCCTGAACTATTTAGAAGAAACTGCCTCTGTGTTTCCTGTTGTGGAAGCCGCAAATTACCACAGGATTTCTGCTAGAAGTCTAAAAGAAAATGGATAGTGACAATAAAGCTGTAGCCATCCTGAAGTTGCACAGATGCTCCAGGCGGCACACGAGTGATGTTACAAATTTAAGACCAGCGGAGGTGGATATACTATTGCCACGATGGCGAAGCATGGCACAGGAAGTGAAACATCATTGGCCATCAACGGTAAATAAAGGCTTAATGACACCTTACAGAGGGCTTACTTCAACAGCTGCATTTGTATCTACGTGCGGTAAGCCACTCTTTTCATTTCAAAACCTCCTGCCTGCAACCCCTCCTCACCCCCTCCCACCAATGCAATGCACCGTGATGCCATTTTAGGGAAGCCTGGTTTGTACTGAGAAAATACACTCCCTCACCACACCCTCCAGCTCCCAGCGAGAGCAGATGCCCAAATGAACATAAATGTGCACACAGGCTGGAAGATGGAGGAGACGAAAGACTTTCAGCATCTGATGTGACCTGAAAAATTGATGACTTTGTGCCAAAATTTTCTCATACTGTCTCTGATGAAGATATTTAAGGTCTGCACTAAAATGATAAAGTATCGTGCCTGCAAAGATGTTCTGTCACTGACAAGAGGAAATGACTCTTCTTAGCTTTTGTGTCTTTTTCTGCATAGGCAAATTAAAAAAAAAAAAAAAAAAAAAAACGTGCATTGCATTACTTTGCATGCATATACATACTTGGCCAATAAAACCGATTGTGATTTCTCAAGTTGTCCTTAAATGTCCAGATTGTGATGAATTTTTTAACAGCAGCCAGTAGGTTATGCAAATTAATTCAAGGCTTCTTCACAAAACCTCTATGCACATCGCTGGTACTCGTCAATGTAAATAATAATAAATTCCTTGTGGAAAGTGGGCTGCCCAGTCTCCTTAAAACACATAAGAACAAGTGAGTGCTGTCTACTGTTTTCTTATTGTATCTCCTCCACTGCATACTGAGTGACAAAAGATGAGGAAGTCCAATTGGAAAAATGGATTCCTCACATAATGCACTGCCATCTCTGCAGACTCACTCAGGCTGTCAATTTGTTCCTTCATAGATATGCAATATGGCTTTTCAGAGATTACTTCTTGGCACGAGTGCAGTGTTTTTATGTGCTCGGTTTCATCCAAGTTTCAGCATGCTTCATATCACTGATTTGAGGCCTCTCATGGACTGATGGTATATTCTGACATAGGTTTGCGAGGCACATTAAAGCGCTCTCATGACGCTCTCTGAGTGAAATGGGCCTTACTTGATGGGATGAGAGGTTGAAGGGAGCGTTGAGATCTCATCAAAATACCAACCTAACGAGTCCCAGTGTGCAGGCACTGTGGCCAAATGTGGCCTCGAGGCCGGAGCGATAAGTTGAAATCTCTGGTGTCTCTGTTCGCGTTTTCACGGAGAGGCAGGTTATACGCAGGTGCGGCGTAGATAACGAGTGATCAATTCAAATTTGTCCTAAAAAAAAAAAAATGACCCAGGTGATCTTGTCTGTCCCTCCCACACATATTCTATAAAATCTGACAAGCGGGAGTAATTGAAAGAATATTTCATGTGATAAGGAAAAAGCCATTACTCTCTACTCCCTCGTCAAAGACTGTTCAGGAGATGTACATCCACAGTTTGGCGCCTGTCTGCCAGTAGATTGGCTCCTGAGAGCTGTGAGCCAGTCACACTATACCCAGTAGCTCCTTACATTAATTGCCCCGCAGGAATACCTGGGTCATCCGTCAGTTCGCAGCCCTTCAGTTAAACATCGCATTCTTCCCGGCTCGACTGCATTAGCGGACAGCTTTTGGAGATATTTTGATGGGTTATATTTGCCTGAAAAGATCAATAATAAATCCCAGAAAGAAGAAATTGAATCTAATACAGATGGTAATTTAACCAAAGTTGGTAATTTAGCTGCAGGGCACCTCTTGCGCTGAACCTGCTTTGAATATTGTAATCTTCCTCTGACAACCATTTAGCCTCTCCGTTGGAATAGGATTGTTCATATTCAGTGAACCAAGCAAAACATTGCCTGCAAAGCAACAATCTATTCGAAAGTCTGAGCTTGCTCTGTATATTTACAGTACGTTATCAAAAAAACAACCCACTGGATAAAAGATGAAAGGAAGGTAGAAAAGGTAGACACAGAGAGAAAATTATTAAAAACACAACAGAATATTTCCTGATCAAATTTCATAGTATCTAAGAAAGAAAGTGTAGTCTAATATCCGCAAAGCCTTTCAGACTTCATGTTCTGTGTCCATATTTGAAATAATGAGTGACGTGTAATCTACAGCTTGTTGTTTCTGCCCTTTGTGAACAGGACTGTACAATCATATTAAAGGTCAGAAGAATAACAAAGAACTGTTTTTTTTGGTCCAGCCTGACTCCAATGTTGGCTTTTGTCAAAGGAAACAGACATTTTTCTTTTTTTGTGTGTGTCTATTTTCACAGTGATTGATGTGTAGCCTTGCATCAACCTTCCCCAGCATGACGACGATGGAATCAATAAACTCATTTGCAGAGATCTGATAGAAGTCTTGAATTGATAAAAGGATAAAGGCTGCTAAGAGGTGTCAGCAAAACATATTTCTTGCCCCACAGTCCCACATTTTGTGTGCTTAAAACTATCGGGAAGTGTTTTTTTAGGTTCAAGCTGTCAGCTATCATCCGTTTTCCGCTTTCAACTGGCTGGCAAAAAGTGGAGAATTCAAAATGTTCCTGCGTTTTACATTTGATCACAACTATTACATTTGTCAGAATTAATTAATTTCATTCACGTGAAATGTGTGTGTTGATCTCATTAATTATGTCGAGAATCAATTTCTGTGAACTGTATTGTCTTGTGAA
>JAOXYL010000043.1:5013042-5031271 GCA_028564955.1 Terapon puta | reverse complement strand
AGAGAGAGAGAGAGAGAGAGAGAGAGAGAGAGAGAGAGACTCAAGCAGTGCCCGGGCCTGAAAAGGAGTGATGTTTCTGGCCCGCAGCAATAGAGGCTAACACCATCCTTAAATGGAAAGGAACCCTCCATCTGCAGCTTTCTGTGTCCTCCAAGCTTTGCCTTTTCTCAAACATATGCCGAAGCGTTTTCTTTCTGCTGTGCCTTGCACTGTAGAATGAGTTGGTATGAGCAAATTTGCCCTGCTGGGATTGCTCAGGATTGTATATTGCAGAGGGGGGGATCTTTGACTCCTTTTACTATACTTCTGCTTGGATGACTCTGCACATTTTAGACACAGTAACTCCACCAGCATCAAAACGTACTAATTTATTCAGAAAAATATATATCGCTATAAAAAAAAAGGACAACTGAAATTGCATATAGATGTACTTTAAAAATGCACAAGACTTTATGTTATTGTTTCAGTAAATCATTGTAGGTCAGTTGGATAAGGCTATTTCAGTATAGAGCAAAACGAAAACACAACAGCAGACTATTTTGTTAGATTGGAAGGAAATGAGCTGTATATGGGAATGGCTTTCCATCCTTCTCTTTCGAAACTTTTGCCTAATGTCAGTTTCTTTGTCCTTGCGGTATACTGTGTGAAGTGGGGGGCTGTAAAATAGCAAAAATAACTGTCACGGTTTCCTCTCCGAAATGAGGCTGCGGCAGCACTTCCTGATGGTGGTTTTGGGTAAAAGGAGGCTGACGCAGCGAAAGCAAAAGGCGTTGCCTACCTGGAGCATGTGCATCGCAGGTCTGAGTTTCACCCAAACTGCAGCAAATTCCTGAATTTCTTCACCAGGTCTCTCATGCTCAAACCAACGCACGACGAAAGGTTGATGAAATGTTCACATAGCAATTTAGAGAAACTTCTAACACTGATCAAAAGTTACTCTGCTGTGATAACTGTGATAAACGTTGAAAACGTTGTGTAAAAATAGCCTCTGTGCCTTACCTCATTTTAAATCCATCACGCTAAATTACAACACTCTGTACTGGTACAAAAACTTTAGAGATGCACTACATGATAATATGGAATTTCTTTGAGCCCAGACCACCTGTGCATCATCATTAACATCACATTTTTGCCACCACAATGCCTTTCTATATATGTAGTAAACTATTTGCGCAATTTGTGATTACAAGTCTATTCTGAGCACAGTAATGAAGGGATGAATGGTACGATATGAACACTAGTCAGTCACTCACAACCAGCTGTCAGAGTGAAACTATCATCATGCCGTAGTATCTTCTTTACTCCAATTACCTATATGCAGCATTTTGAAAGTTGAAATCCTGGGCAACGCTTTATTTTTTAATACAGAGTAGAAAATGAAGCAAAAAGTTAGAAAGAGTGCCAGAATAAAAAGTCTATTACACCTCAAGCAAAGAAAACTCTTGAAACTTTTTCAAATATCTTAATACTTGGTTTGGCTCTTCCTGTACACTCAAGCCGTGTCTGTTCATGATATTTTTCAATTTTTACTTTCTGGGCTATCTAAGCAGTCTGAACTGCCAAGTGCATGCTGTGAATCAAATTTTGAAGAGAATTTGAAATGAATCAAACTTGTTCCTAATGTGCAAAAGTTGAGACGGCTGGCTGAAGAATTTTCTCAATTAAGCGTCAAGATTCAGTGTATTGTCAGCTGACGTTCAAGGAAAAATGTAAAGAATTTAAATGGCCTGAGTGATGAAAGGCTCCATCTTTTATTTTTCTACAGAGAGTTTTTACCCGTAGACACCCGTGATGGACTTGATTGATTGCACATCCACATGTAACAAAGTTAAACGGTCCAATAATAAAAAAATATATGAAAGTCAACATTTCTCAACCACATATTGCTGTTTGCCACATCCATCTATGAGCACTCAGAGCATATTCAACCTGCCAGACAAGTCCAACTGAATAAAGTGGCATTTTCATTTCAGATCCTCCAAACTGTGGCCTCAGCATGGTCTATTTGTCTCTGCTGTACCTACTGAATATGTTCAAGCTGATGCTGGTCCATCTCGCTGACGGGGGTTTTAAAGCGGGTGGATAACCACAAAGTTTACCTGCTGTCACTAACCATACAGTGTAAGAGAAGAGGCGACTGTGACTTCAGTAAAGCAGTAGAAGAAACACATGACAGCCCACTGAGTTAAATAAAATGAGAACAGGACACTCAGAAGTCATGCCCAAATCTGAGAATCTGCAGGAGTCAAAGTACATCGCAAATCAAGATACAAAAATAAAGTCGATGTATCGCTCCTGCTTGCAGCATTAATACACTTAACCTACTTGCATAAACTTGAATAAATAAGCAATTAACCTTTTGAGCCACAGAGAATCTAATCAACTTCTTCACCATAATTAAAATCTTTCCGTCCCATCAGATTGCAAATAAATGTATAGACCTAATAAAGACTTGCCAGACTTTACTACATTCATGGCACAGCCCAGTCAGCCAATCACGCAGCCATCAAGCTGTCAATCACTAAAAAGCAATTAACTTTAAGTAAGCTGTGGAAATCAAACTGCGAGAGGTCAAAACAAACCAGTCGTCTGCTCATTTTACATTTCTTAACAGAACCCTGAGATATGTAGATAGCGTCATGTATTCTCTGTGACACCCTGCAGGACACATTGCACATCCGGGGGAGAAAAAAAAAGTTGGCAGCAGCAGTCGTCACACGCTGTTAAAATGATCGAAACATCCTCACCTCTGCAGATGGGCACAGGAAAGTCCCACACTGACACGCCGGCTGCGTTGGTCACACAGGTGAGAAGCGAGTGTCCGTCCAGGACGTAGCCAGTGACGCACCGGTAGCGGATCTTGTCCCCGACGTTGAACTGAGTTCCATTCAGTATGCCTTTGGGTGGAATACCTGGGTTTCCACATGAGCTGCTTCTCAGCTCTGGAAAATGAACAAAGAAGACAGCATTGATAAGAACAAGGGTGTATGTGTGGTACAAGTTTTTACCAGATATTTTCCCTGTTTTTTCCATTGTGTAAGCAAAGGCTACAAAGACTTCCATGTTATATTTGACATTGTTTGTAATCTTGACTTTAGCCGTAGGGTCTATATATCAGCATTAGTCTGAGTTTTATGCCATTGCTACTCATATGCTCAGTTGTGTCTAAAGTGCTGAAATTAATATGTGAAGATTATAAACTGCAGTGTCCAGGGAGTGCTGAAGTGCTGCACTGGTGTCTTACCCATCTGTTTACATTAAGTGCTCTGTACATAACATAAATCTATACCTGGAAGCAGCAAAGAGGAGCAAAGAAAAACAAGTGCATTAGCACAGTGTGCGAGGAAAGAAAAGGCAAGGTAGTATAATAAAGATGGTGGCGTGAAAGAAGACGCCACAGCTGCAGACTATTATCTTTTGCCTGTAAACGCCTGAGTGGCAGCTTTGGTTAATAGTTGAGGCAGAACATCAATTATTTTTATAAATATGAAGGGTGAAAAAAAGGGCACTTTAGTTTTAACTCGGCCAACTTTTGTCACAAGATCTGTCAAATGAGAATAGTAACAGAGTGAGATGAATGTTTTCAGGCTTGCAATTTCCTCCCTCATTAGCTTACTGCACTATTTTCTACGGCCTTGTTACTGTGCCTATTGCGTGTCTACCATTTAATGCTAATCAAGGAACAAACATATTACTGGGAAAGAACTGCATGTAACAGAACAACCGCAGAGATGAAAAACAATATTACTTGTACAGCATTGCATTAATATTCAATCACCCGGCAGACACTTTTCTTTTAAGGTGTCATACTGAAGTTATAAATCTTCCCCAAAAAAAGCAATTCCCCAAGAAATTATTAGTGTCATCCTTATGCGCTGACGGTTCCAAAGTGCTTATGATCAATGTACTCCTTGGTGTAAGTTGTGAAAAACAGGCATGGAGGGCTGTTTAGTCTGGTATTCTTCAAGTTGAATAGTGTTTTAAAGTATATTTCTTTCTTCCATTAGACCGCCATAAATGAATCTCTGTCAGAATCCCCCTGCACAAGTCCAGCCTGCACAAACTGTATCAGAAAGGCTGTTATTACAAGCCACAGTAGGCATCATCAGTGTCTGTTTTTCCCCCAGCAGCAGCGTGTTACTTTTAAATAGTCTCCAAGTGTTGACTATTCAACTTAAAAAGGCAGGATTGGGTCTGACCCGAGTTCATGTCGCTCCACTTTTATCACCTGTGTGAGTCACGACTGCAAAATAATGATTTCGGGTCCTTTAGGCTGTTGGAACCTGCGGTCAACATGAACAAGACGTCTTGGCTTCAACAACCAATTATTTATATAGCAAATGAAACCTTTTACAACTGAATATGGTAATCTAGCTTTGCATGTTTCTTTTTAACGATGCTCTATATTTCTCTGAACAAACTAACTGTATTAAACAACTAAAGTCACCACAGTTCCTGTTCCTAATGATTTCCTTATGTTTACGTTCTCAGTTGGCCTTTATCAGTAAAAGGTCAACTCAGTCAAATAATTCACTGTTAAAAGCATGTTTTAATTATTAGAAACATTATTATGTAGAGTTTATTTTAGAGACACAACAGGCTTCATAATAGGAAACACTGCATGACTTAATTTGATCAATACATTCAATTAGTCCGATCAGATCTCGAGCTGTCCTCTTGATAGAAATCCAACACTCACTTCCGTTCTATAGCTTGCGACTGATCATGCAGTCAAGTTAAATTATGATTTTGATCCGTGCCATCTGTTTGTGACTAATTATTCCAACTGGCAAGCCAAACAAAAAGTCATTTTTACACTTACATAAACTGTGTTTGATGGAAATATAGATAGACGGACAGATGGAAAGAATTAAGGAGCGGATTTGAGATGCTGATCGTGTGGTCGATTTCACTGATAGACACGCCTGTAAATTCACGTTTTTTAATGTTTATAGCCAGAAATCATCTTTTGAAATGCAATAGCTAATCCACTTTACACTGCAGGAGCTCACATACACATCCTTCATTCATATCATCTCTAATGAATGCAATAAAAATCCTCAACATCAACTGCCGGCTGTTTATGTTTATGGGCAAAATTAAATACCAACAGACTGCGATGGGAATAAAGCAGGAGGACCTCAGAGCATGTGTGATTTGTGTGCATAATGCATGTTTTTTTTTTTTTATATCAAGCTGCAACACCTCAAGTAACTTAACTGAAAAGGAATAAACAAATGGAAATTTATGACTGACAGCCTATTTGAGTGTAGATTTATGAGCAGAGGTGCAAACTGAGGGGTGATGGAAGATGGAGCCGTGCACTGTGCAGCACTAATTATGCTGACATCCGACCAGTGTAATGGTCAGAGGTGAAGAGGAGCAACCCAGTGTCCTAAAAATGACATTAATCTGAACTGTTTTGCATTAGTGAATAAGTTAACTATTCTAACCACATCAGGCTATTTTATATGACATGTCTGTGGTTGATTGACAAGTGTATATCGCCTCAACCTATGAGGTTAATATATGTCTAAAAATCATTACAATGTTGGTTTACATAATCATTTATCATTTTGTGGTCTTGCTTTACTACTATCAAATGCATATACATATATATGTTGGAGGATGCAGTTAATATATGCATCCGAACATGGTGCAGCATCATCTCTGGCAACAAACACCAAATATTCCTCCGTGGGAGTAACAGAGAGTTTTGCAAATTTACATTTTTTTGTTTGAAATATAACATTTGTGGAGTTCAATAAAGTGAGACTAAGCTTATCAAAGGCAATTTAAATATCTAAAACCTCTCCACAACAGCCCTTTACGGTTTGATGTGTCAGATTAAAATTCAGTACCACTGATGAGCTGAAATCAAATTCAAAATAAAAGTTGCATGAAAAAAATCTCAACAAACAGAAGCGCTCCGAACTCGACCAAAAACTGTTTCCTCACAAAGCCTTACATCACCTCGATTAATGCGTTTAACAGAACATTTACCATTAATGGATGTTTAGTGGAGAACACCAAAGGCACAATCTACTTGATACTCATCAGCCAATTAAAAAAAAAACTTGATCAGCAAGAACCTAGTTGCTGAACCCGGCTGCCAAGCATTTCTTGGATGACTTATTGGTGGAGAACTGTGCCAGAGATGTTGGAAGGAAAATAAGGTTCGGGGCATGTGTATGCATCAAGTACTGTAGTGCACATGTTGACTATGAGTTTGCATTGGAACATGGGTTGAATTTAGCTGATCTGCCACTCTTGGTTTTTCATCTATTATGTATCTCATTTTTCAGTCGCTTTAGGCTCACTCCGTACTCATACTAATTCTCTACTTACATCTAAGTGTGCAGTCCTCACCTATGTACTGCTGGGGAAAAAAATCTGCAGATACTATAATTTAAATGTCTCAGCATTGGAGAAAATAAAATTGATGAAGACATCACACGGGGATGCATAATTGATATATCTTGAAGGAGAATATTTTATCAGTTTGGTCAAATCACTGCTTTTACAGTACATCTGCTGTAACACACAACACAAACTTTGTGCAGAAACAATGCACTAGTGTTTAATCTACCCCATTGCCTTTGATTTGTATAGAAGCAGTCATTAAAAGCTGTGTAAATTTCAGGCTATATGCCTGGATAATGAGGTTGGACTAAAAATTATACAGATGGCCCATTCAAATAAAAACAGATGCATCAGAATCAACAGTATATCAATAAGAAAATATTTCATGTTTTGATGATCGTTTAACAAACTGTATGCAACCAGTGTACGGACCAAATTATGCAAGACCAAAAACTAGTTTATATGATGTGTGTGTTTATAGATGTTCAAGGCAGACATATTGGGAGTACACATTTTGCAAGCTGCCCTCTCTAGAGGTAGAAAATCCAGATCTTTCATATCATAACAATAGGACTGGAGGTGGTCCGTTAAAATCACGTCTATGTTTGCCACTATTTTCAATACGTAAGGGACCCGCAGAGGGGAAACAAATATTATTTTAAACGCCGGACCCTGCAATTGAAAACTCAGCAGTACACAAAGTGTACAAAAACTGTGCACCCTTATTTACCAAGATTACAGCCTTTCCTACGTTGCCACAGCACAAACACAACAGGAAGGGCTGGCAAAACCCCTTAGGGTGTGACTTTCGCTAAAATGCAAAAACAGCAGAAGAAAGACATTGTGTTTTGATTTTTTTTGTCATTTTTTGTTACCATAGCTTCTTCGAGTAATATATGCCATATATCATCAACACATTATTTTAACTTAATTGGCGATTTATTCTTTGCATTATTTTAATCTAAGACATGCTGCTGGTGCTGCTGCTCACAAGAGTCTAGACTAACCTGCTGTGACCTGAATGTGACTGTGGATAAAATCTCAGAAGTTTGTGAACTGTAGAGTATTACAAATCACACCCAAAAGCAGACTATACACCGTGAGCCCTGAACAGAACTCCAATTTCAGCTGCCAGATGTTGCTGGGACATCGGACAGATTGCGCCCAGCCAAATAAAATTGCGATAACATAAATTATTTTAGAGACACCACGTTTTTGAAAAAAATGTTCCCCATGGTTTAGTTTTCTTTTCCGAGGCATCTGAGGGCATGATGAAATGCATGCGCCCAATACAGTACGAATTGTTCTGCAGGTTAAACAGATTTAAGTGAATGAATTTACTGATCTATTGATTCGCTTACATTCCATTCAAATTGACTTACAGCAAATGTCAGAAATTTATTGCTATAATCGCTCCTGTCTGGCAACTGTTCTTACGAGAACTATATAGAGAAACAAAGGACCCGCTCTTGCAACTAAGTGTTTGGAGAAACTCACCCCAGGTCACTAATTAAAAAGTAAGATATGCATCCCAGCTGTAATTATACCAGCACTGACTCACTGGCCTTTGGTGTATGGAAAGTCATAACTAATGTCTCAGACAGACATGGCTATTGAATTAATTCAAAGGATGTGTTGCAGATATGTGAAGCAGCCTTTGGATAGGCCCGCTCACTGTGGGCAAAATAAAACTCTGTAGCTGCAGATCTGTATGTGAAAGTGAAAAAAATAAAGCACTCTGAATAATAGCCTGCACTTAACATTAAATCTGAATTTCTTCCTCTTTTATGGAGGGTTTGAAGAACCCCCTAAAGAAATCAAGTGTTTTAGATACAGTGTTAGCCCTGAGCTAACAAGTGCTGTTGTCTGGAGGACAATAAATAAATTGTTGATATAACTGAACCCTGGGAAACAGCTGTTCTGAAACACCAGGGGCTGGAGCTGGTGCAGAACCTCATGGAAACTTGTGCAAACTTCACTTCAAGGTGGGGAAATGAATGCAAGCGATGCCAGCACAGTGCCGACAGAGTATATTTTAACCTCACAAAGCACCACGCCATCTGCAACATAAAGCCTGGTTAAAAATGGTGCACTTGGCATTTACTGTAGCATAATACACAGCAAATATTATTCGTGCTGCCAGAGACGACTGAATACGAACATTAATATGACGCTTCAAAGTGTTTTTAACTGAGATAAATCCCTCTGACCTATCTGTACGCTGAAAAGGGGAGAACAGCACTCCACTTTAAATCTTCCACCAAAATATGTTGATGAGACAAGGGAGCAACAGTATATGAAATATCACAAAAGAGCCGGGTAAACTAATATTTGTTAATTAATATGAAAAGAATGCAGTAGCGGGCATTTTGTCATTATAACAAAAAGCAATCTTTACCTACAGTTGCATTCACAGACAGTGGCAGTGTGTGTGCGGCTTACATTATCCCTCATCACAGTGGTAACGAGTGAATTATGTGAAGTAGTAAATGAGGTAGTTGGGTGCGAGATTTCTCTGGGGCTGAGCTATTTATTTCGCCTGTATATCTAATGAATCTGTAGCCCTTTGAAGAAGATGGAAGTTTGACGGAGTGGCAGTGTTTGTGAGCACACAGGCAGCACACTTTCCCCCCAGGAGCCGCCTGGAGACGGCCTGTCTGGCTTCCTCGCTGGCTGCTTGAGTGGCTGCTGAGCTGGATTTTCATGCAGGCGAGGGAAAGAGTATTGACTGAACCCACGTTGGATCACGGGGCAAAGCATCTGGTAAACAACGCGCGCTCATACATGCACGTGCACACACATATGCGCAAGTATACTTTTCCGACTCGGTGAGCAATCTGCATGCCACAGAGTGACAAATGAAATGATTTGGGGAGAAAAGATGAAATTATGTTTTATGGGTCAGCTGTCTTTCAAAGACTTTTCCAAAGAAAGGGCAGGTTGAAATGGCATCGAGGCGAGTTTTAGATAGGCACAGCAATGTTTTTGTTGCAAACACACAACCTTCAACAAAGGGCAAGCAGATAGCATTACTCGAAGCTCGGCGCATGCACGCTGCACGGCCGCATCTCTTTCCCCTGGAAAGCTACAAGCACTCGTGGCGTTTATTTGGTTGTGCTGTAGAAAAACCTGCATATCTTTACTCCTTAATAAATGCGTCTTGACCCTTTCAGGCCATGCTTGAGAGTTGAGGTTCCCGGATCTGCGCCGACAGAGTGGCGATGGTATAGGAAAGCAGGCGCTAATCAGTGATAAAATTCACAGAAAGTTGGAGCTGATTTGCATCCCAACATACCTGACAAGATTGACAGGCCGCTGAAAATTAGATTTCATATGGCCGTGTCCTTCACCGCGTCCTTCGTGCGCACGCAGATTCAAATCCACTTAATTGCAGTCATGATTCAATCATCTCTGGGCAACCATCGCACATTCTCAGTCATAAGAATGAGCCGCACATACATATTCATGCGTTAGATGTAGCTACCCATATCAGCATAACAAGGAGAGTATACAGCAGTGTCAGTGAGTTACTACGGTTCGCAAACGAATACATTATGAATAACTACATTGAATACTTGTGTTTTACAGTACTGTATGTGTGTCAGTCACAGGGGCCTCGCTCATATTCCAGCTGTTCACGTGATGCTGAAGATGATGATGATGATGATGAATTCATGGTGAATTAACCTTCCTACTGACATTTCTTATTGAATCAGGCCATTAGACCACAATCTACTGCAGCACCAACACTGTTACATTCGCATTTTATGCAATTATAGCATGTAATATACAACAATATGTTGGCAATAGATCATTTTATAATTAATAGCACCATCATAACAAGGTTTTCTGGGGAGAGAGATGCAGAGTCTTTACTAAGTAATACCATACTACTTACGTAGCTTAAATATTTATGCTGTGTACTCTCGTGTAACATCGGGCTATTAGAGAATGAATGATAGCCATAAGAAACACATGTTATGGTCTAAGTGGGCTATTACCATATCACAGCTTTGGCTACAATATTTAATATGTGTGACTCCCACACAAGACAACCAAAAAACTAAATAAATAGGCCTCGGTGAAAGATACCCCACAGCATACGTTTTACTCTTCGGTGTTGAGTAATGGAAAAAAAACGGTACTTTATGTACGACAAAATGCCATTAGCATCCCAATCAACATGAAATTCTGCTGAAGATTACATGGGCAAAAGGTGGAGGCAGAAGAACAAGATGTAATTCAACAACGCTGCCCGCTGGAGACAAAATGAGAGATAGGAGGCGACAGGAGAGGGAGAAAACCGGAGCAGGAGACAGAGAGCAAAAATGGGCAGATGGAGAGGGGAGAGGTCCTGGACTGGCCAGGTCTGGGGCAGGTGGGGAGATGAGGAGGGGGTAAAGGGGGATGGAAAAGGACACTGTGGCAGGGAGGAGGAGTGAGGCTCGAGGATAGAGCCAGGCTGCTTGTGTAAGAGAAGGTTAGGGAATAGAGCAGAGAGTGAAGAAATAACCGAAAGGATGCTGGGAGCAGACAGAGCAGAGGAGCAGAGGGGCAAAAGAAGCATATGAGCAAAAGGAGAGGAGGTAAGATGATGAAATAAGGAAATGAAGAAAGGAATGCTCAAAATGCAAAAAAATATCATAAAAAAATGAACACGGAAAGACAGACAACCAAAGATGGATGAGTTTGCGAGAAAGAGCAGAGAGAAAAAGAGTTGGGGGTGAGCGAGATGGTCACAGAAGGATAGTTCATATTTAGACAGCTCCCCGCTGCACTCAGCTCTGCTTCAACACGGATAACTCGGTACATCCATTAGTTCAACTAATTCCCATCGCCATCTGCCATGCAATTTCAGATGCACCTCTGGAGTCACCGAAAAGGTTCAGGACTTTTGGGGGAGGGATGCTGATTTGGAAAATATGAGATTAATTTGCTTAATTGAGGTACCTAATGTTTCCATAACTCAACAGCAGAAGTCCTGCTGGAAATCAGGTGGAGTAAGTGTGATGCCGCGTCCCTCTCTCAGGATTAAATGGGGTCTACTTCTTCTAAGTCAAGGCACAGTTGATGAAGCGCTGTCCTGATCGCAGTCTTTAGTCCAAATTCCACAATTCTTTCATTTTCATTTAAATGGCCATTTTATAAGACAGCAGAAGACAAAGGGCAGAAAACAGCGCTCTCCTTACCTTCGTAAGCTACCTTAAATCCATGAGCGCTTACTGCAAAGTCACTGGTAAGCCTCAGTGAAAAAATGGAGCCAGAACTGGTAACAGGCGGAGGGATGGTAAATCCTGTTAACCTGCAGATAAGAGAAAGAGACCTCAGTACAGATGATGCCATTTCTTTTTCTTAAATTAATAACATTTATATTCTAGTAACAATACAGCATAATCAAATTCAAAACACATTTTTAATTCAATCTATATGACGGCGCACCAAAAAAATTATGATTGCAATAAAGCATACCAAAATAACACCCATTCAAACAGGCAACAGTTGAAAAGTAGTGAGGCAAAAACATAAAACACTACATCTATCATTTTTGCATTCAGTCAGGCCAACAGGTGAATTGGTGACCATATAATTATAAGTTCCTGTTGAGAGATGTGGGCACTAAAATCCAGTGATACGCCACAGTAACTATCACTAAAAATAATGACTGTTCAAAGGCCTCGAACGTCACATCGCTGGTGAGTTTGTGCGCCGTGGCATTTTGTGTCTAATAAAACAGAACAGCTCGGAGAATTGTGATGCAATTTGTCCACCAATAATATACGGGGTACTATACAATCAAAACCCAAGTGAGAACCTTTCCTATTGTTGGATGGTGTTTGAGGGCTGGCAGCTGCATTGTAACAGACTGCTTCATTACTGCATTTCAAATTAGGTGCAGATCCAAACAAATCCATTTACTTTCACGACGTCGTAAACAAGATGTGTTGCTGACCGTTCCTCAGCGGCGGTTGCTGATGTTCTATCGACCTTCCGCTGCCACAAGCCGGGGCTGTGCAGCATGAACTGAACTTGTGCATGAAGCAAAACCTCTCCTTCTCTTTTGCCTTCTCTTTTGCCATCTCGTTTTCTCTTGTTATTTTCCACTGCTAGTTTTGGGGCGGTGTGTGTGACTGAACCTCGGCTTGACAATAAGCCCGGTGAATAATGTCTGTTGTGGGCCAAATGTGGGGAAAAAAACACAGAAATTCCCCCCGTGACAGCAACGAGGAGGGTGCTGTATTTACAGCTTCAATAGAGTTTCCAATTACAGCACTGTGAACTGTGCTAGTCTGCGCAGTAAATAATTACCATTTGTTGCAGGTACTGCACAGCATGCCGAGATACCACCAAAAGTCAACTGCCACATGGTGCAATTTTTGAGGGAACAGAACTTAAAATGTGACCTTGTTAGAAATTTAATCACACACAAGAGCACTATACTGAATTTGAATGCCATCGGGGTTGGATTAAAAGTGGAGGGAAGCATCCCCAGAATGCACTGGAACTGACTCAGGCAAATATCTACGGATGTGAACAATCGTAATATTGAGGTATTCTCTCACACTGCACCTTTTACACCTCTGGATTATTAGAAACGTGCGGTGGGAACATAGCTCCAGTCAGACCTCGCATTAAAATGTCACGTGTGGAAAGTCACACTGACGAGACGAGGAGTGTGACGCCGGCTTTTGTCTCGCTAGCTGCTGTGGCTCATAACAAACAAGCCCTCAGTCTTCGGTTTGAGGCGAAACTACCTCTCAGTGCCGTTCCTGCACGAGGACAGGGGTCATGGGGGTCGGCAGTGCCATTTCCACGTGGGAGTTATGTCTTGTCAATGGATCACAGTTGGACGTAAAGCTGGGCAGTCTTTAAAATGAGCCCTCCTTACCCAAAGTCTGGGGCGGGGGATCCATGGGCGGGGGGGCTAATTATTGGCTGAGCAGAGCAGAACAGCACAGAACAATCAGCGGCTGCAGAGTACGTGCTCACACAGAGGTCGATGGCACCCACCAAGATGAGTGCAATGCGGTTACACAATGACACAAAAAAGCCTGGAGTTGCAAGTGGGGCAAATGAACACCAAATTAGTTTGCCCGTGAACAAACACTTTACTTTGTGTTGTAGCTTTCACAATGCGATAAGGGAAAAAGACGCGCTGCTATGGAAACATGTAATAGAGGGGGACAAAGACAGGAGGGGAAACAGGTGCAGTAGTGCGGCAACGTGTGCTGGATAATGTGAAGAATTAGGGCTAATTTAGTCTGTGTAATTTTCTTTAGTCTCCTACAACCAGGGTATCTGAAAATAAAGGAATTTTCTGGTGACTACAAGTGAGGTGGATAAAATGGCGTAGAAAAAGCTTAGCGATGCCAAACTGAACCTGAGACCTAGTCTCAACAGACTAAATCCTTTCTGAGATTGCACTGTTGTCATCACGGCACGAAAAAGCGAGGGAATGGGGATGTCATGGGGTTAGTGTACATGAGGGGAAGACGTCTTCTCTAAGGCTGTCAGTGAGGATTAGGAGGTGACAGCCTAGGCAGAGTTGGTCAAAATTCTGTGCTGCAGGCGTTATTTCGGATTCAGACAGGTCATGTCTTGAGTCATATAGGTCAGGGTGGTGCAGGGATAATTTAAACCTGAAAACAAACCCTGGGAAAAAGAAACCTTAAAAATGTGGCTGTGAAAAGGTGCGACTGCCTGAGATACAACAAATCTGAATCCATCTTGTTCATGTTACGGCTTGTCTGAAGGAAATGCAAATTGCTATTATATATAAAAATGTCAGCGTGACATTTCAACAACATTTTTCCACAAGGAATCTTTGCTTTGTTTAAAACCGCATAAGCACATTGTGACCTAAGTATGTTTTAACAAAAAGCAGACAAAGAGATCTCCATCATCTGGCATTCACTGCCACGTGTTGCTTTGGCAACGGGAGCATCAGGTGAGTGGTTGGAAAATGTCATTAACAAATAAACACCATGGGGCCTGCGGTCTCCTCAGACCCGAGCAGCTTGTGACTAAGATATCAAACACAAGTCGGCAAACTAAATCACACTTCCATTTGAAATTCTACAAAGAGGACATCTTAAATACCGGATTATGCCCTAATCTGACTTTGGGAGGTGGGCCAGACTCACCAGGGAAATTTCATTTTAAACTACAGGCAGGAAAAGTACAGAGGTTTAAGGCATCACAGTTAAAAAAAACATGCAATAAGAAGAAATAAGAGTCTAATACAAAGACAGGCACTGTAATGTTTGCCATAAAGGTGTCATAGCAGCTATAATTGTAAAAATCACAATGTAAACATGTCAAGTGTATCTGAGTATTAACATCTGGCAATCAATTTACATTTAATTCAATTTAATTTCCAGTTTATTTGAGCTCATTTCAATCCCTTGCTGGTTTACTGGAATATGGAGCGAAATTTGCAAAACATTGTTAGATCTTCTTTTGAAAAGGGTGGCAGACAATTTGCACATAAGAAAGAGGGTTTAGAGTAAAATGCATTAAAAAAAAAATCTGCATATCTTACTGCAGGTTACATCTGCTGCACGTTGGGGTGAAAAGGATTGGCGTACAGAGTGAAGTACAGAGGAGTGTTTGGATTAAACTGTGCAATCATTATGTGACAAAGAAATTGTAATTCCAGAGCAAACAAGGTCATCCACTGTTGGGGAGATAATGCAGTCCTCACTCGCACCCAATCAGTGACATTATTGGTTTTGGCCTGTGATGATGATGGAGGTTGAAGCATTAGAGGTCATGCAAACACGGAACCAGCTTATTTGGATGGTTGGGTGACTTTCAAGATCAAATCTTGTTCGAAAACAAACAAACAAAAATAATTGTTTCGTCTTCACAGTTACACAGAATGAAATAATTATGACCTCCTGCAGCCTTTTGGTAATTTTGCCAAAGCTGATTCACAATAAAAAATTTACTCAATTAAAATCTGAAGCTCCACGAACAGAAAGTGCCACAAGTGTGAGTCAGTTCTGCTCCATCTGTATCGGATTCCACCAGGTCAACCACAAATGTCACCGTGGGTCTGGAGACGCCAGGTGTCTGAACAGCTATAGCGCCCCCCCACCTCCCACCCACCCCCGTTTATGGATCAAAGCAACACCCGTGGCAGCAGAATGACTGTGTGTGCCTGGGAACGTCGCGCCAGTGATTGCCCGGACAGATGCGGCGTTTCCTTCCACCTGAACACACTACATCAGCCCTGAAGGTAGCTGTCAGACATTCCCATCATCTGATTAGTGTGTCACTGTAGCAGTGTGCCGTAGAGAGAGAGAGAGAGAGAGAGAGAGAGAGAGAGAGAGAGAGGGGAATAATGTACCTCTATTTGTCTGAGTCACTGTCGCTCTACCTCCATCTGTCTCTCCCTCTGCGTGGCACTACCTCTTCCCTCTGTCACGCCGGGTCCCTCTCTCTCACTTTCTCCCGTTTGCCGTTGCACGAGGTCGCTCTTATTCGCCGCTACTCGTTAGTTTGCCCTTTGTAACGCTTTGCCTCTTTGCATCTCTCCGTTTGTCTCTGCCCACTTCTCCCTGTCGCCACACCACTCTTAACCTCTTTGAATCTCCAGGGGAGGAAGAAGACAGACCAAAGACAAAAAAATAAAAACAACCTTAAATGTTCCGACTAACTAGTTAGCAACGATTACAGTGAACCACTTACCTTTGATTTATTATTAGAAACACACAAAATACGACCTGTTACATACTCAGGTGAAAAATGGCCCCCCTGCTGGCCGTCTCCTCCAAACAAAAGGCAGAAACAGCGGGGGATGATTAATAGACTTATTTTGCACTGACATGTCCTAACTCATTACAGCAGCCCCAGACACTGACATTTCGTTTTAATAACTGCAGTAATAAAGGTCAAATCGTCCTATCAATTAATTCATTCTTGGCTCTCCTCTGTCTAATAAGAGTGAAGAATGAAAAAAAAAATGTAATCTTGAATTGCAAAGGGAAATGTAATATGGTGAAAGCCTGGCAAATGGTCAGAAAGTTAATATCCTCGACTCTGCGTGACTCGTGTGCGACTCTTCTTCAGTTTCGCACAGGATCACGCGGGTATTTTCTACAGCACCGTGCATCGGCAAGTAATTCTCCTGATGAGAGTAGGCTGGGTGTCAAACACAAAAACAAAAGTGGGATAAATATGAGCTATCATTTCAACTCAAAAAACTGTAATCAGTTCAGTGGTATGAAGACAAAAGGGTAATTAATCCTCTTCCTCTCCACCATCTGCATTGTGGCTCTGGTATATTTGGGCGGTGAGGGGAAGACAGGCTGAGCAAAGATTCGATTTAGGTCATCCAGGTTGGAGCAGATAAATAACGCTGCGCAGCTATTAATCCCGCTTTTGTTTAACACTACCTTCGGTTATTTGGAAAGTGATTTTTTTTTTCAGGATGAGTCACAAAGTCAACTAAATTTGATACGTCACCCATCATGACGACTGATTTGTTTGCGACTGAAAATAGATGCAGTCTCATTCTTCACTTTCGCAGCAACAAACCACAGTGCTTTGATTGGTGCTGCGTGGCAACGTGCTTCTTCAGCATCTGATTAGATGCAGGCCGGTGGCACGATTTCTCCGTGTTGCACTTTTACTTTCTGTATGGCGTTCTCTGTGTTAGGTAAGACGGCACAAACATGACCGCTTGACAGTAGTGGCACCACTTGTTCCATGACAAGCACTGTTGAGACATTATCATGAAGCATAACAAGCGCTTAGCAACACGAAAACACACAGTTCAAGAGTTGAAGATCTCAGGTTCATCACCTAAAACTGTGCGTTTGCCATCTGAAGTGACTCAGGGTTAAGAAGGGTAAAATACGTAAGGTAAATGTCAAGATAAGTTGAGCTAATCTCGCTCTTATTTCTGTATTAATGACTGCTCAAAAACAATGGAAACCGCTGCAATGATTCATGCATGTGATGTAACTTACACTGACCACTCCACGGTCAAATAAAAAGGCACAGCTGTGCACCGAGTGCTTTCATACACTAAGTACAGCACAAGTGCAGACACTTATAAAATACACAAGAGTATAAAATCATTTTGTTAACATGTTAACAACTTCAATCAGATTAGCCACACGAAGTCTCACACCACCACATTGGTCTCCGGTGAGTCATGCTAAACTTGCCAAGTCATTATCACAGCCACTGGGTGAAATTTCATCATTATTTTGCCCTTAAAAAGACAAAAAAAGAGGGACAACATGACAGCGCAGAGCAACTTAGAGCTTTCAGTTCGGAATATGCCGTCAACATTTAAAGACTCATGATTTTATTAAAAGAAATGTTCACATGCAAGACCCAACTCTCACGTGAGCTGCAAAGAAATCCCACTTCTACGACGACGACCGCGTCTTCTATTTGAAACCAGCCCCCCTTACCAACAATCACAAGCTACAAACTAATGATAAAAACTAAGGCGGAGACAGGGAGAAAGTTCAGGTTCAAAAGCAGATTTGCCTCATTTCGTGGGATGTTTGAAAGACATGAAAAGGATGAATACTTAGTAATTTAACATCTAAAAAGGATTTCTAATTTGCCAACTGGTAAGGCAAACCTGTCAGGCAAGAGTTTAATAATCCATGTTATGAAAAAAAAAAAAAAACTTTCCTGAATAAGATTTGAGGAAGCAAGCTCAGCACTCGGTGTTCTGCGTTTGGGAGACCCTCTCGCTCTGCAGGTCACTCGACTCTCTGCTCTCTTTGACGGTGGGAGGAAACCTACTCACGAACAAGTGCTGCATGCAAAGTCCACAGAGAGGCACATTATCAGATTCAAACCAATGTGTTCGAATCCGATAATGGCAAAAGTGCTCAGCCTC
>JAOXYL010000043.1:4959197-4976090 GCA_028564955.1 Terapon puta | reverse complement strand
TCCCCCCCTTGTCTCCTCCGTCTGTAGACCAGGTAATTCCCTCTGCATCCTCCTCTGGGCAAACGAGATGACCCACTGCTTCCTAATTACCTCTGCACTCTCCTATTCTTCCACCATTATTCTATTAGTATCTACTACATAATAATCATCAGGGTGGAAATTGGATGTAATAGCTTCGAGCAGGATGTCGCATGAACAAGGTTGCAGAAGACAATTAAATGGCTTTGCTTTCCCAAAGTTATTCAGTCAAGTTTGCGTTAAATAGACGGGCTCAAATGGAAGAATTATTAATGTGATTCACAACAAGTGCAGGTAATTTTCTGCCGCTTTGTGTGTACGTACTGACGTGACGGAGCATGTCCTGTAATAACGCCGACCGGTGGGGGGGGGGGCTGTATCCTTTTCCCCTCCCCGCTGCCGTTCCTGTTGAATGTCACAGATGTTGTGTTACTAAGTATGTTTGGATTGAAAACGGCGCGCTTAAGCGAACTCCACGGACAATCCCCTTTATCTGCAGTACACAGGCGGGCTTTAATAGTGCGAGCGGTGGTGTGGTCTGATTTTCACGCAGCCGGATATTTGACATGCTAACGTCTGAGTGGAGTTCATTCTGGAGAGCATGAAGACTCACATAACATACCATTAAAAAAAAAATAAAGCTCTTATAGGTAACAAAAGGCAACATCTCCCGTAGTAGGATGTATAACTGTCTGTCTCTAGTTGAAGGTTAATTGTAAGATTTATAGATGAATTCATCTGAACTTCTGACTGTCGAAGATTTTTAAGATAACAATTACTCGGCCTGTGCTGTTGAAAGTGGGGCGGGTTTCATCCAGATGTCCTCAGATGGCTGAAATAGTTTGTTTCTGTTCATTTAGTCCTTTTTCTTGTTTATGTTGTCTTTCGCCTTGTTACTTTAGTCAGATATTCTTATTTGTATTTTTTAGACCCTTTATGATTTAAGTACTAACCTTAGTATTTGTACTTTTACTTTATTTGTCATCTGGCAAAGCAATTTCCTTCTGGATAAATAAAGTTGATCTTATCTTATCTCACCTTATCTTATCTTATGCTAGAAAATATCCAATATTTTGGTGGATATCGTGTGTTCTCGCAGCCATGTGACTTTATAACAGTTATGGCAGCCATGTTATAATTGCAGCAGCTGACATGCAGGTGTCACACTGTGTGTCGAAACAAGAAGACTGTGAAGGGCTGTGTATGTATTTGTGATTCCCGAGACATCGCCCACTGCTTGTGTTGGCATATGCATGCTTCAGTATGTTTTTCATTTTTATTGCACTAATCTAATTTAATTTATTTCACTGAAGCTCTCAAGCTGACATAAAAGGGGCTCGTGAAATCACATTTTCTGGTTTTTGTACAGATTTTTTATCTATTTCTATATTTATTTATGACTACTCTGTGAAGTACATGTATTGTCTTTCTGAGAAGGCTTTCTTATTAATGTTACTCCTGCGTTTTTTTCTTTATGCCGCTCTTCGTAATAAACATTTAATCTTTGCCTACTCTCCG
This sequence comes from Terapon puta, assembly GCA_028564955.1. Classification (NCBI taxonomy): domain Eukaryota; kingdom Metazoa; phylum Chordata; class Actinopteri; order Centrarchiformes; family Terapontidae; genus Terapon; species Terapon puta. The sequence continues at coordinate 4,974,554 of JAOXYL010000043.1, read as the reverse complement.
CTCACCTCTCCTCCCTAAAAGGAAGCCGCCTTTCTTTGACTTTTTAAAAGTTCCTACTTTTCCTCTTGATGACGTTTTTTTTTTCCCTTGTTTTCGTTGAGGGCTGCAGATTTAATTTTCATATTCAACCGCTTATTGTTCTGTAATGAAGGTGCAGGTACTTTGAGAGGGAAATCTGTATGAATAAACTTGATTTGACAAAAGAATTAGATGAAAGTGTTTGGTGGCACCCCTCCCACTTGGAACCCCACGGATCACTACATTCACTCTTCAAGGGAGTATTTTCCTCAAGAGTGCCTCGCAGAATGTCAAGTATATGAATATTTAATAGCTGGACTTGAACCCATAACACTTCCCGTGGCTACATTTACATGCATGAGGCAACACGGTTATCTTCCACAGTCTGGTTAACATCTTGTTCAGGTTAAGCTGTGCACCTGCACCTTTGATTAACTGTCACTCTTCTCATGAATGAATAAACCAGTTTGGAGAATATGAATTCACCAGCAGAAAGCGTTGAAAAAACGTGACGCTTCCTTGTTGTTTTACTGGCGACGCCGGCGAAAGGAACAATTTCCAAATACTAAGAACAAAAGCGAGAACTCCACTGTTTTTTTGTTTTTTTTTTGTTGATGTCAAAATGTAAACAGACTGCTGTCGGAGTCTGAGGGTTTGCACACATGGCAAAAACCAAGAGCACAAGATTTACTCTGAGTATCGCTCTGTGCCATGCATCTTAACTGTGCCTTTTCCGAATCAGAGTGGGAGCTTCAACAGTTTAATCTGGTGTTTGCTGTGTTAGACCAACTGCAGGCAGTTCTGTGTGCATATAAATACAGTGACTGTTGTTAGCGTACTGTTGGCTTTTAGTTACTCCAACATTATTCCCCAAACTGCGGCAATAGCATTTCCAGCATTTATCCGGAAGGTGTGAGCACTGTGATGAAGATGTGATGTCGATTTTTAACAGCAAAGAAGAGCTGTGTCGCTGCCTACTCTCATATCAAACACACACAATCCAACATACAAAGAACAAAGCCGCCGTCGGCCGTGCTCGGCGGAGGCCACGGGGGAGGACTCCGTCCACACGTGTGGCTGCGACCGTACCGCCTGGTGTTTGAGCACACTCTGCAGTTCCTTCGCACATGTGGCGCTGGGTGGCCTGAAGAGCACACCACAGTTTCCCATTAGCATTACAAAGGCACACATGCACAGAGGTCTCCTCCTGCCTGTGCCGCTCGTATAATTCATCTCACAGTCGACAGCTTATGGCACAGTTATTAGGCGAGCTCTGGCGTGATACGATGCAATACATCTGCAAAAATGAAAAGGTATCATGTAGGGCAAGGTTTTAGTACAGTAAGTAATTAGAGTGTCATTATGTGGGTTTGCAAAGTTAAATCTATTATCATAATGTGCGGAGGATGGGTACAAATCTCCCACCAAGCACCATTAAACACAACTTTTGCTGCCAGGTGGGAAGCCAGTGAGGGATCACGTTTTTTTTTTGTTGCGAGTCTGTTGTTTGAGGTGGGGGAAGGGGGCTGGATGATATGAATCTCCACACTTTTGACACCCATGGATGATAAATGGAAGACATGGAAGATGAATCCAAACACGTTGGCCCCATTTATTCCAATTAGAGCAGCTCACCAAGCGCACACACCAAAAAAGTTTTCCAATGTTTGCACACACTCTGTATCATGAGTAATGCATGTGCATTCGCTTTCTGTGTGCGGACCATCTGCCCGCGGCATGAAAATAATATCTTGATACGGCTTTTTGGTGTTTTTTTAAGTAATTGTTGGATTGAATCATGCAGATTTAATTGTATTCCATTTACATAAATTAAACAAAATACAATTAATCTAAATGCATTCAGTTTCTTAAATAGTGACTAACATTTTAATTACTTGACATATTGCAAATTAAATACTCATATTGGTTTACAGGTTTTACAAGGAATATTGTCTAAAATGGACAAAAATAATGGCGTTTAGTCAGCCGGTACTCTGCATGGCTCATAAATTGTTCCAATTTCAATGCAGGCAACATCCAGGATCGGCATAACATGCACTGTAACAACGGTGAAATTATACTTTAATATATAACATACTTTAAAAAATGATTACACGGTACATTTTAATACCTTTAGATTAGTATATAAAGGCCTGTTTGAGGCATCAGAAAAATCTTCATGGCACAGTAATCTGTTTTTCTTTACCATGGCCATTAGAAATTGATATTGACTCCCCTTAATCCCTTGTCACGGCTCTCGTCTACAGTAGCCACGCTGCAGGATGCTGGTAAAATAAGTTCGTTGGAAACCTCCAAGCTGCTGCATGTTCAGTGATCCTCACTTCTTACAGAATGTGCTACCTGAAGAAGAGGCTCAGGACGGATACCACAAACACCGAGACACTCACCATGACTCCCACACACACATAATCACAGGCAAGCTCTCACACTGTGTGTCATTCACACAGAATATTTTATTTTTCAGCACGCTCTCTTGTGTTACCGAGTCTTTTATGTTACCCTGAGTGATAATTTAGAGTTACTCTTGCGTTATACTTCATGAAACGTTCATGCGTGTGAGTGTGACATTGTTTACCTAGTGAATTATTGGATGTATTGGGGCCGAACGGCAAGATAAATCGATGTAAAATACAAACAATTAATACAGTCATTGCTGCTTTTGTGCGCCGCGTACTGCTCCGAGTCTTGCACCTGCACACAGAGAGCTAAGGCGAACGTGCCGGCTGGAAAATAGCTGAAAGAAGTGTTAAAAAGAAATGGGAGTGGGAGAAAGATGGACATAAAGGGAAGGAGAGAAACAAAGAGGCGGGTAAAGACAGGCAGAGAGAGGGGGATAGACAGTGGGGAAGTGAGGTGAAGCCTGTGGGAGAAGAAGCGCCGGCAGAATTTCAAGTCGCGCTTATGGCATTGCTCTCACACCTTGACCTCTACTGTTCCTGCCTGGGAATATCTCAGAGCCTGCCAGACATTGTTCGGGGCCGCTGTAATTCACTTTGGAGCCGGGAGATAAAAAGCAAAGACAAATCCGATGGAAAATTCCACTCGTTGCTCTTTTATTATATTTGTAGTCGCAGCGGCGCAGGTGAGAACACAGTTGTGCCCATTGTTGATAGATAATGGACAAAAGTTTCCTCCAGTGGTATTTTTACTGCAGCGCTGACAAGAAGGTAGGAGGGATATGCTCATAAATGGACATTTTCCGCCCACTTCAACTCGTTGAAAGGAGCATTACACACATCTACCAGCATACAGAGGACACTCAGCGGACTATTAATAGATTTTTTTTTTTTCCCTCTATGTGTTTGAGGAGACCTAGCACATATTCAGTGAGCCGCTGTCTGAAACAGCCCTTCTCTACCTGAGCTGGCAGGAGCAGATGCTTCATTGTACACAGAGAATCAGTGAAATAAATCTCCTCTGTAAATAGCTCCCAGACTCCGAGAGACAGATTATTGCTCGGATCAAAAGAGGACCGTCTTCCGAGCGAAACAACGGCACCTCAAATATGCTCGTTAGTCTCAGGCAGTTGAGCCGAACATACCTTTTGCTCGGTATAGTTTAGCGCAAAGATAAAGGCTCTGCACAGGCGCCGAGCAAACGCGGGACACGACTGCATTCTGATAAAGAAAAACGACAAAACACAGCAAGCTGCACTTTAAGCTATTTCCACCGCTGTTTGGTTGTTAAGTACCACCGCAGTCTGTGATGTTCTGACAGGTATGTTGCCGCAACTGCGTAATAAATAAGATCCAATTTCTAAAAAGTACAATTAGGTTGTTGAAAGCGTCTAACACCTGCCGTGGTTTATGTATCACTTTGGTTTGAGTAGGCATAAACAAATTAGGTCTTTTTTCTGAAATAACTGCCGCGGTGATTTTCGAGAGTGATCATTACGCGGGAGAACACGCTTCTGGCAATCCTTTATTACGTTTCCCTGCCAGCGCTCGCGTGGCAAGCAAGCTAGTATGACAGAACACATCATGTCTGCAATTTCTGTCACCTGCATGGCAGTGGCTGTGGGACTTTGATGTTTAAACTGTTGAGGCAACACACACACACACACACACACACACACTAATAATCTGAACCAAACCACCATTACTGAGTCACATTCTCCTAATGATATTCTGATGAGTCCCTCTGTCTTATTGCGCCTGTTTTTGCACTAATACAAATATGCTAAGGTTGTGAATTAATGAAGCCCTGCACTGTCTGCAACCCAAGAGGAAAGGTAAATAATTGTGTTTTTACTCACTTGAAAATATAGGCTACAGTTTACATGCAAAAACAAATCATTTGCAATTTTTAGAAAAAAAAATGCATTATGGAGCTCATCTGACAATCTAATTACAATAATGTAGCCAAATGTCTTTTCATTGCTATAATGGCTCTAATTTACATTGTAGTGAGATTCTGGATTCCAGCGCTGTCTGCCTCCGCAGCCCGACCGGAGCAGGCAGACACTGCATGATTTTGGCAGTTTACCACCCTTCTTTCTCAGCTGCATGTGCTGCTTCAGGGTGCCGAAGACTGAGATCTAACAACACTGTGATAGTTGGAGATTTACAGAAACACAACAACACCATGGTCGAAGGGAGCTCTGAGTCATTAATTGCGATCTTTCAGCTAATCAGGCTCGGCGTGCGCACACGCGGAGAAAACGACGAGACGAGGTTGCTGGAAAACAAGCAGATGAAGTTACGCCAGTCCTCTGTCGCTCTCGAAATGACAGAAAATGGGGGGGCGGTTTGGCATAATGATGACCTCCAAGTGAGCACTTGTTAAGAATAATTGGAGTGAAGTGGAAAGAGAAGCGTTGCGAAAACCTGGGCGCCATCTAATGAAGCGTCAACACGAGTGGCTGCAGCAGTGCAGGTGGCTGCGCACACACACACAACAACGCTAACGTGGATTTCTGCCAGCCTCTTATATGTGTAAAGTGCACAGGGCACGTTGTTAGAGCAAGATGTTGTCGAGCCGTAGGAGCAACAGTTCTCATTATTACACCGTAGATATTCAGGGAGTTGTAAAGGTTTAATTAAATGCAAAAAAGGCAGAGGATGTAACAATTAGTGTGACGCTGGGTGTAAACATAAATCTCTTTAACAGGTGAGTGCTGCTTTCGGCTCATTGTACATTAACAAAAGAGTTAAAAGACTTTAGATCTCCCTTGAATAGAAAAAGTTCATTTACAGTCACAGGTGTTTCCGTCTCGAGAGCTCCTGCATTGTGGCACAGTTGCACCAAAATGTTGCACAATTAATCTGTGTAACTTCATGAATATTTGTCTGCTTTTGGGATTGTACCTCACTTTGTAAAAGCCTAAGGAGCTTGATGCTTGCATGCCAACTCTCAGTTAATACTTAAAGGACACCTGATAACTGAAGTCTACAGCACAAAGCAGATAAAATTATTTATCTATGTTATTGCTGCGTCATGTGCTATTATTTATGTTTGTTACGTCATTTTGTCACTTCGTATTGTGTGGTTGTGGTTAGTTTGATGAGTGGTTGCCATGACAACCAGCTGAGATTCTAACCGCGTGGAGTCACATGACTCAGCAGCTATAGTTTATCATGAAGATGCATTTGTGCCATCAACACCCACTCCAGCCGTCTCATCTTTTGAGGAGCAGTTTTTGCTCAGACAGAGCAATACGAAATAAAAGTGCTGACTCTGTTTCGTCGAGGCTCAACACTGTCAAGACACGAAAATGTTTGTTGTTTTCGGTGCCGGCTTGACCGGGTGCTCACAGCCAGAGAGGATCTGCAAAGTTCCTGCACAGTAAAAGGATTCAAATACAAATACAGTTTTAACAGTTTACCAATTTTGAATGAATGTTTTTTTCTTCAGTAGTTCATGAATAATTTACTAATAGTTTCTGGACCATTTATGAATCTTCAGGCCTAATACATGCACGGTTTGGGTTGCCAGGTTGTGAAAATGTTAATGGTAGTAACTCGGTTAGAATTGCCAAATTAGTTGGTAATTAATGAATTTTATTCCTCCCCAGCCTTAATCTGAAAGTTAAATGGCCAAAAAGCCCAGTCAGTCCAAAGGATTTTTACAAATCTGACAGCTGAAATGCTTGTAGATGCCTCATGACTCACTGATAAAGCTTAACTAAATATCCATCAGCTGTTCATAAACTTATAAGCTTTAACTGATACATGCATTTTGAAGGATTCCTTTGGCCAAGGCTGTAGCATTAAAATACTCATACCAATCTTTACTGGTTAAGTTTGTTCCCGTCTCCACTAAAGGCACTGCTCAGCCGGTGCACTGCTGCCTGTTTACGATAGCTTTTAAGCATTTGACCCACCAAAACAAGCCCTTCTGGCAGGGAGTCAGGCCCCGGCCCGAACGAGCATGTGACCACTGGTGCATATCTCCATCTGTGTGACAGCACCATTCATGACAGCCCGACTCCATCTCCCAATAAGGAGCAATCAGCCGCTATCTCAATCCTGCCCGACTGTCTGTGGAGTCTCATCATTGTGTCAATGGACTGTGCTGCTCCCACATGATTACAGGTGTGACCTTAGCCATCTCTGCCCAAGTAGGAGGCAGTTATCGACTTTCCTCATCCAAACCATAATTGCATGATTCAGCAATGTCCTCAAGTGCAAACGCAGCGAGCTGTGCGGCAATGAATATTTTTTGTGGTCTCCTCAGCACGAGCGCGATGGTCTCACAGCGGGGAGAGTGTCATCGCTGAACTAAAGCATTTGATTAAACCCAAAAATACGTCCAATTTGCTATTGACTCCTCTCACTTAAAGCGCTTGAAATATTGACTTGCAAACAACATCGGGGCACTCGAGCGTCAAATGATCTGGGCCCGGGGTACCGATGAGAAGCACTGCGAAACATAATATACTTGACACATGCATAAAAGCGTGACTTGTGAGGATGTGATGAAATCCTGTGAAATCTGTCACGTCATCACAGGCCAGATTTTTCAAGCACACGTATGAATTGAAGTTTAAGGCGCCGTCTGATGACTGCTGTTGTTGACATTTGGACACGTTTTCTCTTGCAAAGGGACTCATTAGTAAAGCAATTCCAGAAACTCAACAACAACGTGGGCACAACTTGAGATTTATCAGAACTTACAAATGTCTCGAATGCTCTAACAAGACTAGACCTGATATAAACAAAGCCTGAGGAATATTAAGTTAATGCCTGGTCATTGCATGCCGACCTAACACCTCTACACTCAAAACAAAGCCTATCAAACTTGACATTGCTTAAGGCGGTGTATTCCAAGAGAGAGTTTTTACGCTCAGAAATTCACATTCATGAGCATAAAATAACATTGGAATGTTTTTTTTAAACGCAGACAGTATGTGAATTGTTGAGCATCACGTAGTCTGCCAATCTCTGTGCCCCCTTCATGGATGTCAAGTTAGTGGGTATGAGTTTAAGGGCATTTGCACTGGAACCTTTCACATGGAAATCACAGCTCAGCTGTGCTGCAAGAAGTTTTAAGAAAAGTAACAAAAGGTCTGCCAAATTGCACAAGGTCTTTATGATTCACTAATCTCCCGCGTGCTGTGTTATATCACGACAATGCTCTGTTGACACTAAGCTGTTACAGTATTAGAGGCAACAACACCACCTGACAAATCTTTCATCCAACAGTCAATATTTCCACACAACCAAAGAAAAACAAACTTGTTTAAAGACATTGTTAACCCAGAGCCGTGCGATTACAAGCGACAGCTCTTTTAAAGCACAAAATGCTAATATATTCCTGTGGCACAGGGTGAGTGAAAGGTAGGGAACGAGCCCAGTGCTGCTGGTGTCTTGTGTTGATCAAAGCATTACACAGACAGGGAGCACTGCTCCCCTGTGGGCCAAGTAAATTCACGATTACTGGTCGTGCATATGCAATCAGCCCGAGCCAGTCCCACTTAGAGCCTTTTATCAGGCATTTCATGGGACAAATGTCTGTGGACCTGGGCCTAGGCTGACTCTGATGAATGGTAGAGAAAAGTTTCTCTTTTTCTTGTGCAGTCTTCATCTTAGAATTCAATAAGAGAAAAGAGAGATTTGTCTAGTGGTTCATTTTGCTCCGAGCTTTGGTAATGTCCTGTACATTATAGGAGAGCATTATAATGATAAAGCAATGAGAGCTGCTAGCTGGTGCTCCAAAAGAAATGTTAGTCATTACATTTGAGATTATACCAAGCTTTAACAGGCTCGAGTGGGAGCGGTGTCACTCAGAATGATGCTAGAGTGGTTTTTGATCAGTACCTGAGGTGGCCAGTAAGGTCTGCGTAGTCATTGTCACCAATAATGACCCAACAAGTAACAACTGAGGATAAAAGAGATAATCTCAAACATTTCCATTTCGCTGTCCTCACCTCACACTTATGGCAATAATGTATGATTGCAGGTGTGTTTTTGGACCTCTCCTCAGTTTCCCTTTCAAGCGTCATCCTCTGTAGTCAGCAATCTTTTCTTTGTTTGTTCGGCCACAGTAACCATTTACTCGCAACGCTAGCAAAGACGTATCAAAAACACTTAGGTTCAAACTTAGCCTAGAGTGAGTCTGTTGCGTTAAAAGTCTTGTTAAAGGCTTATTGTCTGCTCCTTGTAATTTTGAGAGGCACTGCTGACACCCAGATAGATGATCGGAATTTTGCAAATGAAAGAGCTTTCAGCACTGGGTCATATCACTGTTTCATTGCAACAATCACTGATTTATAATGACTTAACAGACATTTATTTAAATGAAAATCTTCAGGGTTATGTCTTGAACTTTCGAAAAGTAACAATGGCGGACAGGCTGGATGAGAAGATAGACCATTAAAATGGATTCAGTGAAATTAAATCTGAAATGATGTTGCCAAAAACTGTGTGTGAAAAAGTGAAATAAAACTCGCCCCAAGCACGAGAATTCATATGAACAACAGCAGCTGCAAGTTTCAGAATGAACAAGATTGCAGCTGACGCTGCAATTTGGACGGATTTGACTATTTTTACAGATTTTGGTTGCTCAGTCTTGTCAGGTAGCGCAGACTGAAGTGAACGGGAGAAATTTGTGGTGTTTGTTTTTACGTGCTGTGAAAGCAAAGATCTGTCAAAAAGAGCGAGAAGCGACTTCAACATAATGATGAGTAGTACAAAGATTGATGCCTCTTGATAATGACTAACAAGTGGGAGTTATGTCTCATAATCTCTGATGATTAAAAAAAAGTGGTAAAGTACATTCTATTTTTCCAGGGCAGTGTGCAAACCACAATTATATTGCATGTGGAAAATTATAAATGTTGGATCAGAGGAGGAAGCGAAAGGATTGATGGCGAGTTTGTTTATTAAAATTACACACATAACTGCCTTCTATCACAGTCAAAGAGTGTGAAAATCTATCCTCACCATGACAGATGCAAGATGAAAGTAGAAATTTGTGAAATACAAGGACAGAGGAGGTGTCAGGGTTATTGATTCGGAGGGGGGAAAAGAGACAGCAACACATAATTACAAGTCATGGACCACACTTCCATACCTTGGCCTTTATATTGCTGTCCACTTGTCTGGAAATTGTGTTCAGCCCAGAGTTCATGCTGTTATTTGCCAGCCCCAGCTCGAATTGCAGCGCCCGTAGTGGTGCAGTGCTACACAGTGCCAATTTGAAATGAAGAAGAAAAGGGAGTAACCAAAAAGAGGCTACCTTCACCTGAGTTACCCTTCCTCTCGCTCTGTCCCTCTCTCTCTCCCAGTATAAATGACCTCTTTAGAAGGAGTCGGGTGTCGTTTTTTAATGAACGTCAGCCCCGTACTGTTGTAATCCATTCGCAGAATTTGTTTTGCCATTGGCGTAGCGGTGATTTAGGACATTTTACAGTGAAGTTGTACGCCAGGACATTAATTGCAGACAGCAAATGCCAGATAGAGAGCGACACAGATAGTGCTGACATTCACTCCACAGCGTGCAGCCTGAAAATGCAGGTTGGGATCACAGCAACCCAGATTTGTTGTTGTTTGGAACACATGCACTTTCTCTCTTTCTCTCTCTCCTTCCCATCTCTCTCTCTTTAACACACACACACACACACACAGTACTTCCATCTAAGTGTCATCACTAGTTAGACCTGGATTCTAACCTTCTATATTATGCAAAAATTGAATGAAATATTTAAAAAAAGAAAGTGGAGGTTAATGTGCTCTACTCTGAGTGTTTATCCAACAGGGCAGAGAGGCAGCACTCCTGCTCCTCTCACTTGGCCTAGCTTCTGGCGAGAGAGGCTTTCCAAATTGTGCAGAAGTTCAGGTGGGGAAGGGGGGGAGCGCACAGATCTCGCGGCGCGCCCTCATGAGATCATGACGGATGTGCGGATGCGCGAAATCATTCATGAGGAATTGCACACAAAGTGTGTCCCACCGCGCCACTTGTTGCTTCTGGTGAAAACTCTTTAAAGGGCTACTTCTTTTCAACAGCCGCTCAAAGTGAGCGCGGCCGACTTTATAAGCGCCGCGCAAAAAGAAAATATATGAAGGAGTCAGAGTCGTAGAAGAAAAAAAAAAAAAGATGGAGGAAGGGTCTGAGATCTTCCCGGAGTCGGGTGGTGGAAAGTCAGAGGGTAAACTGCTTCATCTCGACATCAGAGAGAGACTCAAGGAATAACACAGCGATTCTCCAGAGAGGATGGAGAGAGACGGCAAGCTAAGGGAGCAGAGAGAGAAGCTCCAAATTTAACATTCAAACAATGTCAGCAGGTTTAAACCAGCTATGTACGTTCTGAATGTGCCGTACATAAAGATAGATAGGGATATAACGAGGAAGATACTATCTTTAGTTGCTCCACTTTGCATCCTCACGTGCACTCAATTATATTCAATGACAATTACTTGCTAAATATGTAAGTCTGCAGCTGTGACATCAAATGAATGCTAAATAATGCCACGTTTTCTTAATAATTTGCCCTCTCAAAGGTCAAAGTCGGCAACAATGATCTTTTGTGCTACGAACCCAGAACAAATTATCCTTGTGCCAAAATTTAATTTGGTTGGTGCCGTGCAAAAGCTTCAGGGTGCCGCGTAGGCTTTGACTGCACAAAGTAAAAGGTGTGGGCAGAAGGGATAATCACTCCTGCCCACAGCTAACATTTTGGAAAAAAAAAAAAAAACAACAAAAAAAAAACCATCCAGTCATTTAAAGCGAAACACAGACAAGGACAAGGCTTAATAAAAAAGCTAAACACAAAACACTTCTATGCCTTAATGTCCCTCTAATGTACAAACCAACAGTGGACTGCTGCTATTCACAGATGTGACCACAATGGAAATGATTGTAGCTGAGGTTTCTGGGGATTTGTGCATTTGTAATACATGGAAATTGCTATAACAGCCCTCTCGTGTAATGATCTGACGTTGATTGTCATACGTTCATCTGCATCATTATAAACAAAGGTGCTCTTGTTGCGCCTTTAATCTGTAATGAGGGTAACATGGTTGGTGTTCTTCAGCTAAAAGTCACCTGAAACAAGCACTTCAGCTCTCCCTTTACAAACTAAAATCCCTCCCAGGGGCATGTTGCCCTCAGAGTCTTTTGGCATTTGATGGGATACGCTTTCGTCTTGGGGTTTTCGCTCGCGTCACCTCTGCACAAAACTGTTGGGAAGAGTTTGACTTTGCTGAATGAACCTTGTTCGCCATGAAAGATTCATGAAGACACAGAACAAAAAGACCACAGAACTTCTGGGCAGAAAAAGAAGACAAAAAAAAAAGAAACACCCTCAAAACCACTCTAATATTTCATCATCTGTCTCGGAATTTTATTTTCTTTTTCATTTTTTTTTCACTCAACAGGCGAAAGTAAAATGTACAGAGAGTGATGAATGATGGTGAGGAGCAAAAATCAAAAGCAGTAGGAAGTGATCTTTCCTTCCCACTGTATGCTGGGTAACCGCTGATATGACACGCCACGGTCATTAGAGAGACCTGTAATGCAAAGCAGAGCTCATCACTGCCTTTTCCCTCCAGCCTAAAACCTCTCCTCCGTCCAATACACCTGGACTGATAGGAACAGTGGATCTCTATTATCCTGAGTATCTATTTCCCTGAGGAGCTATTACAGTCGTTAGCCTTATCTTATCTTTAAACGAGGGGAACTAAACGGCGCTCCCTCCAGCCCGATTCAACCTGAGAGGGGGAAACTTCGGCTCGGCGCTGAGGCGACTTCAGTCACCGGAGACGGGGCTGGTGTCAGCGAGCCCGGGGCACCTGGCTCATCTGGCTGCTGAAAACTGATGACTTTCAGTATAGAAGATGGGGGCTGAGTCATAATGGGCTAGCGCAGCAGAGGGATTACAGGGGAACACAGGGCTTAGCCACGTCTTTCTCCGGGCATAATGCAACGTATCCACCCACCGGCCTAATTAACGCCGACTCCATCTCCTCCAGTCACACATCCTGTCGCAGTCCAGCGTGGATTATTCCAGAGGTCTGTCCCAAAATATGTAAATGTGTCATTTTTGTACAAAATCTACCGTCTATTTTTTTATTACATGTAAAGTGATGCAGAATTAAAGCAGCGGTCCTGTTACTTACAGCAGTGCTGCTATGAAGGGTAGGTGACTTTCAGGAGTTGGAAAAATGTGATCTTCAGTCTCGTGTGTCCTTAGTACACCGAGTACTGAAATGAAACTGCATTAGTGTCTTTCATTAGGCACTCTGTAAGTGATAAAAATCTCCTGCAAAAAAGGTTCGTTTCCAAGCATGTGCTAAAATTATCTAATCAAACAGTCGCCCAGTTACACATCCAGATGAATGTTTCTGGCCACCAGATTTTTAAAGTATTTAAGTATTAGGTTGATCTCATCTCAGATGATTCAGCACTCGCTTTTTCATGCGCAAACCGAACCTCGCCAGACCCGTCGGCTGCATTAATGACTCTGCCACCAAACGCAAACAAGGAAAAAGCAGAAATCAAAGTCAATAAGAAAAAAGTTTGAGGTCGAGCTGATATCAGGTTTAAAGAAGCTGCAGCCAGTTTAATTCTCTGGCTCGCTCACTCCCTCGGTGCCTTGGCAGGCTAAGATACCACAGTGCCACGGGGTGTGAATAAGCCCTTAGGCCATCATCTGTAGCCTCCTCGGTCCTGTCAGAGGTGGCACTTGTGACTAGTTAAACCGGAGTAATGAGACGTCAAAGGGCTGAGATTTGGTGTAAAAGTGAGGTGTTTTGAAGGAGTTGCGTGGTGTCCTCTGCAGTAACCGGCGGAAAGAGCCAGAGACTATTTCTCCACAGAAAGACTGTTACACCAGTGTGAAAGCAAAATGCAAGCAATCACCATGGTTTTGGTGGCTCGCCAATGATTTATATTCTCCTTCTTTCGTGCACAGTAAGTGGGAAGTTCATTTGAATAATCTTAAATCAATCGTCAACATTTTCTCCGAAAAAGAAATCCTCTTTTTCTGTCGCCTCTGACTCATCATTTAGACCCCTGAATGCATTTTGTGTCGGTGTGGAAGATGGCACGCAGCTATACATTTGGCAACACGCATCATCTTGTTAGGCTCGTTTGCGCGCCGCCGTCCCTGACTTTGCTTTGAGCCGGGCCTTGGCGACGCCTTTGAATGAATTCAGCGATCACAGTGGTGCGTGTGGCTGCGTCTACAGTTTTGACTGCAGCACCTTGACGCGCACACGCACAGGCGGGCGCGGCCGATGTGATAGACAAACATCAAAGAAGCAACGAGGAAATGGAAATGGCTGGGCAGCAGCAGCTTGAGCTGAGCCACAAGGTGAGGGACAGAGTGAGACTAATGAAATGGGACGTGCTAAATGTGAGCTAAAGCACCAGCAGGATGTGGAGCAAGAGGGCTTCAAAGCGGGGGTGGGGGGCGCTGAGCAGTGGAGGATCTAATCCAGACTGACATTGTGTGAACTACAGTAACTAAACCACACATCAATATGGAGCCCATTGACTCACATCAGAAGATGATCTTATCCTTTAAGACAGGCTGACATACACAGTCAGAGTCAGGGAGGACCTGAGATTTCAATCTTCTTACGTAAAAGAGCACTTAATACACATTGGGGGAAAAAAGACGATGTATTATTTGTTCAAACTCAAAAATTCACATTCTTTGCAGCAGGATAGGAACATTGTTGTGTCGCCTCTCTTGTGTCGAACGAACAAGGACATTTATTCCTATCCTCACAGCCGGATTCACAGTAACAAGCTCCGCGAACACCGAAAACACCAAAAAAAACAAAGAAACAATTTAGCTGCCTGCTGGTGAGCAAGGTGCACCACGGGGATTTCTTGTGAAGCTTTGTGAGTCGTGACAACAATCAGGAGAGAAAAGTCACCGGGGCGTTCGCTGGGGTAATCATGCAACATACATAAAACACAATGTCACCGACAAAAAGACGTGGGCAGTTTCTGTGGAGAAATTATTATAATACAATATTAACAATCATCAAATATAGTACTTAATAGATTAATCATAAATTACATAAACGGTGGTGCTGACAAATAAGTGGAATTAATGCATCAACTTAATTCAGCATTTTGTATTAACAAAGATGAAAAAAATTGTAGGAAGTTATAACACAAAAAATAATGCATTACCTAACAACTTGTTTTTAGAAATGTAGTAGTAGGAGGAAATAGTACATATGTTTGGGGGCTATTTTCACCATACCATAGGATTCTTATGGTATAATTATTCATGCCACCACTGGTTTATGTGTAATTTACTTGAAACAAATGGCAGTGCTCACATTCATCGAGCAAGAAACCTATCAGGATTTGGTTTCACAGGTGAGGATGCACTCATTGTTCATTCTGGCATTTTCGTGGGTGTTCGTCGACGCCAAGAAAAATATAGAATACCCCCAGACTTATCCCTTAAAACTAAAATGGAGAGCCTATCGATACGCAGCACAACAGGCGGACTTGGCTCTTTTTCAGTCCAGCCTTATTCAGGCCAGCGCTAACCTGACGTGTGGGAACACCCAAGGACCCAACCTGTTCACACACAATCTGCAGTGGCACAATCCCATTACTCAGCCTGTTATTGGCCCCTTTCACACAGTGCAGCACGGCACTGGATCAGTCAGCCACAGCCAGCCTTGCTGCCTCTCCAGGGAATAGACTGGCTGCTTGATTTTCTAAGGTGCTCGTCTCACACTCTCTCCCCCCCCTTACCCTCCATTGTCCTTACTCCTCCGTGCTCGCCGTCTATCTTCCCTCGGTCTCTCTGCCTCCCTGTCTCTCTATCTTTTCTTGCTCATTCTCTCTCCATTTTGGTTGCCCTTGCTCCTCAATATCCCTCTCTCTCTCTCTCTCTCTCTCTCTCTC
>JAOXYL010000043.1:4929967-4943276 GCA_028564955.1 Terapon puta | reverse complement strand
GGATTTGGAAAATTGTAAATTGTATTAAATTGTATTAAGATGAGACACATTTGGGAAAAAGAAACCTTGTAGCTTGAAGAAAATCTGGCACAGGACGAAACAGCTGAACTGGTGGAGATGAGTCGTTTGTGGGTCGAGGCCCAGCGTGTGTCCGGAGACCAGAACAAAAAGGCAAGCAGTGGTCAAAGGCTTGTGTGCCGCTGGAGACCGAGAGGAGAATAAACAAGTTGTTACGATGACAGTTGGGTTAGAGTGCAAAATGCGGTATTTGTGACTCTTTCTGTGCTAAAATATAAGAAAAAAAAGAAGACAGGAATCAAGAAAAACATTGTCCATTCCCCATACCGTGTGATGAATAATTCCACAATAAAAGGATGTTCTGTAGATCCGTCCTGCTGGTGCACAGCATGTAAATAAACACACTTAAATTAGACGGTGGTTTTCTTTGAGAATGTCTGTGTGAAACAGACGAGCTACATTGAACCGAGAGTGAAGGGGAGTGAATGAATAAGTGAACTGAATGTTAATGTTTACCTGCGAGAAAGAAATATTCAAATGTACATCAGTCACTCTAAGGACACAAGCTGGGGCCGAGGCGTGGAGTGCATGATTGAACATCAAAGGGGAGGGCGCTATCAGCATTTATCTTTGAGAGTCACAGCTGGGAGATAAGGTGCACTTTAATTGTGGGTCTGTCTATTGTAGGTCACAAGCATCTCATCAATCACAGTATCCACGGTAACCTGGCATCTCCAGACTTTAAGGGAGAGGGGGAAGCTGATCGTGAATTATAATAAATTACTCCGCTTGGCATTTTCTCATTTTCTTCATTAGGCGGGGGAATATGATAAGCCAGCAACGGAAAAAAAGAAAGAAAAAAAAAAAAGGAAAATGGGGCAGAATTTGAAACTCTACGATAGATAACTATAACTATCTAGGACTGGATAAAAAGCAACAGGCCCATAAAAACAGCATTAAGAAAAACTGAAGGTCACAGGCAGCACATGTACACTTTGGCTGACACCATAGTGTTAGTAATTTACTTTTTTGTGTTGTTTTTTTTTCTCATTCATCATGTTTGAGTGCATGCATTTAGTGCTCATAGGTTTTTCAGTGTGGTTTGGAATACATTAATATAATATAGTGTGTGGTTTTCCCTTTGTAGCTCCCCATGCTGCTGCTGCTGCATCTGCCCAAAAGGTGAGCTGGACTTTGAGGCAGCTTTTTATGCTAAAACGTGGAAGTGAAGAGGTCAACTTCCTGTACCAAATGGTGGGACTCAATACAAAAGACTTTCTCAAAGAATGGCTGCATGTGGGTGTTTCTTTAGAGTTTTTGTGGAATAACTATTTTCAGTATTTACAATTACTTTTAGGTTTACCTTGTGTATATTTAGGGTCTTTTGAATAGAGCTGAGTTATGTTTACCCCTTTCTGTTTGTGTAGGCCATCCTATGTATATATTTACCCCTCTATTTGTACTATTCATTTGGTCAGGTTGGTTCATTTCAGACTTTTATTGCATTCTTGTTTTAGTTGACCTTATCTGGCCCAGATTTAATGTTATGTTTTCATGCATCTTGTCTTTGTTTTTGTGTTTTAGACATTTGCCACTTTGCATTTTCTACTGATTGAATGTCTGATTTGGCTGAATAAAGCCTTCATATTTAAAAATGATCCTACCTCAGGATCTGTGTCATTGATGAAAATGAAAAAAATATCACTGAGGTAAAAAAAAAAAAAAAAAAAAGTTAAATAACTCTTAAATAAAGCTGAGATGCAGACCTGGGTGATAATTATTTTCACAACAAGTACTCATTTGAGTCTTTGTTAATACAGGAAAAACATGACAATAGCTGCTCTAAAGGAATCAGTTGGCATTTTAAGAAATGTACTTATTTGCTTTTCCCCTGCGAGTCAGATGACAAGATTCACACCGCTCTCATATCTGTGTGCTAATTACGCAGCTGGAGCTGATTAGCTTAGCTAAGCATAAAGACAGTTCATCAACAGCGCAGCACCGACCAGCACACCTTTAAAGCTCACAAATCAACATGCAGCTTGTTTGTTTAAACCTTGCACAAACAAATATTTGAAGAAGTTGTAGATTTACAGGGAGTGACTAACTGGAGATGGGCATCAGTGACGATGAACATTTCTTTAAGTCCTGCGTGGGTTCAACTGTCATGATGTTTTAAATAGTGTCGGGCTGAGCTTAGTTTATCACATATAATAATACTGGGTATAATCAGTGAAATGTGTGACCAATAGCTCCTTTTATTTGGCAGTAAAAATAAGCAGAAAAAACTCAAATAAAAGTATTTAATAAGAAGTGGTTTAAGATTTCAACCTGAGTTGTTGTATTTTTGCTAAATAAAGTAAGCAAAAATAGCTCAAGGCAGTTCTTGGGCTGTGTCGTCAAGTAGGGTCCTAGTTGCCTGAGGGTAGAAGCTCTTTATCAGCCTTTCAGTACGGGTCTGCAGGATCCGGTCTCTTCTTCAGGACCACAGCAACGTTCCTCGCTATTTACCACACGGACACAGTAGCACTGATTTTCTACCTCAGTATGTCTCAAAATGTCAGACTAGCCTTTCAAAATAAAATACAACAGTTCGAATTACAAACAAATAACTCCGGAAGGAAGTTCTCTCACAAACCCATCTCGACCCGCGAAATGAAGACATCAGTAAAAACGTTTTTGTATTATGTGTAACAGCCGAGGCCAAATCTGAGCAGAGGGACAAAGCCCATCAGAAGATTACGCGACGCATGTGAGCGATCTTCAGCGGGGCCGCTACATTTGTCTTAGTGGCTCGGGGATAAGACAAGACATAAGTGATGGAGTGGGATGACAACAATGCACTGTAGCCTTGCCTGAAGCCCACGGATGCATGTGACAGACAGGGTATCATGCTCCGAAACCTTTCTTGAAAGGCTTCTGTTGCTGCTGTTGTGGGGATTAAACCAGCCTCATAATGGCCTGTGGGATTTGTGCCACTGCCGGGTGACAGCCGTCGAATTGGGTGGCAGGCGGAGACGAATTGCAACTAGAACACGGCGCTCACTCTATACAGTTGCCAATCACAGTGCAGATCTGTTGACCATAGAGAAAAAAAAACAAAAAACTGAGAGATGAGGCAAATATAGCCCCGCTTCAATGACAGGTGGAGCGCCGGTACGTGGAGAAATGCATTCAGCCGTTAGTTGTGTTGGACCTGGTGTGAATAATCCCATAAATGCTAAATTCCCTCACCATACCCACACCGCTTCCTACAACCGCATCTGCCTTCCTTTCTGCTCTTGTTTTGGGGATTTGCAAGATTATTTTTCCACGGGAACTACTTTACATCCTCAACAGCTACTCCATACAGGATCTACAGTTGCCATGGCAATATCTGTGGCAGAAAAAGAGAGCGAGAGAGAGAGGGAGGGAGGGAGAGAGGGAGTAAAAAAAAAAAAAGAAAAAAGAAAAGTGTTCAGAGTTGACAGGGAAATAACTGGTTTCATTATATTCAGCCAGCTGATTCTCTCTATCACCAGTGACAGGGCGACGGCAGGCTCGGTGAAAGAGCTTGTGTTTGTGTTTGAGCGGTAATAAATTACTGCCGGGGTCAGGGCTGAGCAGGCCGCATTCCCTGATTAAATGAGACCAAACTTATATCCCTCTGACATCTCCCTGCCTCCTTCTCAGGAATCTGAAGGTGTAGAGACAAATCCCATAATCCTAATTAAGTATTTCCTCCTATTGCAGCGTACAAAACGCCTGCCTGTTTACACAGCTAAAGCCCTCGTTCGGTTCCCATGCTCAGTTCAAACACATAGTTTAGGGGAATCTCTGCCAAATGCCAAAAGTGACATCACAGCAAATGATAAAAAAAATAAATAATTGGTGGAGCAAATGAAATCACTTTGGAGGAAGAGGTGGAAAGTTGAATCGTAAGCATTGCGTCAGCAGACCACAGACCCCCGCTTCTGCACGGATGAAACAATTTTGTCTCGCATTTGAGGATGTCATTCTCATTTTAAGCGACTCACAGTAGTCTCATGGTCAATTGAGCAGGATAGTGTGGGAGAGAAAATTGCAAATGCAGCTGCTGCAGCCGGTTTGTGTGTGCTCCTTTCTTCCGAACAGTTTAACTTTTCAAAACATGCAGCACAATTGAGCCGAAAGCCTCTGCACACATCAGCCCCTCGAGTGGGAACAAAAGGTGAAGCGCCTGGACATAAAGAGGAACATAAGTACGTCTCAGCTGTGTCTCTTTGTAGCTTTTATCAAGCGCACTTGAGACTGTGCGATGAATGCACTCACTTCTGTTCAATGGCAACAAACACAAATAACAATTATTTTCTAAATAAGAGGGCAACACTTTACCTTAACCCTCCTGTTTATTATGTATAAGCAGGATATGAAAAGTTAGTGAGAGTCCAACACATTATAATGTCATTATAAGGACGAAAGCCCCCTCCACTGAAAAATGCGTTTTGACCTTTCCTGTCCAGAATGACGTATCCACAAAAACACATAAGAAGTCCAATGGGGGGAATTTCTCTTTGCTGACTCGAACTCTGAGTTGTGTTCACACAAGCAGGATTTGTGTGACAACTAGCTTAGAAATCAATCACGGTCCAATATGCAGCTTTTTGCCAGTGTGCCGGTGAAAGTTGAAGCCTCCAGCACTTGAACAAAAACTATTTGCATATTTATATATTGCAGGGTTTTTATTGACGGAGAAGAAATAGAAATGTTCAGGACATTTCACTATTTAAAAATGATTTGCACATGTTAATATACTGTTAATGTTTTGTTAATACACTATCAGGATGAGTTAATGTGTTTATTCATATATCATTTAATATTATTCCTGTTATATTGGATTAACAATTATCCATCTAAGTTATTAATTGTCTTAATATCTGCTTAGAGTAGCACTACAGTGTGCCAAGAGTCTCCAATCATTTATTCATAAATTAAGTAATCCATGCAATCATTACCAAATTAAGTAAACCATGAAAATGCCTCTTAATTTGAAGTTTATATGACCATGTGCTGCGAATTTATGTTTATACTCATAAAAGGTCAATAATTTATCATCTTTATCTTTATTTAACAAGACACTCAGCGCTTACTGTCATGACTCATGTGACCGTGGAGCGGTGTGGAAGCAAAACACCAGTTTGACTCCCATGAACCTCCACTCCATTGCCCTTGAGCCCTGCCGAGACTACATGATTCAGTCCAAACTGCTTTCCACTCCAAACAAAACACTGTCACTTTAAATACAAGCTGAACCTCTGTCACCGTGTTTGCGCTCTGCAGGGCCGAGCCGGGCCTCGGCGGCGTCACACGGTGCTCGCGCTTCTGTTGAGGGCATTTTAAGTTTTTTTTTTTTTTTTGCAATTCCTCACACACCTCAGGATAAGGGACAGGGGAGGCTGCGGCCCAGTCGGCCCTCAAGGGCAACGTCGCCCAACAGCGCTGCCTCAGAATTACAAACAACTACAGACGCAGCTCGGGCAGAGGCCACTGATCAAAGGCCAATCAATACCTGCTCTGAAGAAATGCCTCACGTCATACAGCACATCAGTCACAAGCACAGGTGTGGCTGTCAAAGCTGCAGATACCTTAATTAATAAATATCAACCGGGCCCTCTGCAGTGAATTAATATTTCCCATCCCGCCAGCCTGTCGGGGGAAACATGTTGTGATTTGGGGGAGAAATCATTTCCGGCTGGAGTGTCGCTGTTCCAATAAGCGTTCATCATGTTGGTTGACTTGTAATTATTGTTAATGACATTGTGCTGATGACAAGCAGGAGCACTACAAGTTATTACTCGACTAGGCGACGCTCGTGACAAGTTAAATAACATCATCCGCCGAATTAGATGATGCTGTTTAACCGCAGGTCGAGGAAGAAGAGCGGAGCGAGCGTCGAGATGGAGCCGCGGCGTAATTATCGTGCAATCACGCGCTGGCAGCCGCTTTATTAAACCGAGCAAGGAGAGCCATCGTTCAGCTCGGTGTGGTCGGTTTGGAGTGGACACTGGTGACAAGGCGCACAAATGAGATGTGCTTTTATGACTTTATGAGGAGTCTTTCCGAGACGCACGATACTCTGCGGAGGATCCTAACCCGAAATGGCTTACGGTTCCACAGGAAGCAGCTGATGCTCTCGAGCTGAAGGATTTAAGAGCAACTGAGCTGGTAAAGTCTCAGACTCTTGAGCAGGGTGGGGAGTGGAGGGGGGTATTTGCAGGACGGGTTACAGCTCAGCCCCACATCACCATATGCTTTATGCTGAGTGCCGGAAAAGGTTTGTTTTCAGGGCGACACCTCACTGATGTCTGAAGGACGAGCAGGACGTGCCCTCTAAACTTGATGTGACGTTAGTATATCATAAAATGTGAGAGACGTTGCCTTTGTGAGGTCTTTTTTTTTTCTTACTTTCCCTCCAGTTGCAGGAGTTGGAGCTGATTTGCAGCGCTGCAGGGGATTTACTGTTTAGGATTTATTTTGAAACAGGGACGTGGGCCAGAAGAAGCTGAGACTTGTTCGGTTGTTGCAGAATGAGTTGGTTCTTGGGGGTTGGTCACTTTTTGCTGTTTTTTTTTTTTTTTTTTTAAACATATTTTGACACAATTGAAAAAGGCTGTAGCTGCTTCGCCTGAGCTACTCGCCCCTGTGTGATCCAGGACACGATGACCTGAGTCTTACTTTAAATACTTCTATTGTGCGACTGTTATACGTTGCATGCTTGAAACCTTTTATTTTATGTGCTGCCTGTGCAGACCAGGACACAATTTGCTGGTTAAATACCCTTTAAATGAATTAAAACAAATAAATCCACGCCTCACATTTCCTCCGTAGTGCTGACAGAACGATTAAGGTCACCGGTGGCTTGTGACGGCTGCACAAGGTCAGCGGTAAAAGCTTTGGAGAGGTGGGACACACATCTCCTGGAAACGCCTGCAGTCAGAAATGCTGCATTCGGGAGCAGCCTGCGGTGTCACAGCGCCACAAGAGTACGTGATTTAGCCACAGGAGCAAACTGAACCACGGGCTTTCAAATGGAAACGGACATCTGGAAAGAAGCACACTTGATCAACAGACCACACACAGTCTGATGTGTTTTAATTGTCTTATGGTTTGTTTTTAGCCATGCCAGCAGGAAAAGCTCCTTAAATGGTTATGTCAGACAGTTTCGGTCCAAACTAAAAGGAAGCAGACTAAAGAATGGTTCATATATGCACCATAAAAAGCAGAAATGACACTGACTAGATTATCCCGGTAAAGAAAATTTAACTGAATCAGACTAATGAAACTCTGTAAAACCATGAAAAATAACTATAAAGTCTGATAGCAGACGGCATAAAGAATAATGATACGTTTTTTCTGGCAGGTGAAGATCACAAACACCCTGAAGTAAAGGAGAATTTAAGTCCTATCACGTGGTCAGGTAACTCCAGCACACTCTGAGCCTTCGCCGTGATTAGCTGGGTCACAAAAAATACAGAGCTCAAGATCCATCTGTTTGGCTCCCACAAAAACACTGCTCAGGCTGTTTCAGACGGCAAATACATCATAAGGTCAAAAGACTGAAAATATATGAATAAATGCAAGAATAAGTGCGTGGAAAACTGAAAAGTTTTGCAGTGAACTTTGATCACGGCACAAACATCTTCTCTGTGTTTCCATCCCACTTGAGCTGTATACATTAAACTCTCATCATGCATAATGCTCTGTGATGTTTGTCATAGGTGCCGTGTTGTTTTTATGACAAAACTTCAGAAACGCTTCATTGGTTCCCCTGATGATTGTGCTAAAAGCGTGGAATCAAATCATTTGTGGATTTCTTGGCAATTACCGACACTACACTAAATAAGCATTACCACTTGCTGCAGATGACAGTTTCTCTCTGTCTGTCATTTGGCACACCTGCAGTTCCTTCTCCTTCTTCTTCTTCGTTTCATGCCAAATTTCACTATTGGGGCTTTGTTTTCGCATCCTAAAAATAAACAGGTGCTGATTGCTACCTGCAAGGAAGGGAGACAGATTCTGGTGTGCCATGTGATTTCACTTCAGGAAGAGAAAGAAAAAGAAGAAAAGGGAAAGAAAAAAAGAAAAAAAAAGCACAATCAAAAGTATATTTAGCGCAGCGAGGCAGCGGGGGCAGAGTCTCGTAAAATGGCATTTCATTCACAATCGACTTTACCTGACACTTTGGTTGCATTTGTGTTTACAAGGATATCACTGTTCCCGCTATGCAAACTGACTCTTCAGCAAATCCACGACTAATTGGTTCCACCTGCTTGCTGCTTGAACCACAAGACGAAAAGCAATGTAGCAATAAAATTTTGAATAAGCACCATTATACTGTATAATTATTTTGTATTATGTGAAGCCCCATTTAGGCATATTAATATGGTGTAGAAAACTAGTCTCTTTTTTTTTGCAACAAAAAGCACAAAACACTGCCCGAGCCTACACTAAAATGTGGCGTAATGATCGTCAGCAGAATGCATTTAGACTGAAAACACACATGGAGCCAGAGAGGTGTCGAGATGCAGGGATTTTTTTTATTTAAATCAAAATTGAGAGATCTTCAGAGATTTTGTGTCCAAGATGGTGATATACATAAAAACAAGATAATAAATTCTTAGAAAACTGAGACGTGCACGATGTTCCTTCAGTCTCCAGCTAATTTTTTTTGCACCTCCATTTACCTTTACCCACCACAACACGCCACGCCACACCCTTCCCACCCCGCCTCCCCGCCACCCCCCCACTTCCACCGTGCACTCTCCTCTCAGATCGCTTCACCCCCGTCTCCTCTCCTCTAGTTGGGGCCTTGGAGAGCCTCGGCCATGAACAGCTTCCCGAGATTCTGCGAGGTGAATTCCTTCACGTTCTGGCAGTAGTTGTTAATTTGCCCTGTTGGAGGTGTAGCGCACGCACACACACACACACACACACACACACACACACACAAAATAAAAAAAAAAAACACACAAGACAAACACACACCCACATGAATATACACACATACATACATTCGTACACAGACATGCACACAAACAGGCGGAGGCGGGAGAGAAGGGGAGGGGGGGTAAGAGAGAGAGGAAGGGGAGGGGGGGTGAGAAAACAGCAGCACAGCAAAACATCAAATTAGTGGAGAACGGCGTAAAACGGAAGGATCAGAAATGTTGTTCAGAAGGCGGGGGAGAGCAGAACAGCGGGGAAACAGCAGGGAAAGGGGCGGTCGAGTTGGAGATTGAGTCAATAAACTTTAAATTAATGTAATTTCAAGATAATGGCGGAGATAATTACAAAACAGAACCTGAGCTCCTGTGAGGGAAGCAGAGGCGGCTGATGGAGTTTGGAGAGAGAGAGAGAGAGATGGAGGGGGGGTGGGGGTGGGGTTGTTGGTGCGTGGCGGTTGTGTGTTTTGTGCGTGTACCTGCGATGAGAAGCGTGTCCATGCGCGGTGGAGGCTGGGGGGGCTTGAACATTTTAGAGATGTCCTCCTCAGGCAGCGGAGGCTCCCCCCTGCTCTGTCGCTGGGCGTTCTCCTGCTGCCGCCTCTGGAGGTACTGGAGGGACGCAGAGAGAAAGAAAGAAGGGTGGCATTAGATGAGAAAAGAAAAAAGAAAAGGGGGGTTTGCGGGAGAAGGATGGAAGAAAATAACAGCGGGAGCACGAGAATGTGAGAGAACAGAGCGGGCGTAAGAATGATATCAGGGAGGTGCGAAGTGAGAGAGGGGGAAACAGGAAGGAGAGGGATGTAGAGAGATGTAGAAGTGGAGCGGAGAGTAAGAAGGAAAAATAAAACAGAACAAAGACAGGCAATGGAAACAATAACAGGAAGTAAGTGAGATGTAAAGAAACGCGGGGATGAAAGACGAGGCAGGGAGGACTGACGGAGAGAGAAGGGTTAGAGGCGCTGACAGGGACGGAGTGATTTGTGAAGGGGCTGACAGTCGGTAAATCAGCGAGGTGCCGGTCTCCGCAGATCCTAAAAGCCTTGTTAATTTGGCGAGATGGAGGAGAGGCTGACACCGACCGGTGAGATGGGAGGGCACCGGCGGCAGACGAGAAGGGGGAAAAAGAAAATATAAGGCGAGTTCTTTCGCCAAAATGTCCAACGAGACCTGTACAGGAGGCTGAAGATGACTAAAACTGCCAACATGAACAATACATAAAAACTTTGTTACTCCCTGCAGTTTCTTTTCCTGCCGATGTGTCACAGTATCAAAATGCTAATTCGAAACAGGCAAAAAATAAATAAATAAAAATTGAACTTGTGCTCAACCTTCCTTATATAAATATAGACATAAGATACAGAAAAGTTAAATAAAGGAAGCACGAAAAGGAGCAATTCTAAATTAAGAATGAATATAAAACAACCTTTCATGTCAGCACTGAGTAAAAGCGGCCTTTGCTGCTATTTTTCCCCATTTTTTTCCTCACAAACCGCCCAGGTTCAGTCGTGTTGCACGGGGACTGCGAGAGAACAGCAGTTTTCAAGTCCTGCCACAAAGCCCGAATTGGATTGAGGTCTGCGCTCCTGCCGAGCGTTGGCTTTATGTTTGGGGGTTGTTGTCTTGGTGGAAAATAATCCGGTCCCACGTCGCGGTTCTTTTACAGGCTGCCGCAGGATTTCTATGTGTTTTCGCCGTATTTATTTCACCTTCTACCTTCACGAGCCTTCCAGGGCCTGCTGCAGAGAGGCATCCCCGCAGCATGCTGCTGGAGACGGCTGCTTCCCTGGCAATGTGCTGAGTCTGGCTTTGGTACCATCGTTAAAAATTCTAATTTTGGTGTCCGGACTGCGAGTTTAAACGGGGCCCACTGTGTTCTGAGGAACCCGACATCAGAGCTGGTCTCAGGGTGGGGTACAGACAAATTGACACAGGAGCTAGTGGATCCAAATGCACGGACACATACTGAGAATCACTTGATCATAACATCACAGCAGGAAATAGGTACTCTTTATTCTCTTATTATTATTTGATTAAAAGATGTAAAATTAGTTAGAAAGCGATCACCTTCTGTCTACCTACAGTCCAGTTAGCTACAGAATGTTTTATTGTTGATGCGAAAATGAAACAGAAATCATTTTTGGAATTAGTTTCCACAACTTTAGATCTGTTCTCAGGCTGTTATCAATACACAGTTGCTTTTCCCACCATGACTGCTTCCTATTGATGGTGCATCATGTTGTTGATTATGTTGGGTCTCTCTCTCTCTCTCTTTCTGATCCGGTCTAATTATCCTCAGATCCACTGCGGTTCAGTTTCCTCTTTTTTTTCAAAACACACATCCATGCATGTCAGGTTCAGGTAGATTTTGTCAGTCTCAGATTGGGTCCAACATGGAGTCCGCTGAGTATTTCCAACTGTAATAAGAAGCTTTTTTCCCCTCTGTTGCTGCAGACTTCTGTTTTTTAGCAGCTCCAACAACCAAACACATCCTCAGTCATAATTCGGCTCGCCTCTTCCTGCGCTTATTTTCTGTTTACATATAAAAGATAATGATGTAGCTCAGATGTAATGACTCGGAAAATATTGCTGAATCATCTAATGGCGGCTGATTTATATAATTAACCGCGAATCACGACTGATCTTTGGTTCTTGAGATGAACACATTGCTCCATTTCTAATCTTCTGCAAAGTGCTGCCTGCTTCATTCGACGGCAAAAGAAAAGAAAAGGGAAATGGAAAATGAATAAATTAGGGGGGAGTGAGACAGATTTCCCCGGTACAAAGACTAACTTGGGCACAGATTGTGGCTGGGGAACCTGCTATTTACCAAATTCTCTATAAATGAAAAATGGAGCCCTCTCAGCACGGCGCCTTTTTGCAACTTTCTATGATGATTAATACGGTTCCATTTGTCCGGGAAGCAGCGGTGTCAATAGCGCAAGATTGCACAGAGCAAGTACTGTAGACTGTCTGAAAGGTGTAATGGAGGCTCGCTTTCTCTGCTTGTTTGTTCATTGTGGAGAACCGTGTGAAACGTGAAAAAAAAAAAGCAGACGCCATAAACAGGGCTGCCTGTGTGGTGCTGCAGATGAGTTTGTTTGTGTGTGTGTGTGTGTGTGTGTGTGTGTGTGTGTGTGTGTGAGGGGTAAAGCTCGGGGGACTGCGGTGATGAGAAGGTCGGTAGGGGAGGATGATGGATCATAATGGCTGTAGGGTAGGTGAGCAGGGGGTGTTGGGTGGGTGGGTGGGGGGGTGTCATGTGGATACCAAGGTGTGTGTTTCTTCACCGCTGATGCCGTGAATGCCTCGCGTGCTGGACGACCTGTGGTCACAGAGGCTTTTTTGTTACAAGTGTCCCCAACGTGTGTGTGTGTGTGTTTGCACGTGTGTGTGTGCGGACTTGGCCGATGCATTATCCGCTGTCGGCTCGAGAAGATGATGACTCAGGCCCGATTAACATTAACACTTCAGACATTTCCTCGTTTCCTCTCGCGGGGAATAATACCAGAATAATGCCGCCGTTTCGACGGAGGTGTGGGTTTGTGCGCACGCACTCGCCGCACACCGGTGAGTCACCTTGTGCCTCCCCACGCTTCCATTTTCCTGAGTAATGCGAGTGTGTGCGTCTGTGTGTGTGTGACCCTCAGTGTTTCCATGTGTTGCCCGATGTTTATGATGCATCTGGCTGAGGTTGAAGCTGCAGATGGTGAGTGGCTGACTCTTTATCGGTGTGTCTGCCTGTTTTGTTCTGGTCCTTTTTGCTGCTTCTGGCTCAGTTTGTACTCGTAGGTGGCGTGTGTGCGTGTGTGTGTGTCTCCAGTCTTTGCACAAGCAGTATGTGTACAAGACTGTGTGCGTTTTACAAAGTGCTACTGCTGCCGCTTTTAAATTAAGTTTGTGATGTGTTTCACTGCTAAAGGGGGAAAAAAAAAAGAGGATTTTCACTTACTCATAAAAAAAGAACTACTACATACGTATCAGCTCTTCCTTGGTGGCGATTATATTTGAGGATGTTTAATACTTCATGGTATTTAACCCTGTAAACCTACTCTTCACATATGGATAAATGAACCAGTGTATCACAGAAGGAGCCCTTGTGTTCATGAAAACGATCAACCAGAGGTCTTCTGGATCCGAAACAGACACGCGGAGATACCAAAGCCTGAAACGCTTGAAAGAGCGTCAATGTTCGCCTCTCTTTCTTCTGATAAGGCAGATAAAACAAGCCTCGTGTTAACACAGTGAAAAGGGCCGCGTTGATGAAGGCGGGGGTCGCTTCAAGTGAAATACCATCCAGGAGATTCAGTTTGACTGACTAACAGATGCCTGAG
>JAOXYL010000043.1:4766990-4783343 GCA_028564955.1 Terapon puta | reverse complement strand
TCTCTCTCTCTATTTATTTCTATCTCGCTCCCTCGCTCCCTTCACTCCCGTTCCTCTCTCCTCGCCACCCCCTCCCCTCTGTACCTCGGGTACACCTGGCTGGCTGCTGAGGGCTGACACTTTAAAGACATTGGCTTCAGCTTCTGCCGCTCGTGGAATATCAATATCTGCTGTACACACACGCACACACACGCCGACACACACACACACACACACTCAGCCCTCCCTCCCACACATGTAGCAACATATAGCACACATGAAGCAAACGCCCTCTTCCATCCGACACACCGCTAACCCACACAGTGCCGCTTACTCTAATGGAGAGGACATAAAGGGAGGCGGTATCCGTGGTGCTGAATGACCGCCATACCAACAAGAGAGGAACCTTGGGAGAGCTATAGTGGAGGGCACAATGAGTAAACATTAAGCACCCCCTCCCACCCTCCCTCTGCTTCCACTGTTTTTCTGTTTTTTTTTTGTCTAAATAACATGTCCGGCATGTGTTGGTTACATCAGAAGAATTTTAAGCAGCTAACTGTAAGCCCTTTAAGACCTCAGTGTGTGTGTGTGTGTGTTATGCACCGAAACACACACACACTTACACACACACACACTCAGATACCTTCCCACCGCAGGCCGCCCTACCTCACCCTCTCCCTCTCTCTCTCTCTCCCCCTTCGTCTCTGTGGGCTGCTTCTCAAACCCCCCTCACCCCTCGCTCTTTGTTGATTTACGCCTGGACGTCTTTCCATCAAAGCCAGATTACCGCTCTGAGCGTTGCCCGGCGTGGATCTCTTTGCGCCTGGGAGCAATACCCCACGGCGGATCGACTCGAGGGGTTATCACACGATTCTCACTGTCTGTTTCAGAGTAAATGGCCGTTTTGAATTTCACACCATGTCTGCATGTTTGCAGCTGTAAAAGGAAAAAAAAACAACTGTTCATAGATATCTGAGTGGATTGATGGCTTCATTCTCTTTCTTTGTATTTATAGAAGTTATTCTGCTGTGCTGGCCAAAAAATAGCTAAAAATAAAAAGAAAACAATTCTCATCTCGCTGTTTTTTTTTTTTTGCTGTGTTTACTCACAGGCTGTGAGTTTGGTCTTGATAGCTTCTTGGAAGTCACAGGGGACGAAGTCAGCGTTTCCCCGCTCTTAAATTTGCATAACGTTGGCCTGACACCTAGTGGATACAGTAATGTTGGTCCGAAAGGGGTGTCAGCAAGACGCCGAGCGTTAGATTGAATTTCTCATCTCCATCTGTTTTCTTAAAACCAACAATCAGATCCTGAGGAGTCTCTGCCCACAAATGAACTACAGTATAACAGATGGAGTATTACATACGCACACACACACACCTGCACCTTGAACGTTGCACCTAAACTGATGTTTAATTTGTAGGTGGGAAATAAATGTTTGGTGAAGTTCATTTTACATTTTAAGATAGTGTTCAACACCTGAGCAGCTCTGCGAGTCAGCAAACAACTCGCAACCGCCGCTTATGATGAAAAATCAACACTTAGTGCAGTGACAGCGAGAATTGAGCCGTATAGAAAAAAAAGCCAAGTAATCTTAAAGTTTTAATTTTTAATATTTTCATTACATCAAACCACTTTTTGATAGTACTCATCCATTAGATCCATAATATTAATTTACACTCACTAATTTCCTCTCTGTCTAGTAGTTGGTCTTATTATCGGTGGAGGAGTCCGACACTCCTGTGCTGAATTCAAATGGCGTTCGAATGCACGAAGAAATTATGCATGCATGGAATTTGTCCAGACGGTGGCCAGTGCATGCACACTCTGCATTTAATTTGTGCACTCGTTTCACGCGATGACATCCTCTCAAAGAGCAGAACAGCCAGTCCCGGTCATTTGCGTCGGTATAAGAACAACAGGAGCGACAAAAAAAAACTGTTTCAAATGCTTCCTCCTGGCCCGGGTGACGAATAAATGTGTCATTTTAAATCTAATTCCAGGACGCCACATTCTTACTAACCCTTACCAGTGAACACAGGCATTTATGACTTTGCTTTAGGGGTTTGTGAAGCATTATAGTGACCTTCTATAGCTCAGATAGCAATCTATTTTCACTGGTGATGTGAGCGTCACTAATATTTTTTCATGAAAAAAGTCGGCCCTGGCTAGTTTTTCTTTGACTGCTGCGGAAGCGAGGCTTGTTTGGGTTGTTCTTCTCGGCAAGCTTAGTCAAGCGCAGAATCGGTGCTCTGGCGCCAGGGACAGCTATCTAAACAGATATGACAAAATGACAAACCACTACACTCGGATTTATCATAGAACAACCACAATAGAGATTCAGGAAGAAGCTTGCAGCGCCAAACTGAGTCAAGCAGAGATGATAGTTGTTTTTTTGGAAGAATAAAGTGCTGGATAATAATCTAAAATAAATAAATAAATAAAAAAAAACATAACTGTGTGCACGCTACCTACTCGTTTTTTAACCTCTGATGGGTTATGGACAAGTGCCGACCAGCACCGATACAGAAGGTCTCATTCGCTTTCACATTGATTTAATAAAAAAGGCCTTAATTGAGCAAACACAGATGAAAGGGGAATCATTATCTGGGCGCACCAAGGGATGAATGCTCTGCTCTCCCCAGTGCTCTTTGTTTTCTTTAGCCCATGAATCTCAGAAGCTTTTAGATAATTTACCATTCGCATTTTAGGGTCATAAGTGGTTAAAGAAAAAAAAGGACTCAATATGCAAAACATAATGCTACCTGCAGTCCTGCGCTGAGTAAAGTCAGGCACAGAACAGAAAACAGACTCGATGTGAAGTCGCTGCCCGTGTTGCTTTCAAATTGTCTTTTATTTGACCAAGGAGAGCTGTCTGCCCTTCACACACACACACACACAAGACTAATCAGTGAGATCTAAATCCCCTGGGTATGGGCTCTATTAGACCATGTGCTTATGAGGAGATAATCATTTAGTGATATGAAGACACAGCATCAGGCAGTGGGTGGCAACAGTAACGCTGCTGCATGAAAATGCTCCGCTGCAAACTGTGCCGCCGAAGCCTTAACTTTTAATATAAGTTGTTGCCTAGAGGCAGACATTAATGAGTCCTTTTTGTCAAGGTGAAGGAACAGAGATAGCAGACAATGTGCTTAACTTTAAAGGATGCAATCACAGCTTTGAATATGATAGTGTGGGTTATAAAATGACATTGCAGTCTTCTGGGCAAACAAGTTAAGCTTTTGCCCTTGATTATGCTGATCGATGAGATAATTTTAATGTCAGTATCACGCAAAAAAAGGGCAGATATTAATTCTCGACATTTAGTGGTGCGATACAGGCGGGGTTGTACTGCAATTATAGATAAAAACTTAATACCTTACAATTTGGCAAACCTCTTTTATTTGGTATATTGCTTTTAAATAAACCCCTGGCCACACAATAAAAAGTTACAAATGTTAGGGCTTGAACCAATGTTTTTTTTTTTTTTTTTTTTTTTTTGCACCCACGAACACTAGATGGTGCTGTTTAGTTTCCACTGCAGCTCTGGTTTCACGGTGTCACACGTGGGAATATTGTGACCTCAGATTTAAATATCACACTTGTGTTTTCAGTCAGCCATAACATATAGTTCCCCTTTTTTAAGATTTGTGCACCGCATGTTTTTTTCTTTTGCTTGCATTGTGTGCAGTGCAGCTCGCAAAACACCAAAATGGGAAACCGTCCACACGGATGGCTTGTAC
Source organism: Terapon puta (assembly GCA_028564955.1). Taxonomy (NCBI): domain Eukaryota; kingdom Metazoa; phylum Chordata; class Actinopteri; order Centrarchiformes; family Terapontidae; genus Terapon; species Terapon puta. The sequence goes on along the minus strand of JAOXYL010000043.1, from coordinate 4,779,619 downwards.
GCGCACTGCAGTTTGTGGTCGAAACCGGCGATTTTGTTGTGCAATCCACATTAAACTGCACTCTAGCGGTCATGGCAGCTCAAGCAGCTATTTATGTCTGATTTGCCGAGCTCTGTAAACAAACCCGAGCACCAAGAAAAACATGTCACATCGCTGTCTGTGACGACTGGAAACGCGTTCGAGTTTTGTTGTTCTCACGCACCCCGCAGTTGTGAAACATCCCAGCGAGCAGCGATTCTTTGATTCCTCTCCAGCTTTAAGCATGGCCAAACAATCATATGTGGGATGTACTGCATGAAAGCTGGTACTACAGTGAATAAGCTTTAACTGTTTCGTTGAGCGCAAAAACAAAAAAAAAGAGATGAAAAGAAGTCGAACAAGTACAAAGACAGGAAACACAAGCATCTGTTGCTGATGGGATTTGTTTGTGGTTAAGGGATGAATACCATCAGCAAGAGTGAGAGCGAGGCCAGAAATATTTAACAGTCATTTAAAACTCCCTTTGTTTTTTTTTTCTACATTAACCCAAACCCTTTGATGAACCTGAAACACATTCACTGAACTTCAGCAGCCGTCAGCAGCCACTGTGTTTTCACATGTGACCGTTCCTTTTCCTCGTATGCAGGCTTCGTCGTATCTCTGTGTGCCTCCACAGTAACCTAATCCTGTTTTTCTATCTCCGTGTTTTCAACCAGCCAGCCAGACGGCGGAGCGAGCAGCCAACAAAATGAGTGTTATCAAGTATCAGTGCTGTTTTTACTGCTGCAATCATGTGCCAGATAGAGACCGAGAGAATGGAGAGAATGGGAAAGATCTGGCCGGGGGAGGGGGGAAATGCTGAAAGTGGGTGGATGATATTAGAGAAAAAAAGAAAGAAAGACTGAAAGAAAGACATTTGGAAAGAGAGAAATGAAGTGATGGCATAGACGTGCACTGATAAGGCTCCACCGTGTCACATGTGAGTCTGCAGCGGTGTTGCCAAAGAGGGGCTCTATTTTTAGGGGGAGGAATGTACACAGAGGCCTCGTGGAAAGAGACCACAACAACAAACAGTACGCAACGCGCTCCCTACAAAGAGACAGCCCCCTTTGGAACATACAGACACAAGGCATCGACACGAGAGAGAAAAGAGGAAGAACGCACAGGAAAATGTTGAGGCATCACATTTTCTGCTGAGATCTTGCACCGAATGCAGATTGGGACCCCCAGAAAACATATAAAGAGAGAGAGAGAAGAGGAACAGGTAAGAGATGTATTCAAGCAAAGATTCAGGAGCTGCCAGGAGCATTTGTCCAATATATGATGCTGGCATGACATAAATGTGATCTAATTATAAATCAAACATAAGCTTGTCTTGATAATTAGCGAGTTTATTGAAGCGTTAAGTGTGTCCAACCATCTGTCGTGCTGAGGTTTTGTACGGTGTTGCTTTAATTGTTGCCTAATACATTTATTTGAGTAATTTAGCTCGTTTTGTACTCATGTGTGCAGGGAGGGGGGAAAAAAAAAAGCTGCAGCCACATTCATCCAGTTTAAAAGTCAAAATGAGAGAAAAAACTGTTTGGGCGCTCCAGATAAAACACCATCACACAACACAAGCACAACCTGTTCCATAACAATGAATGATGCGCATAAATGGATGTGCATGTCTTTTTGTAGTGATCTACTGCCAGACAACTTGTCTCCAAAATAATCAGACGGGCGTATTTTAGGCCCTGTTCATAAAATGTCTGGGTGCACCGGCGCTGAATGCTGCACGTGCACCGAAAGGCAATGATCCACAGCCATATAACAAAGTTAGTGTTACAGCTATGAGTCGAACAGGTTTCAAATGACTTGTAATTCTGTAAACTAGACATTCGGGCTGTGATTTCCTAGAAAGATCACCAAGAACATTTGCATGCTGAATTTTAAATACAAGACACATGACTATATTGAATCTAACCCTTATAATCTATGTCAATATTTGAGGTAATAATGAGTACTTTATTGCCCCCCTGAGTAAGAATTCCTCAGTCGAGTACAGTCACTTTGGGTAATAATTAATTCTATCGTGTTTTATGAGTGAGAGTTGTTGCCTTATATTGAAACCTATTTATCGCTGCATTACAGTCTAAACTAAATCTAAACGCACGTTGCTCACAGTAATCTAGAGCTACTGTTTATTCATGCAATGGCTGATAATTGTGAATTTACAGAAAGCACTAAAACTAAGCAAAACATAAGTATGTGACAGTCAACAACATTTGACAACAACAACAACGTGATCTCTCTCCTCAGTATGGACCAACCGGCAGTCAAAGTCTTCCACTATAAAGATAAAGAGCAGTCGTCCAACCTGCTCCTGCAGCTCAACAGACTGAGGCAGGACGGCGTCCTGACTGATGTGTCGCTGTGCTCGGATAACACCGAGATCCCATGCCACCGCAACGTCCTGGTCTCCAGCAGCCCCTATTTCAGGGCCATGTTCTGCAACAACTTCTTGGAAAAACAGCTGACCAAGATCAACTTGAAGGGCATCACATCAGCCATCCTGAGCAGTATCATTGATTATGTTTACACGGGACTCATTAGTATCAGCATGGAAATTGTGCTGCCTCTGATGCAGGCGGCATCCATGTTGCAATATGGCCGCCTTTTTGAGGCCTGCTCAAGCTTCCTGCAGGAGCAACTGAGCCCTGACAATTGTCTGAGCATGATAAGGCTGTCGGAGATCATGAGCTGCAACAGTCTGAGAGACAAAGCCAAGGAGATGGCCATGAAGAGCTTCTCTGACGTGTCAGCTTCTGAAGATCTGTGTGAGCTCTCCTTACCGGAGCTCATGGGATACCTGGAGGATGACAGTCTTTGTGCGGAGGAGGAGCAGGTCTTTGAGACACTTGTTGCTTGGATCCACCACGATCCTTTATCCAGGCGAGGTGCCATCAGCGACCTTTTCAAGAAAGTTCGCCTTCGCCACATCCACCCCACCTACCTCTTCCAGTTCATCGCCAACGACCCCCTGATCCAGTCGTCCACCCTCTGCACCGAGCTCATCGAATCTGTGAGACGCCTGATGTTTTCCGTCAGCTCAAAATGCATCGGTGACACAGTAGCGGACTTCAAACCTCTCTGGGTGGCTCCGAGGCGATACTCCTGCCACGACATGCTGGTGGTGATCGGAGGGCGGAAGAACAACGAGCAGACCTCGAGGGAGGCCCTCGTCTTTGACGAGGAGAGCGAGAAGTGGCAGTGGCTCGCCAAGCTACCCATCCGTCTGTATAAAGCCTCCTACGTCGCCCTTCACAGCGTCTTGTATGTTCTCGGAGGCCTGACCACAAACACAAAGCACAGCCAAGTCAGCACCACCGTCTACACCCTCTCCTTAAAGACCAACCAGTGGCGGACGGCAGAGCCCATGCTGGAGCCTCGTTTTGCCCACCAGAGTGTCTCCTACCTCCACTTCATCTTTGTCCTGGGCGGCCTTGGAGCTGACAGGCGACTGACAGGAAGCGTGGAGAGGTGAGGTGCACTATAACTAACAAAATGCACCAATGAGGCAAAGAATAGCATGACCTAATATTTTTACTTTATCAGGTACAACAGTATGTTCAACCAATGGGAGTCTATGGCGCCCATGCCCGAGGCTGTGCTGCACCCTGCAGTCGCTGCCACTAACCAGAGAATCTACGTGTTCGGAGGAGAGGACGCCATGCAGAACCCAGTCAGATTAATACAGGTGAGGCACAACGCTCTTCAATCACTACGCTGGTGTTTATGTTTCCGTTCACTTGCCGCTCTATTCATTCATCTGTCTAATTCCCCTCCTCCCCCTCCGTAGGTCTATCACATTGCCAGGAACATGTGGTCTAAGATGGAGAACAGAACAGTGAAGAATGTGTCTGCTCCTGCTGCCATTATGGATGACAAAATCTTCATCATCGGAGGTAGATAGAAGCGGTGATGGATATTCAGTGCACACAAGATAATGATACATGTAGAAGTGCATTGATTATTATATTAATTTAAAGGCACATGCATATGTTTTGAAAACTCACTTATTAAGCTGTTCATTAGTAATTCATTAGTATTCTTTTATTTCTCAATGAATGGGATTGTGGTGTTACATCACCGCAATCTTCCTGAGCCACTCGTGCTGCCCTTCTCAAGTGAATGCCTCCTCTGTCACAGGATACACCAGGCGAATGATCGCATACGACACCAAGGCCAACAGGTTCATCAAGTGTGCCAACCTGAAGGAGAGGCGGATGCATCACTCCGCCGCCGTTCTCAATGGCAAACTCTTTGTCACCGGCGGACGGTACATCAACGGGCATGACGTCATCCACGACTCGGACAATTTTGAGTGCTACGACCCGAAGACGGACGCTTGGACGTCCAAGGGGACTCTGCCATATAAACTGTTTGACCACGGCTCCCTGTCTTTGACTCATGTCTCACAAACGTGGGCAAAATCATAGCTGAAGCCTGATTTATATTTTCAGATTGTGTGTTTAAACCTGAATGACTGTCAATCTCTTCCCATTCTCGTGTATATGTAAGAATTTTGATACTTGAAAGTATTCCTCTTGCGACTTTCCCATGTTTTTATTTGACAGCCCAACCCTGAGAAAACAAGCTATGCTGCTGCACAGCTCCTCCTTAACCTGTCTGACTTCACGAAGGGTGAAAGAGTTATTCTGGGCCGGCTCTAAATCATGAGATTTCACTTGTCTTGTTTAAATCCCGGGGCTGTGTACTGTTTGGTGCTCAGCTGTTAGGTCTGAGCCTGCTGCTGTGTCTGGTAGTATCACGGCTGCTTTCTTCGGTGTTGCCAAATATTTCATGTTCAGGTAACATCAAAATAAACACACAGAAATATGTTAAAATGCAGCCTTAGAATAGATTTAGACAAAATACAATCACTGGTTATGGTTTTAGTTTTTGTAGTTTTCCACTGCTTTGGACCTATTTCTTTTGTGTGATGTAATATCTCTGATCACATATATCTGCTGTGTGCTGAAATAATGACTTACTTTTCTATATGATTCTTACTGAAATGACTAACATTCTGTATTTAGCACAATTTAATTGTACCTTTCTATGTACATTTTCTATTGGTTTTTTTTTTGCATTGATTTTTTTTCTAGTTTGAGTGATTTTTGTACAATAAAAAGTAAATCCTCACATGTGGTCTCTCCCGGGTACAGTCTGTCTTAACGCTGTTTAGTCCATTGACAGCGCGTGCAATCTGAGCAGCACATGTGTCCTGTATGTGTCATCGTGTGCCTGTTTGACCCGGCTCACACTCCTGTCCACGCCGAGGCTTTTACATGCCCAGACAGGTTCCTGCCATCCACACGGGGGGGAAACAGAAGATAGCACAGAAAAGGGATCCTTTTACAAAGAACTAGTCTTAAATATCTTCCAGTGGGAACATGTTGAAATTGCTCTGCTCCACCTGTTGCAGGTAAAATTAAAGTCAGGCGTCCCCTGAGCGGTCCCAGCTGGCCGACATGAATTTTTATGTTTGTGGTCGTACAGGAAGCACGTGGAGTTGGAAAATGGGAGACAGATGCAATAAAGACATCAAAGGTTCAGTTGCCTGTTTATGCAGAAGTTTAGTGGTGATTTAGTTAAATGTTCGTGGGATCAAACTTTGGAGGGCTGGGTTTTGTCAAATAACATTTGATAAGGTGGAGAGATGCAGGTCATTCACATCTCCCTGTAAGAAATTACGCAATCGCCTTTGAAAGTATTCCTCAAAGTAAAGATCAGAACAGCTAAAGTCATTACATAATTTCATTCATCAATGACTTTCAGAGACCAATGTCAGCCATTTCATGCAGGGTAAACATAATGTGACCTGGAGGTAGTACACAGGAGTCAAAGAACATTTGAAACCAGAAGTCACTGGGTCAAATGCCTCGGCCGCTCACGGCCAGCGAATAGAGGCTGGGGGACAGTGGGTGGAGCGGGTGGGAAAAGGTGGGGGACTGGAAAAACTATAGGTGATCTGATGTTATTTTGAGAAACAAACAAGAGGGCGAGTGTCGCACCACGTGAGGCATGTGGTCCTGCCGGTTGCCACGCAAGCTGGCAGATGTGAGAGATGACTGGAGAGAGCGAGAAACTGATGAGCAGGGTTTCACAACACAGAATCTGAGCGAGTGATGAAACTCATCCAGGAGGGGCAGCAACAGGTGTGTGTGTGTGTGTGTGTGTGTGTGTGTGTGTGTGTGTGTGTGTGTGTGTGTGTCTGCACGCGTTTGTGTGTGTGTATTGAGGTTTTTGGAGGGTCATGCAGGACTGACCAGCTGTCCCGTCTGGTCACAACATCACAACAAAAACAGGGATGATGGACAGAGGAGGGAGAGGGAGGGATGATTCTCCAATAACCTTTAAGATTCTTCTAAATTGATGCCTCATGCACCCATGAGTCTTGAAAAAAAGTTTTATATTTAGCCACAGAGGACCAAAGATTAAAATGTATGGAATCATTTGGAAGAAAGAAACACAACTTTATTAATCCAGAAGGAAATATTTTTTTCACACTGGTATAGACTATGCTTTACATACACAAGTCTGAATACACACCCATGCATGTGCAATTAGCAGACAGCGAGGGGGCTGCACCCACAGCACACCCATAAGCAAGGGGGGTCGGTGCCTTGCTCAAGGGCACCTTGGCAGTGCTCAGGAGGTGAACTGGCACCTCTCCAGCTACCAGTCCACCTCCATGAGGGCTGGTCTATTGGGAACCCGATGACCCTCTGGGACTAAGCCACTGCTGCCCACATTGTTTTAGTCACTTACAACAGGCCAACATTAAACTAACATACTCACAATAACAGTGGTGACAGGCTCATGTTTAACAGGTATATTTAGGATGTTCACCATCACAGTTTAGCGTTTCATCATGTTAGCAATTGCAATAATAAGCACATAGATGCAGTACACCTGAGGGTGATGGGAAAATAATTGGCTTTGCAAATATTTATGCATATTTTAATTTTGGACAAAATATGGAACTAGATGTCAGCTTAAGGGAGATTTTTGTCTGTCTGTCTTTGAACAATACTCACATGCCTGCACTTTGTGTACATCTGAAGAGCTTGATTGCTCCCTTTGTCCACAGAAGTCATGAAGAGACCCCCTCCAGCACATTTCTAATGTGAGTATGAGCGGACAAATCCATTGTCCTGTGCAAAAAGGAGGCTAAAATCATGCAAGCTGTGTGGGTTAGACAAATCATCCGCATATCATCCAAAGTGTTTTTAGCCTTGTATCCCTCCACCACAGCCCGGCAAGGAAACTAAATCCAATTTTGTACTAACAAGTAACTTTGTGTTTTGGCTAGCATGGCCAAAACTCTGGCTCTTTATCATTTTTTGTTTGTGTAGGAGCAGTGTAAACCACTTTGCCTCCATTTTGGCCAGAGCACTAAACAGAGCACATCTCTGGTTCACCAGTGTTTGTGATTCACGGGATAAATTAAACTGATACCCTCGAAAAGCTTAGGTCATAGCTTCCTTCGCAGTAAGTCAGTCAGCAACTCACCAAACACTTGCTGGGACTTTCCATGTTGTCCTGTAGTTTGTCCCATTCTGAAAATAGACTTAATTAGACTTCAGGGACTCACAACATCATGCATATTACTGAAACCAACCCCCCCACACACAGTTCACACAATACACAATGCATTTCTAGTCTTGGAGCTTCACTTTTTAAACACGTCACAGAAGCATTTCGGCATGTATTTAACCTCCGCTGTGGCTGTAATTGTAAGTCACGATCAATGCACCTTGTCAGAATACGCTGTGTGCTTCGGTTTACGCTCATGTGCTGCGCTGTTGACAGATTTTGACACGAGTGTGTTCAGAGCTCTTTGACCTTTTGCATGTATCAGGGTGTTGCATTAAAACTCCAGACGTGACAGATGCACCTGTTCCAAAGGCTTCAGCAGCACATGGATGATGAACTGCGCCGTAATGTTTGAATGAATTCAGTGGTTTTAGTAAAACTGAGGTTGAAATACACTTTCTCCAGACTTGTTTATCCTTAGTAAATGTTTCAAAAAGTCAACTAAATGAGAAGAGGAGGAAAGTTAAAGAAACCGATTGAGGCCAAAAATGCTGTAAAAAGTTTATTTGGTGAAACAAAAGGGTCATTTAGATCCACTGGTGATAAAAATATACATTGACCATATGATCACATGATCATGTTACACACACAGGATGTGTCCTGACACGAGCATTGGATGAGCAGAAACACTGGTCCGCTGTTTCTTGGAAGGAGTGTAAGCATGTGCTGCTGCTGCTGACATGTTTTGCAGATTGTATAGCGTGTCGTGAATTATGCGGATCCAGAACCGCCTCCCCTGCCTGTCTTTCTTCCCTTTCTCTCACTGCCTCAGCGCAGACAGATATAAACATACACTTGTTCACTCACATGGATATAGACACACACACATACGCTGCTGTGAATGAATATACATCAGCAGTCATGTGACACGGCCTGGGGTGTGTTTTAGGTGAGACATTAACAACACTTCCTCACCGATGCCTGTCTTATCATTCTTACTGTAAACTGGTGACAAACACAACACATATCTGATCCTGATATTTCACAACAACAGTGGACATTTGCTTTCTTTTTTTTTAATGAGCCTCCTGATAATAACCGCTGTTGTGGCCATGAGGTCAAATGACATGAGAGAGGCAATTACGGCCAAAAACAAATAGATTTAAATGCTTAATTCCCAACAGCCTCATAGATGAGTGTGTAAATATGTTGTGTTTGATTGAGCTGATAAAAGTTGGCCCAGTGGCCTGTTAATTTGCAGTTACACTTGCCCAAAATAAACTTGAATACCCTACAGATCAGTTGGTGCTGTTTTGGGAGGATTTAAATACAATGGTAACCCCCCCCCACCCCCCTCCTGCAGACAACGCAATCCACAATGCAACCCAATACTCAGCAGGAATCCAGAGGACAACTTGATCTATTTATGACACCACGAGTGACTAAGAATCAGGGGACTTTACAGCCACGTTACTGTGAGGCTGGAGGGTTTTTTTTTCTTCCTTTTATATTTACGGCGACATAAAGTCAGTGCGGATAAGCCCGAGCAAAACACCCTCTGAAAATGAATTAGTTTTATCAACACCAGTGCATTAGCTATTAAAAGTTATATTGAAACACGGTGTTGTTATGGTCCAGGGTTTTTTTGAATTGTGAGGTCCTGAATGGGGTCATGAGTAAGCTGCAGTTTGATTTCACCACTATTTATCACATCTTGTATGAGCGTATTGGACTGTGTGCAGGCATGACTATTTGTCATGAATCCCAAAATGGTGTAGTCTGCTTATAAAATACACTTTTTATGTCAAATTCAGGCAATATCTCCTCATCTGTTGATGTAAAAACAAACACAGACACAAGCCCGTTCTTATTCCCAGGTCATCAAATACCATCGCGGTGGGGGTGCAGGGGGGTATTTGTTCGGATGCTGAGTTCAAATATCAACAAGCTTTTCTCTATGATTGCAAACAACACCGCTGCATAAATGCAGCAATACACAGTTCTGCAGATTCTGCTCGACTAAAGGTAAATAATACCAGTACCAGAAAAATGTGAAATAGCTCCATATCCAGAAGGAGCAGCAACAACATTTTTTAGATAAATGTTATACGTTTTATATTTTTGAGGGGATTTTTATCACACTCTTTGCACAACTCCAACTTTAGTATATCAGTATAAAAACTGTGTAGGCATGCAGGGTTTTTAATATACAATATACAAAAAGGACAGAAATAAAACAACCACGGAGACACGACACAATGTTTGAAGCGGTTTTGTGCCCTTTTCACTGTGTTAGCCTTTCAACTATTTTAAACTTGATGTGCAGTATTTCAGTAAATGTAGTGACATGCAGCTTTTAACCTGAGCATATATGACTAAAAATACCTGTGTGGGCCTTTAATACAATACGCATCTTTATGAAGTTTATGAAGACGCAAAGTGTGTTTGAAGCTGTTGGCACAGCTTTAAATGTATCTTAAAGCTGAAGAACAGTACTGAAGTAAATGTAGTGGCACTTTGCACATTAGCAAAACACCAGTGTGGGAATGCAGGGCCTTTAATACACAATAATGAACCATGTTTTCTATGTTGGCCTCGTGTTTTTTGGGCTAAGGAAGTGACTTTTTTTGTTGGGAAAAAAAGTCAATCAAGCAACTCAAAGGATAAAAAAAGAGTGAGAGGTAAAACAAGACTGAGGTTGTTCTGTGCCATCTTTTGACTCTGTTGATCTTCAGTCAGAGGAAACCCAGAGGCCACAGCAGAGGCGGTTACATAATAAATCCCAGGCTGCTTAACATTGACCAAAAAAAACCAAAAAAAAAACAACCTCCCTTAAAAAAATCCACCATGTTGAAATCTCTTCCACCTGTATCTCTTCCCCCCCTCTGTGCCCTCTTCCTTTTCCATGACACGGACGCTCCTCGCTCCTCTTTTGCAACGCGCTCCCGTTGATAAACAAAGCCACGTGTTGCAGGGAAGTTTCCAAAGTGGGCGGAGCTCGCGGCGCTTCCGGGTTCTGAGTCGAGCATATAAGAAGAGGCTGCGCAATGTCAACAGTGGAGGAGCCCGCATCGCGTTCAAGGAAGAGACGCCAGAAGCCAGCACCAAAGAAAAGGGACTATTCCTGCGAGTTTATTCGATATTATTATAGTTTTTAAGAGTTTCTGACGCCGCCCAGGATGCCTTTCCTCGGACAGGACTGGAGGTCACCGGGTCAGAGTTGGGTTAAAACCGAGGAGGGATGGAAAAAGACAACAGCAGACGACAAAAACAACAATGTCTCCGTGGAGAGGTCGGTCACCAAAACCAAAGTCTGAAAACAAATATCGTAATAATAATGACAAATATGTAAAATATGCGCAGAGGCAAAAGTGCGCCATCACTTTTAGTTCTTTGTTTAGTTTGGAGAAAGATGGAGGCAGATGAAGAAGAAAAAGAAGAAGAAGAAGAAGAGGGGTTGGCTGTTTTTTAAAGGAAGTGTACAAACAAACAAAGGGTGACAGGCCTTTTCTCTCCCCCCCACCCCCCCTCCTTTTTTTTTCTTTCTTTCTTCACCTCAGGGTCTTTGTGTTTCTCTGGGTCCTTGCTCCTCTTCCAGGCTAATCACCGAGCTATTAATAACCTCACAACAAGCAGAGAGGATTAGCAGTCTGTCCGAAATACTGGACTCCTCTCTGCTCTGACAGGAAATGCCTGCCTCTTAAATAAAGTACCAGCTACAGCAACAAAGTGTGCAACAGAGGAAGTTAGAAATCTATTTGGTACCCTTTTTTGTTGTTGTTGTTTTGATGCTGGAGGAGAGAAAGGAGGGGGACAAAAAGGGAGGAACTTTAAAAAAAAAAAAAGAGAAGTTTTGCACGTGAGGTCTGCGCAGCGCTCTGAGATAAACTGGTGAAATGATGTCTCTGGTGAAATATGGCCTCCTTGTGTTTTTCCAGCTTCTGCAAAGCCAGGGAGGAGGAGGAGGAGGAGGAGGAGTGCTTCAACAAGGAGAACCTGCTGCTCTCTCTCGGCTACGACATGGCTGCCAAGAAGAGGAAAAAGGACCTGATGAACAACAACACCAAGGTCCCCTGTGAGTCCCGGCGGAAGAGCCGCACAGAGATGACGTATAACTATGCAAAGCCTGACATTTAGTTGTTCATTTTCTCTTATGTGTGTGGGGTCGTGCAGCCAAGTGATGCACCAGAGTTTGAAAAAAACTCTTAGCAGGAGAAGCTCGTGAGGGTGTTGCGTAACGTTCATGAGAAGCCTTCCCTGACGATATTGCTCACGATTAATTTCCCATCATTTCATAAACCCGTGTCGTGCCTGATGAGGGCAGCTCCCCCCCTGACGTAAACGCTCCCCTTGTCTCTCTCTCTCTTAGATTTCCACAGGGAGAAGTGGATTTATGTTCATAAAGGAAGCACCAAGGAGGTAAGACGCCGACTCCCATTTCGCTTCGCATCAACTTTTCATATCGTCATTTGCTAGTGTAAACACGCACGAGAAAGGAAAAAAAAAACAACTTCTGCCTAGGATCGCAATCTAATACCCCGATAATTAAATTCTTCCAGCGCCACGGATATTGTACGCTGGGAGAGGCCTTCAACCGCTTGGATTTCTGCAGCGCCATCAAGGACACGAGGAGATTTAATTACGTCGTCAGAGTGAGTCCTCATGTTTTTCTTTTTTTTCCTCCACTTTCTACACCACAACTCCCCCACTCCTTTCCCTTCCCTTCCCCTTTTGAGATGTTTTGTTTGTGGCAGGGACAAGGCTAAGGCTAAGAGGGTGTGTGGGCGTCTGCCGGGCTCTTATCAATGCTCTGCAGACAAGAGCCCCTCTGTGGTGGAGATACCGACCCAGGGAGTGTATGTGTATGTTGGTGGTAGGGTGAGATTGTGACATTTTACTGTGATATGATTGCAAGCACCATTTGGCATCCCTAAATTGAACTTATTTATTTTAGCTACCCACACTGCAAATTATTTGGTTCTTACCAAGAAAAAAAACTTAGATTTAGAAGTGTTAGACAATTTGTCTTGTTTTAAGAGTTAGTTTCTTATTTTAAGTGTTCAACT
>JAOXYL010000043.1:4709498-4729273 GCA_028564955.1 Terapon puta | reverse complement strand
TATTATACTGATCAAACAATCAGTATTCAGCAGATTTGTTCAGAATGAAAATAAATGTTAATTGCAGATTTAATGAGAAAGTTGCCCTTTTTCAGCAAGTTGGATTAAAAAGAAAAAAGTTAGATGAGAATTAGTGGATGAGATGGTCTGAGGGGATAATGCACGTCGGAGAAGGGAGAAGTCATTCAGAGCAAATTAACGGACTGAAGAGAGAAAGGGATGAAGGTAAAGAATGAGACGGTTAAGTACGGGCGGCGACAAAGCCTGACCCAAAATCTGAAAAAAATGTCCAGAAAGAGCAGATTATTGTTTTTAATGAGGGGAGCCATGCAAAAGTAGTTGGACAGAGCGCTAAGGCTCGGGAGCAATTTGCTATGAAAAGAACATGTGGCTCTCATTTGCCCCTTCAAGAGCAGAAAATGAGAGAGAAAAACAGCGGAGGAGTAAAGCAGGCTGAAAGGCGGCAGCTCCACCGAGGCATTGCGTGATGGGACCGGAGCCCAGTCAACATGAAATAGTTGCTATTTTGGAGCTCCACGGTATGAGGCCAGAGGTTATCCAATTTTATTTGAAGGAATTCTTTGAATGTTTTTTTTAATCTCCTGCGGTCTAAATATGTTCACAAGATTCGTTGCTACGCTGTCTCGCTTGTCTTCTCGCCACCCTGTATTAGTTTTCGATTATGCAGCAGCAGGAGATGCAGTATAGCGCTGTTAGTGCAATCTGTGCATTCTGCCACTTCCTCTCTTTACATAGTCTGATCCGTTCACTCTTGACCTATATACCTCATTCAGGGCATTCATTGTTAGTAGAGTAATTGCAAAAAGTAAATTCATAATGCAGATTTTAGGATTATAATGTTTGCCCCTTTGAACACTCTGACCCTAATAGCCAAATAACTTTACTGTTCTGAGTAAAAAACTGGATTATCTAATGTTATTTAATAATGTTTTTGCTCATTTATTGCAGAATCGAATGTTGAAATTCATCATTAAAGAACTGATTGATCCAAATGATGACCTTGGTTTCTCCTTCCTGTTTCCAGTTGTACTGTGAAGTGAGGGCCAAGCGAGAAAGGGCCGGACCGGGCATCGCGAGGCCCGACGGCGACGACGACGATGGCGATGATGATGTAACGCGCAGGCTCAGCATACGCTCCACCAGCACCGGCTCCAGCCTGCTGAGCGACAACTCCCGCTCCGAGCCGCTCAACAGCAGCGGCCAGTCGGAAGCGATCAGACGTTCGCCCCTGCCTGGTTTCATCCGCAGCAGAAACGCCAGCGGCAGCGGCTGCGTGGCCTCAGATGGCCGCAGCTCCTCCAGCGCCTGTGAGTTAAACGTCAGCTGTCACTTCTCTCAGAGCGACCACTCACGGCCTGAGCTGGTGGACGACTTAAGACCCAGAGGCACTTGGCAGCAAGACCCGCCCGCTTACGTTAAGGACGCTGTGGACACAACGGAGCTGGATGCCATTTTCCCCAGATCTCCTGGAGTTGGAGTGTCACAGAAAGAGCCCTCTACGGATGATGAGAAAAACGTCCACGTCAGTCCCAAAGAAAGCCCCCTTTGGCCCGAGCTGAGCTACGGCAGCGACAAGAAGAAGAACACCACCGCTCTCAATGCTGTGAGCGTTTCTAACTCTGTTTCTATTTGCTAAAAACTCTGTATTTATATCCACCAGTCTGCAGACGCTCTGATGCGGTTGACAGCACTCATCTTGCCTTTGCTTTTTGCACGGCTGACACAAACCCATTTGATCGTCAGCTTTTACCGTCTGCAGTCTGCGAATAGAAAATCCTCTTTGGCCGGCCCGGTTTGAAGTTTTCCTTCAGTAATCCGCAGTTCGGTGGGTCTCATTGTGTCTCTCTGTGTCTCAGGCTCTGAAGGAGATAGCGCGTGTAAGCGAGGAGCTTTGCAGCTACCAGGATGAGATCAGAAAGAAGAGCGGGGATAAGAGGTAAATAAATCCCCTTTGCTATGTTAACTTTGCGGCGCCAACGTGGAACTACGATGATCACTTGTCATGTCTTGATGGGCTTATTATGTACACAATCTCACTGTTTGTTTCAGTAAGCGAACATTTAAATCGCATTTCTGTGTCTCTCTATGTTATTCATCAAGTAGATTTATTTATATATGAAGTGTAAATCACACAGATGGATGGTTATTATCAAAGTGACTTGGTGTAAATGTGCTAATGTTAGTGTTGATGTTTAATCCCCTCAGGACTCGATCTGAATCTCTGTGCCTACGTGAGGAGGAGAGCAAGATGAAGTTCAGTCACGGTAAAACACAGCTGGAGGTGGACGAAGCCCCCTGCGACCTCAGCCAGATTTACGACGACCTCCGGGCCTTGGAGAGGGAAAACTGGATCACCGTGTCACCGGATAACACCTGGCGAGCCGACAGAGAGCCGAGCCCATCTTGGGGGGCGAACGCTGCCGACCCGGACGGCTGCAGAGAAACGCAGACGAGCCCTCGAGTCCTGTCTGAGTTCGACGCGGCGGCTCCACCCATCCCTCCCCGGGTCTCCTCTTGGAACCTGAGCGGCCCCACCTATCCGGACACCGAGCTCCACATCCCAGAATCCCCCGTAGCGACGGCGAGGAAGTGCCACAGCCCCTGCGTTCTGGTGGACAGAAAGTGCAGCAGCCCCTCGATTGTCAGGAAATTCGGGGCCATGCTGCAAGAAAATGAAGGGAAAGTTTTGATAGACGGCGTCGTAGCGTCCTGCTCTGTGCCCGCTAACTCCAACTGTAACCTCGGCTGCTGCCACAACCGCTGGTCCTGCGACGCGAGCAAGTTCACCAACAGTAAGCTGTCAGCGTACGGGACGGTGCAGAAGAGCTTCTCTGAAGTCAACATCCTGACTGCTGGGAAAGACTTCCGCTCAGATTTCAGCGCCGGGAATTTAAAAAACCCCGAGCTGCAGATGCCTCCGGTCGTCAAAGAATTACCCGTCGATTTGCTCCTGTCCTCTCTCGAGATATCGCCCGCCAGCCTCAACCTCCAGGGCTCCAGAAGAAACATAATGCTGGAGCAAAAAACAGCCGAGTTCAACAGGACCTTGTTTCAGGCCGAGATGGGCCGTGGCGTAGAGGAGCAGGACGGTTTTACAGTAACGGACGCCCGTCCTGAGGGGGGTCAGTCGGTCTTTTCGGGAACCCGTGCAGCAGATGAGGTTTTGCCCCCCAGAGAAACAACATTTCAGCCACAGTGCGCTGATGTCATGGATGTGCATCCTGAAGTCGCATTATCTCTCTCCACCTCAGATCCGACAATTCAGAACCCCGAGTTCCACCTGAGGGAGAAAAGATGTGGCCCTGAAGGTCAAGAGGTCAGAAGGAGCCTTTTATCTGAGCAGCCGCCGACGGGACTAAAGGAGGGAACCACAATGGCCTCTCAGAGTCCGGCGCACCATTCTGAGGTCAAGCACAAAGTCCGGACAGCGAGCAGCCCTTCCAGGAAAGCACAGCACAGAGCGGCCTCCGAGGCTCTTTTTTCCGAGCCGGCCTCGCTTGCAAACACCCATTCAGGTCAGAGCGTGGACGGTTCCGGCTCCAAGAATGAGAATCCCCACGGAGCAAAGCCTCAGCCAGCCAGCGCCGGCGTCTCGCTCCAGCAGCCGTCCGCCGAGAGCAAACAAAGGCCGTCGACGCAGCCAGGGCACCAGGCTCAGCCAAAGCACGTGTCCGCTCCCTCCTCCCAGCCCGACCCCTCCCGGCCCCGAATGATGAACGACCATCCCTGGAAGCACCTCACCCTGGCGGCGTACCCGCGGCCCGAGGGATCCAGGTCCAACTACGGGGCGGTGGAGAGGATCCTGAAGAGCTACGAGAGCGCGGCCCGGGCTCAGCAGGACCAGAGCCAGCGGGACGGGGCGGCCGCGAGTCCCGGCGTCGGGCAGGAGGAGGACGTCACAGAACTGGACATGCTGGACATGGACCCTCTGCCCTTACCTCCCACCCTGAGGCACACACAGACTTCACACAGCGCACAGACGTACACCACACTCGCACAGCTCAGCAGCCACAGCACCGCGGGCGTGAGAGAGATACATCTGACGGTGCAGGTGGGTAGAGTCCGATATATATATATATACAGTCTGTATCCACACTCTACAGATGTTCACACTTAGAGTAGAAGAAGTCTCTTGGAATAGAAAATATATGCCTCCTTTTTCGTTTTGACTAAAATACTGTTAAACTGAGCCATATTTTCAAAGCTAGTTACACCAGTAGACTTTGGTGAACGTGCACATTTCTCTTCCTTTCACTCCATTCTGAAACACCAAGCAATTGCCCTTGACTGAGGACAGCTCCGGTGGGAATGTTGTTTATTTCTGGTATGTGCTAGGAGACAGAAGCAGGCCAGAGCCTCCATTATAATCTGGGCATCTGGGCCATTCCATTGCTTAGAGGCTCCTAACAAAAGGAGCTGGCGGTGTGGCATATAAAGTTTAAACTTGGCAGGAGGTCTATCGTCCTCATCAGCTCGTCTTTCATCTCGCGGTCCGTCCGTGGGGCCTCGCAGTGGAAGTGATTTTTCTGGCCTTTTGTGTTGTAATTACTGAACTATCTGCAAGAAGCCAGCTGACTGCATGCCCTTGGCAGACCGCGGCAACGAGAAAGCTGAAGCGATTACGCCGCTTTAAAGTCATGCAAACGTTAAAGAAACTTGTGGGAGCGATTATCAAGCCAATTTTATTTGACCTCATGAAAAGGACGTAATTGGCGGCACCGCTTTAGTTTAACCTCAGCCGAGGAGCACTGTCCAAAACAAAACGCTGAAGGGTCTGAAGTTCTGCTAAGCGGTAGCATCGCAACCGCAGCACGTGTTAGGCATTTCGGGTCGGATGCTTTTCCCCTTGTCCGAAAGGAATGGGGATCTACTTGTGTGACCTTTCCGCGTGAGCGTGCTGAGTTTATTGCTGTTCCCGTTTGAAATATGCCTGTTGTCTCCTCCAGGGTCAAGAAGACTACAGATGGAACACGTGACGAAATGTAAAGTATCCGAGTGTGTGAGGCAAATCGTTGCTGGGAGCGGTGTGATAATCCTAAATGGTAATTCATTTGTTTCTCCACAGGAGAACGAAGAGTCCTCCGTCTCCTCGTCCTCCGTTCAGAAGAACTTCTCGAGGCCCGCCCGCCCGGCCAACCGACGCCTCCCCTCCCGGTGGGCCAGCCGCTCCCCCACTTCCTCGTCCTCCGCCTCCTCCTCGCCCTCCACCACCCCCGTCGCGCCTCCTTCCTTCCCCCTGCAGAAACACACGTCCTCCTTCGCCTACTCGCACGCCTTTCACATAGAGACCGTCATCATCTGAGCGAACCCACCTCCGAGCCTTCCGCTGTGACCTCTGAACACTGAACCTTCCTCCTCATTGCTGTTGTACAGACCAAGATCCGGACTGCTTCTCCACCACAGACTCAGAAGTGCTTTAGCCGTGAGTTCATCAACTCACCTTTTTTTTTTGTGTTAGAATGTATGTGGCATCTCGCGGAGCTTAACAGACCAAGGAAGGTGAGGAAAGGATCCGATGCAGCTTCACTTGTTGCCAGACGTCGTGCATAGCATCATAGGGGGAAAAAAAAGACGTAAAAAACATCACTCTCCAGAGAATGATCGCGTCCGATGTGTCGTTCGCTCGCGCCAACCACCTGAATGGATATCCTACGCTCAGGTCTGGATCCTAGCCTCGACTAGTGTAGCCTTGCAGATCTACCAACAGAGACCCCTCACTCCTTCTCTGCTTCTCTATTACCGTATTTACACCTTAAAAGTGACGCTAGCTCATATTCAGATCAGCCAAATGAAGTCCAGGACCGTGTATTTAACATGTGCTGTACTTTGCATTTCGTGTGCGACATGTTTTTTGCAGAATATGGATTCAGAGGTAAAGGCGGTGGTTTCCTCCCAGCATCGCTCTTGATGCGCTGAGCGAAGCTGTGTTAGATTTCTGCCTTCTTGAATATTACCTACAGTACATGTCTGGACTGTACCTTGCCTGCGACAAAAACATTTTGCTTTACGTTCATGACCGGCTTTACATTTCTCATGATTACAGTAACGCAAAAATGTGAATGTGAGTTTTTTTTTTTTTTTATAACTTTGTACCAAAGGCTGGTTTCTTTATATGCATTTTCTTGATTTGAAGATCAAACACATTGTTTGTTGCGGCATTTATTTCAGCTGCCCACCCGTTGGTTTACCAATCAAAACATATGTTAAACGTTGTTCCTGAGAGCGTGCTTTTAGTCCATAACGTGAATAATGATACTTATGAAAGAAAGATTAAAAAGCCTTTTTTCTACCTTTACTAACTCTAAATAGTCACATATCAGGACATAACTCAGCTGAGTAGTGCATTTTTTTTTTTTTGGGTCAAAGTGGTGAATCATATCCTGAAGAAGGTGATGCCTTTGCTGTTCTTTTTGTGTAATAAACATAAGAACTAAATGATTTCTCTTCTCTTTTCACACCACATAACAAATCATCTTCATTTGCACTATGCTGCACGTGGTTTTGTCGTGTTGTGCAGCCTCGACTGACAC
Source organism: Terapon puta (assembly GCA_028564955.1). NCBI lineage: Eukaryota > Metazoa > Chordata > Actinopteri > Centrarchiformes > Terapontidae > Terapon > Terapon puta. The sequence goes on along the minus strand of JAOXYL010000043.1, from coordinate 4,722,722 downwards.
AAAATAGTTTATTGGCAGGTTGAACCCATTTGTAGAGCTTGGCTGTGACAGCACCAGTACAAAACAACTATATCGAAGGTTGAGCAGCCCTGTAAACGAAACCTTTTAGCCTTATTTAACCCGCGTTTTATTGTTTTCTCCGATAATTGAGTTCATAAACTACAAACTAAGCAGGCCCTGTCACTGTGCAGTTGCCTTGCCCCAGTGCAGACCTCTTTGATTGCCAGCCTGCAGCAAGGGGAATAATTTAATAAGGCCTGAGCATTAGTCAAACATTGCACAGAAATATTTTTTGTCTGCACCAGGAGGAGTCCAAGGCGGCCGCTCAACCAGCAGAGATGAAGCATCGTGCCCGAGCGACTGTCTGGCTCCTTCAATCTTGTTGACTGACATCTTTGGTGACACGGCGATCTCCCCTCTGAGTGATGGCCGCACAGCTACGTGACAGCGGCAGAGGAACCGTCCATTATGTTGATGGTGTGGGCGTGTGTGTGTCTTCTTTTCTGCTGTATATCCACTCACTGTGTGTGTGTGTGTATCCCTCTGTGAATGTTTTATGCACGCCTTCTACTCAATGTGCGTGATTTTGTTTGTCAGGTGCTGTGATGAGCTCTCGCCGGCTCACTTCTCGGCCTTTTGTTTGCCCGTCTACATCACAAAAATACCCATTTTCAAATGCACTTTCTGGTGAATGCACCTTTGCTCGCATATGCACACACTTACCCCCATTCACTTACACAAACATACACGGGCATACCCACACACACGCGCAGCCACACTCACACATCCTTGGATCTGAGAGGGACGGACACCTGACCCCTCACCCTGAAACCTGGCACCTTGGGCTGACTGAAATAACAGGTGCGACAATGTTATGGTGCCAGAAATCCTACCCCTGATATAAATATAAATATTGTCATCCTTTCCTGATGCCGGGCCTAGCTCCGCGTTGGCCGTCACCCTGTTTTCCTGTGTCAGTGTCGGGCCGGAGCGTAGATTCCCAGCACTGGCCGGTGCTCAAGACCGGAGGTTTCCAGATGCTGCAACCGTTATATAACCAGCGCTAACGGTTTTGATTCCAGCGCTGCTTAAAACACAGTATCGCTGGAAAGAATTTATGGAACAATCTGTGTTTTATCATGCAAACATCAGGGCGACTGCAGTTGCTTAACAAATGACTGTCATCGAGCGTAGACGCAGCAGCTTCTTCAAACGGCCTATTGATCGTCCTGCCAATAGTTACTGACAGCGTAAGCGCGTCGTTAATCTTGCATTTATTTGTGATGCTAATAACGGCCATTTAGGGTGATTGCTGGACGGTTGACGATGCTGAAGAAAAGCTTCATGGAAATTTTTCCAGAGCAGTTTTAACATCACCTGTGTGCACGTATTCATCGTGCAGCGATTGTGCAACACGAGGAGGTGATTTTACTTTTTCACAAAACTTCCTCCGCCAATGCACCGATGAAATCCCATATCCACACAGACACACGACACCCACTGGCCGTGCACGCTGTTTGAGCTGATTTGATTTGATCTGTCTGGACAAAAGCAGGCCCGTCCTGTAGTCTCCACCCTCTAACGGCCTCCAGTGAAAGAACTCAGATTTTTGACTCTCAAGGCTGCAGAGGAATCCTAATGAGCCGCTTTGCCCTTTTGGTTGTTGACTTTGTTGTGTCAAGGCTGCGTTTTGGCTACCGGCTGTCTGTGTGTCCATGGCCTTGTTTGTTTTTCGGTACAAACATGGTAAAACCTGACCGGCATGCAGGGAGGATCGTGGGTCAACTGCAGTGCACAAGCAGCGAGGCATATCTGATTTTTAAGCATGTCTTGCACAATAGTTCCTTCTTATGCTTACATGGATTAGATTCATATTAGATTGCTGAGGAATTTTTTTAAAGGTTTCTAAGTTTTCAGTAGTTACGATGCCTATCAAAGTTACATTTAGTCTTTCAGTAGTTGTGGTAAAATGTTCTCTGGCCCTCCAGTGTCTCCTGGATCTCTGCCCTCCAGCTCCACTGACCTACCTCCACTCCTCACAGGAAACCTCCACGCCCCTGAGAGCCTCTGGCACCTGCCAACCTGCCATTCTTCCTGCCCTGAAATAGACCCTTCCTGGCACTTCTCTGATCTGTGTGTGTGTATGTGAGTGTGTATGTGTGTGTGTGTTTTCTTATCTTGGTGAGTTGGTATAGAGCCACGCTGACTGCAGCACATTCCCTGACTTCCTGTGGAGCCCCAGACAGCTGCGTATCGATCAGCACGCTGATGCCTCACTTTAGAGGGACACATACAGTACACGTACAGCCACACACTGAAACACACATAGACACATATGCAGCTACATTTGTGTGTGTGTATATAGGCAGATTTGTGAAATGTGTATCTCTCTGTCATCCTCTCTCTCTCTCTCTCTCTGTCTATCTCTCTCTCTCCCCCATTAGCCAGGTTGAAATTTCAGACAGGCTTCCATTATCAGCTGGAGTCTGCGGCTGCATCCCTGATATCCGGACGGATCATAAAACAGCAGGGCCGACTTTAATCAAAATGACTGAGAGGGCTGGGCGGAGGATGGATGGAAGTGGACAGGCGCACTGCAATAATGGTTTGAAAATCTGGAGAAAAAAAAAAGGAAGTCAGACTATAAACACAAATCTGACACAGACAGACAATCGCTTACACGTATTAGAGGATGATTTTGAGATTGTTACGTGTGCAAATCCCACTTCGCCACCACGTCCTCCAGGTGCTGCGCTTCAGGGGGGTGATGTTTCGGGACAGGTTGCCGGCGAGCTGACCTAGCTGAATGTACTGTACGGGGCAGGAAGGAGAGTCGGCGTGTCTGGAATGCGTGCCTGGGAAGAGCTCCACCGACCTTTTTGAATTCCTTCCCCACTTTTAAATAGACCCGGAGAGGTGTGGGGTTTGGAGGCCGCCTGCGGTCTTGGATGCGGTCGCGCCGTATCCTTGTTGATGACCTTTTACGACTGTTGCGACGCTTAAATTTGTTTTATGTGTGGATGGAAGGGGAGGATTTATGCTCCCGGTAGCCGTACATCAGGCCACGGGACAGGAAGTGTCTCAGCCGCCCTCTGGTTTTGGCACATTGTCCTCCTTCCTCCCACACGTCCCTCGGCCTTTATATCATCCTCTTGCCGGGGTTTGTTTATGTCTTGTTTGTCTCATTTCTAACTCTTGCTCACCGAAGACCACATCTGTCCCCATCTGACCTTCCACCTGTCCCTCCTGTACAAACCCCTTTGTTTAGACAGATGCTTCGGTCATACTCAGAGTATTCAAACACGCTCACAGGTCTGTAGTAGTTGACGTCCATCTGTGTTTGTACAGTACTGCGATGCCGGAGCAATTCACACTTTTTCCTGCCCCTCAGAAAGGTGGCGGCCGCTCTCGGTGTGATATTACACGTTTCCAAGGGGAGTCGAGCAAGACGGCTCCTCAAACACGGGCTGCATCGCTCTACGTTTTTGATGGCAAAAGTGCAAAGAAATGTTTCATCTATTACCTTTAAATCAATGTTAAAAGCAAATTTATACTCAGTCTTCTCTTACCCTCAATCCAAACTCCAGTTGTTATCTTACCCCCGACCCCTCCTCCGCCATGTTAATATCTCTGAGAATGCTTTTTATCTCTGGCGCCTGAAGATGTGTAGTTTTTTTTTTTTTTTTTTGGTTGTTTAGCTTGGCCGCACATTAAAACCAAACCTCCGAATGGGCTTTTGTTTGACAGGACGTTGACAGGGTGTTAGACTTGGAAGCATGGAAGCGGCTCAGCCGGCTCACCGGTGTCAAGAAAAAGGTGTTCTGGGGCTCAAATCTGACAAAAAAAAAAACAGGTTTTGAAAGACTACGATAACGACAAAAGGCCGTGTTAATAAAAAACGCTTCAAATCTTTCTGTGCCAGTGATGTGCTGTGACCTGCAGGTGTTATTTAAAGCCTTCTGTCATTGCTACTGAATAAGGACATGTCTGCAGAGCTTGGTTCCTCAGTATGCTGTGTTTACAGAGCTGTGGCAGACAAAGTGCAGATCTCTCTCTGCAGAGCATTAAAAGTATTACAGCTCGCGTTGAACAGTAAATCATAGCTCGTGGGGTGTTGTGTAAAATGCACGTGGGCCCAATGCCACCATTGCACAATGAGTGGATGTTTTTTTTTTTTTTTTTGCAAGAGATGATGCTGTGAGTGATCCCTGGTTTGCTGCGTGGCTGTGTCGCTCCGCCCCCCCGTGGTGAGGCTGAGGAACTACACCTGCTGTCACCTCCTTCCGAGCGGCTCGTGTTTCCAGGGGGAAGGATTTCAGGGTAACACCACGCGACTCCAAGCAAGGTTGGTGTTTGTGTATTTGACGCTGAATGGTTTATAATTACCGCAGTGGCATTTTTAAAAATGTCTTTAAGAAGCGAAGTATCATCTTTCTCTGCTGCTCGCTGTGCGCATGCGTGATGAAATTCGTGAGGGAGTCTTAAACCTTTCGTGACATTCAGTGGATTGTAGTTGTCTCAAAACAAGGCTTTGCAAAGATGATGCAAAACTTTGGTGTTGAAATGTCATTTAGGAATGATTTGGAACTATTTTTCTTCCGCGCTGCATTGATTTCAACGAGAAAATGCACTAAGACATGCAGCTGGGAGGTCTAAATGTTAAAATCTAAATGTCACAGACTCACATCCTGTTTGATGCAGCCTGTTACAGTGAGACAGACAGTCAATAAAGCTGATTATCTGAATGTTAAAATACTTCCAGAATGATCCTGTGGTAATCATTAAGGGGCATTTTCAAGTGCTCCTCTGTATACCAACATTTCCACAGTTTGTATTTCCATTGTGGTCATTTTTAGTCCCCCTCTTCTACTCATGTTAAATCCAAACTACCTTTGTGTGTGCATCCTGACCCAAAGGCCCAAACATTAACACAGGTGTTTTTATATGGCGACCAATCAGAGCTCAGATACATGATGGGTGTGATTTTCATCATCAGCAGTAAATGCACCTCTCTCTCTCTCTCTCTCTCTCTCTCTCTCTCTCTCTTTCTCTCTCTCTCTCTCTGTCTCTGTGTGCTGTAAAGTAATTCATTCATTCATCGCTGATGGACTTTGAGACAGCTGTTGCTCACCCTAAAGCTTTTATGAGCCGTGAAGTGCGTCTCGGTGGCCAACCCAGTTTAATGCACGCTTCATATGTTGATTGACATTTATTGACGTGCCACAGTTGAGAAAACAGGTGTAAACAATTTCATAACTGAGCACCCTTGGTGTTATAAAATGCCGCCTCACTGTCATGGTTTTAAAGGGCCACTTCTATCACCACCACGCATGCTTTTCCTACCAGGACAAGTGAAAACATCTGGGCTGACTGCAGTCTAAATTCTGTCAAAGGTCACTAGTCAGCAGCTTTTCTTCTTCCTTACAGTATGTGCCCACCTCCTTTGTCTAAAAGTGAATTACTATTTGAAGTCATTTATCCTGATGTAGGTAAAAGTGAATGTTTTCTCCCACGTTTGTCCTTCTCTGTGCTGCTGCAGGATGGTGCTGTGTGCTGTGAGGCGACGTCTCCTGAGGGGCAGCGGCAGCAGCAGCAGCTGGGCCAGGTGAGGGAGTCCAGACAGCGACAGGAGATAAAGTCATAAATAACGTCAGCGCCGAGTCTGCCGAGTGGAACCCGCGTTATTCGTTCATAAATCAAAAAAAGGCCTTACAAAGTCAAACCAATCCAAAATGCGTCTCTGAGGTGAAGATGTTTAAAATGCTCGTCTGCAGAGGTAACAGCTTCACAGTCGGAGCCACTTCATTTTAATGTGTGATGAGTTTGTTTGTGTTGCTCGGCACCAAACCTCCCTCGAGCTGATTTAAAGAGAAGTATTAAAAGCATCCGTCCTCCTCTCCGTGTCTGAGTGCGGGCATTAAGTTTCAGTCCTGAGCAACACCGTGATCAGATTTTCATGAGGCAGTTTATCAGACCACGAATTACAAAACATCTACAGAGACATCAGAGCGGAGAGACAGAGGACTTTCATATGCTTGGTAAACTCACTGGTAATGAAGCTGAACCGTGCATATGGTTCACTGTTGCAGCAGTCAGATGAAGGGGTGGATCTGTGTGTTGATCGACTGCGATTTGATTGGATTTTAATGTGCTGCATAAATGTTGTTTCTCCAAGGCTGCTGCAGGGGCAGAGCCGGGGCTGCGTGTACTCCAGCGTCCACGGCTTCAACCAGCAGGAGGTCAGGGAGAAGCTTCGGGCCTTTCCGGGAGGCTCGGTCGATCTGCTCAAACAGGAGTCCGGCATCGCTGTGCTAACCATCAACAACCCCTCCCGCATGAATGCCTTCTCCGGTAAGGTGACACTGCATATTCTCATATATATATTCTCAGGGGTGAAGCTCAGGCGCTAATCGGATAACATCGCAGCCCAGTTCATTGTTTTTCCTCTCCTTCCTGCCAGGCAGCATGATGGTGGATCTGGAGGAGAGGGTGAGCCAGCTGGAGAGCTGGGCGGACGGCAAAGGCCTCATTGTTCAGGGTGCTGCTGGAACCTTCTGCTCCGGATCGGACCTCAACGCCGTCAGGGCGATATCTAACCCAGAGGTGGCAAAGCAGAGAAATCCCACACAGCGACTCTCTGCTGTGGCTGTTGCAATATGTCTCAAAGTCTTTGTACACTTTCCTGAGGAGCTCTGAATCATGTTTCCTTTGCCTTGCAGGATGGGATGAAGATGTGTATGTTCATGCAGGATGCTCTTACAAGACTACTCAGGTAAGGGCTCCAATTTTATAAGAAATATTGATGCGTCAAGGTCAGCACACAGTGTTAGTGGTTATGAATGTGCACCACAGTGTGCTGACAGAACAATGTTCTTGTTCCAGGCTACCCCTGATCTCCGTTGCCCTGGTGGAGGGGAGAGCGCTGGGAGGAGGCGCAGAGCTCACCACTGCCTGTGATTTCAGGTAATGTCAAAGAAAAGATCTTCTCTGACTTCTCTTACGTAGCATCACGGTGCATCTAAAAGTGTGTCTGTCATCTCTCTCATAGGTTAATGGCCTCTGGGAGTGTGATCCAGTTTGTCCATAAACACATGGGTCTGGTCCCAGGGTGGGGCGGCGCTGCACGACTCGTTCGCATCGTCGACAGCCGAGATGCGCTGAAGCTGCTTGGCGGCGCCTTGAAAGTGGACCCGGATCTGGGCCTGCAGATTGGACTGGCAGATGGACTCCTGGGGGGGCCCCAGGCGGAGGTGGGTGCAGGGACTCTCCTACAGGAGGCTGAAAACTGGCTCAGCAGTTACACGAAAGGACCCGTCCCAGTGATCCGGGCCGTGAAGAAGGTCGTGTTGTCGGGGAGAGAGCTCCCTCTGTCGGAGGCTCTGAGGACTGAGAAGGACGTGTTTGGGACGGTGTGGGGCGCCCCGGCCAACCTGCAGGCTCTGGCCAGCAAGTCCAAACACAAATGAGCGTCTGTCTGCGTTCGCTGGCCAACAAGCTTTTCAGATCGGCCAAGATTGACTGAGACGTGGACATTTTTGGGAAGCGCTGTCCAGGCCAGAGTGTGGAAGGAAATTTCTGACTGGGCCATGATTGACATAAATAAACTTTGGTGTGGTGAAGACATTTTAAGTACCTCTTGATGTGTCTGTAGAGGGGAGGGTTTCATCTGTGTTGTTTAGGATTTATACTTTATAAATTCATTAAATCTGCCGTCTCATCATTACATTGTGCTGGTGACATTATGCTTACTCATCACAAGAGTAAGAGATACAAACACTGAGATAAAAAACTGACAAAACCAGAATGAGCGCAGTATTTCTGGGGGTTTAAGCAGAATTATCTCCAAAAATAAAAACACCTTTTTGCCTTTGAAGCTATATTATACAAGCTGGACTCCTGTTTACAACAAAAAAAAATCTATTAGTTTGAGTAATGACCTATTTTCCTCAGTAATGTTAACCGATAGTGTATATTATTTTTATTTAAAGTAATAAAACAGTGAGTGCGCTGTATGATGCCATGGATTATTCACTCTTTGTTTTCAGTGTGTCTGACAACAAGGGCTCTCAGATGAGCGCCGTCTTTCCTCCAGCTCGCCTGAAAACGTAATTATGGTAACGATCAGCTCCTCCCAGGCTGGGGCTAACTGAAGCGGACAGAAAGGTACTGATGAGGTACAACGAGCACGAGGCCTCAGCAGGACCGAGAGTGATGCTGCAGCTTCCTTTCTCTTTGCTTCAGTTTTACGGTTGCGTTCAGCCGATCCTTCGTATTCTCCTTGATCGTGAACCGATCGTGGCCCCGCTCCTTGTTTCTTAGCTGTAGGTAGGAGTTTAATCTGGTCGACTCAGTACTCTGCAGAGGAAGCTCAGCGCCCAGTTAAACGGTTGAAATAAACAAATTGAATATTTATTGATATACATTTGGCACAGAAATCATGAATGAGTCCAGACAGCAAATTAGGCGTTGCTAAAGCACAAACACGCTCAGAGAGAAAATGGCGAGAACAGGACGGGTCCCGGGAGGACGCTGGGCCTTTATCTGCTGTTCCCCCATCCTGAGGTCATGTTTCCTGGCCAGACACCCAGCTGGAGTGGCGTGGACAGAATACCAAACACCTACAAGGTGAGTGATAGAAAGTCAAGAGCTGGCCTCATCATGCTGCACGGTGTTTATTATGGTCCCCGGTGACAGAAAAACAAGAGGCCGTGTTGCATAATGCAGAAACGATGGAGTAAACCTTCCTCGTTACACTTATTTTGACCTTATTTTTCATGAATACTTTGGGAAACAACAGTGGCCGACTAATCCTGTAATAAGGTGCTTTTGTTGATGCATCACCTTCTTAATTAAAGTCTTGTTCTGGATGATTTGTGATATGAAGAACAGTTATTAAACGCTTCATTCCCCCAGTGAGAAGAATGTGGCCCCTTCAAACATCTCTACAGGTGGTAATGTGGAGACAAAAGGGTGAAATCTCTCTTACAATGGGCCCATTGATTTTTTTTTCCAACTTATGTAACACTCAAGTAGATTTTCTGAAGAAAAAAAACAAACTGACACGCACCCAATCACAGCGAAAAGAGAAGCCAATAATAATAATCAGAGACGAGAGCACACAAATATCCTTTTAGGATGATGAAATGACACAATTTATTCTTAAATTACAAACCATGTAACAAAAAAAAAACTGCCAAGCAAACTGTTACACAAACTTTATTCTTTAGAATGGAAAGTCTAAGACTGAGCAGATGATGTAAGCATGTAAGAAATACAAAAATAACATAACTCGAAAATCTCTGCGGGATGGCCAGTAGCAATGGCAATGTTCTCTTACTGCCTCAGACATCACAAACAAGAGGATTTACAACCATAAGAAAACGCAAAGACAAACACAAATGAAAAATAATTACTCAAACTCAACCAAAAAAAAAAAAAAAAAAGGACTCAACTCTCAATATCCTGCCAACCAGTAGTGTTTAAATAACTCTCTCTTCAAACATGCACAAATCACAAAACTTTAGAAACACACCAATTGAGAATACTTTAGTCAGGGACAATACTAACGAGGCCTCAGCGGCTTTTAAAAAGGAAAACACTGATACTTCACATTAAAATGCCAATTATTCAAAGCTGGAGAAGGCTAAAACAAATTTGATGTGTACTTCTATTATGCACATTCATTTCATACAGGATTTGTAAATTTTGGATCTCAGAAAGCTGCAGGTTAATTGAAATCAAGTCAAAAACAAGCGCTAGGCAGGTAGCCGGAGAGTCCTGCCAGTCACATTACTATGTTGTAGCACATTAATTGTGAAATTTTAAATACCCACAAAGCTTGAGAGCAGTTTATTTTCTTCATATGGATAAAACAGCCTAAACTTTTTTTCTTCTTCTTCAAACCACAATCTGCGCTGACATGACACAAAAGTTAAGTTTACATTTCAGAATTTCGAAGGAAAGGCTTCATAATCAGTTAAGTCTTAAGTAAGGAAATCACTTCGGTCGGGAGCAGGTCACCAGGGATTAAATTGTTTGCGAGAGTAGTCAGACGACGTGAGCTCTGACAAGCCCGTTTCTGCGTGCTATGTTAGCTGAGAGAGTTAAAAAGTGTAGATGATCAGAATGCAGCCGTTCATGATGATGATAAAAAGAAACCATTTCATTTTCCGGAAGCAGCGTCCCCATTTTTCACTTTCCTCGCTCGGACGTCGCGGAACTGGCTGAAACTCCCACGACAACTCTGGGGTATCAGTTTCACCCTAAGGACACCCAGGATTGGCAGAAGCAAGTTGGCGACTCACATTTGCCATTTTTATTTATTCATTTATTTATTTTAATTCGATATGCCTGCAACCAAACTGCAAAAAGTGAGCAGACTGAGGGCAGCTGAACCCCACGATAAGTCTGTTACACCTACCTCACATGATGTGCTGCACAGACAATTATGAGCTTTTCACGGCTCGCAACAACATGCTGTATCCATCTGGCTGTTTACCAAAGCCGAACCTCCTGCTAGTACACTCAGTGCTAGAACACAAGGCCCAGCATCGCTTCTGGTGGCTGGGCGTATGTAGGATGAGACTGACAAAACAACATCACACGGATACATCCAGATCGTTGTGAGCCCCGAAAGAGGCACTAAAATCGATTGCTAAAGTTGAGTTGTTTACCTAAAAATCATGGAGTATGTTACGCTTAATCTCTCTTGTACCGAGCAGTCCACCCACATCCCGTTCGTGACAGAGTGAACGACAGCATACAGTGAGGAATAAATTAATGAAAGGGAACATAGCCATTTTGGTGACGATGGTATCGATGGCGGCTTCACACGTCAGTCACTGTGCACTGGCCGTCAGGCATTCTGGACCTTCCGCTGCTACTGGACGACGAAGGGGGAGAGGCGGACTCGGCGCCGGGAGGGGCTCTGTCCTCTGGGTTCAGTCTTTGCCTCCGCGGCCTGCCCTCCCACGGCTCCACGCGCTCGCCGTCTCCCCCCTCCTCCTCTTCCTCGTCCTCCTCCTCTTCCTCGTCGTCGCTCCAGTCTCCGGAGCCGGACTCGTCCACAGAGGTGTGAGGGTCTGAGGACCTGGATGGCGACGCCTCCTCTTCCTCGTCTTCCTCCTCTCCTTCGCCGGCCTCGGACCGCTCCTGAGAAGGCGTGGGCCTGGGGCTGATTTGCAGCTGAGAGAGAGCATCCTCCAGGGTGGGGCTGCTGCTGCTGCCTGGCTGGCCACCAAGGGAAGTGGGAGGTCTGGCAATGGCTGGAGGGGCTGTGACAGTAGAGGGGATACCCGTGACCTGCTGCTGTACACCTGATACCGTGGTGTCAGCCCCGTCAGCAGAGTTCTCTCGGCCTGCTGCCCCAATGGCCCCAGCAACACCTTCAGAGTCCAAACGCAGTCCTGCCACACCCTTCTTGGGGATATCCAAAACGTCCCTCTTCATCTTGCGTCTCCGACCGTGCTCATTGCGCCTGTACTGCACCATGTTCTCCAAGTCGGCTACGTACAAAAAACCGGCAATCAGCATTTCTGCTGTTTTCTTGCCCTTGGAGAAAGCGTCCTCCAGCTCGCGGCTGGTTCGCTCATCGTACTGCCACCAACCGTTACGGCCTTCATAATACCAGGCGTGATCGCTGGCTGCCCCGCCCCGCCCTCCCGCGGACGCCTTCAGCTCCTCGGGAGAGAGAAGCGTCGGCCTTTCTAGGAAGTCGTCCGGCACTTCCTGCCTGCAGAGAGCACAGCGTTTGCTCTGCCAGGACGCTCCCTTCACGCACAGGAAACAGAAGACGTGGTGGCAGGGCAGCTGGACCGGGTGGACGCAGCTCTGCAGGCAGATGGCACACTCCGGCACAGACAGGGCCGGGGATGAGTTACTGGAGCCGGAGCAGGATGATTCGGCACTGTTCCCACTTCCACCACCGCTGCCACCGCCGCCTTTCTTACTGGGTGGAAGTGAACTAACAGAGTGGTCTACTTCCCCGCAACTAGCCATCCTTAGGAAGTGCTGAGGAAAGGGGACAATTGTAAACAATTGAGTTAGAGTAAGAACCTTAAGTTTATTATCTTTTTATTATCAGCATTCCTTGCTATCAGAGTGAGTTTTTATTGGTTGGGTAGATGAACTCAGAAGGACTCTGACACTGATTTTATTACACTCTGACTGTGCATATGCAAAAATAGAGATACATACAGTATAAAACAAGGGCACCAGTTCAGGTACAAATATATGTAAAAGTACTCATATATTCAGAAAATATATAACTATAATAAAAGTGCAGTCATTTTTAGATCCACACAGCAAACATTTGTAATGTTATTACAGCTGTAATAAGAAGTACTACTGCAAACATTCCCATGGTGAAACAAAAATGATAACCTAAATGGCACCTGTCACCTGAAACCAAGCTGACATGGATGAGATGTGATACTTACTGGAAGTACTCTCACAGCTGATGTATCATTAGGAGACCTGATGGACCTTCAAACCTGCCACTGCCAAAAGGAAGAGAAATTAAAAAAATGGAGCAGTAAATAAAAATGGATTTGTTCACAGCTGCTCCTTCTCCTGTAAACAACCAAACACCGTCTAACAAACAAGCTGCATTTTTACCTGATGGTTAAAACCGATTATCTACGAGGTAACTCGCTTAGAAATGTAACCTAAGGGTTGACTTAAGGCTAAATCTGCGGAGACAAAGAGCTGCTCTGTTTACAGCAAAGCACCTTAATATTCACTCTGACTGCTGACAGGCTGCGAGCAAACTAGTTTATCTTGTGTTAGACAGACACACAGGGACTTATGTAGAGAAGGCAGCTTGAGTGTTATTGTCACCCGGTTTAAACACAAGCCAAACGCTGCGTGTGTTTTTTTCGGTTTGTACTGACAAAGCGACCAAAACAATAAAACCTGTTGTGGCTAACGCTGGGCCAAGCTGTTCCGACTCCAGCAAATAGACGGAGTTCACCCGACGGACGTTAGCTTATTTTAGCAGCGCGACGCAAACGGCAAGGTTAGGATAATTATTTCTAAACCCCGACGACAGAGACAGAGCAGTGAGTGGGCACTTACCGTAACGTCTTGGTTTCGCCGTGTGCGATTTTAAATCGTGAAATCTACCGACTTCTGATGTTAGCTGGCTTTGTTTTCCTCCCCGAAAGAAGAGGCAGAAATAAAGGCGAAGATGTACGCAGTGCGTGATGACGCATGTCGACGCACGCA
>JAOXYL010000043.1:4686973-4698061 GCA_028564955.1 Terapon puta | reverse complement strand
ACACTTCTTGTGCTTATGCTTGTCATGTGTAAGTAAAACACACAGTTAAGAGGCCACATTTAACTCAAGACAAGTTCGAGATGCTTTTTTTGTGGGTGTTTTGGTGGAGGAGAGGATGATACTGAATCTTGTGGCTGCACATTCATGGGGCACTTTATTACAAAGAAGTCTGGATGCTAATGCTCAGTTAAAGTGGCAGCACACAATAAAAAGGATATTTTCATTAGCGCTCTGTTATCATTCTACAATACAAGTTGCTTACTTGTGCAGGTGTTTCTTTCGGGGGAGCGCGTGCCATAAAAGCCAGGAGGACAGGAAGTCATGCACACCCCGATCTGCTTCATCCCAATCCTCTCCAAATGCATGAAGAAGCGCGGCTTGCAGGACAGGCAGCCATTGTAGTCCGAGCAGGTCAGACAGCCACCCTGCTGGCACCCTGAGCTCACACCAGAGATCTCTGTGGACAGGAGCAGGGGGATAGTTAAGAATGGAAAACTAAACATTTCCTTCTGACATTGTAAGCTGTGGAAGAGGAATTTATATTCATATCATCAATATTTTTTTGATAACTTGCCTAGATATGCCTAGTTTTTTTGAGTAGCCTTTGTTTTACTCAAAGCTCATATAAAGATAGAATTTGCTTTGTTCGTGGTCCCAAAGATGGAAACCGTAACCCACACGCAAATTATTATATTATTATAATAATAATTAAATCCACATTTTTTCAGCTGTATTGTGCCTCTAAAATGCTCATCACAATAGAAAACCTTAAAGGAACACAGAATAGTGTCCCATGTAAGTAGACGTGCTAGAAGAAAATGGCTTTGGCTGACGTTTTATGTTATAAGCCACACCCACAACCAGCAATCAAAACCGGACCTAAGGCTTTTGATAGACACTTGACTCTAGAGAATTTGAACCATGTGGTATGAATATCATGTGTGCAGAATACAATGGGACATTTCTTTTTTTTTTTTTTGGTCAATGCTTGAATGATTATTTTGTTATGGCGCTCTGAACAAAGTGGGATCAGGCTGATGAACTTCAGCTAAAAAACTCAAACCTTTGTGGGTGTTATGGGAAGTTTATACATTTCAAAAGTGTAGTTTCAGTCCTGTGGCACCACCGTGCATCCTGTACGCTTGACTCTACAATATCATTATCACTACTTTATTGAACCTCTTGCTACACTGCTGAATCTATAATGAATGTTTCATGGTGGACCAGCAATGTTAAAATATGATATCAGTGTATGTCCCTTATTATTCTTCCAAATATTTAGTTGGAATTGATTAATTAATAATAGGTGCTTGCTATTCTTTTCAAACGAAGAAACAATCTGTTTTTCTTCACATTTGATGAAATTTAAGTCCTGAAATATTTCAGCAAAGTATTTCTGTGTCATGTTTGTTCAGTAAATGAGTTTACTGAAACAGGTTACTGTTTCCCATGCAATTGTGTTTAAGGACCATACTGTAGAACATCGACTGTATCCAGTGTGCCAATGACAGCTATTTATGGTATTCTTACTCCCGAGTTTTTGCACATAAGAACTGTAGTGTTTAGTTTATGTTGATGTATTTTACGGTGGGGTTTTCATCCCCCACTCTTCACTAATTTGCGGGATGAGTGTGTCTGCCTGGATTGAAGCTCTGGTGGTGGGTTTTAATCATTTTAATTGCTTGTTGACAGCTTTGTCACAGACATTTTGAACGTCTCCCAAGTTACAGCATGTGTGTTTCAAAGTGACAGTGTGTTTAAGTAAAGACCGAGAGCGTACAGGTACATGCAAGGGGAGAAATATTTTGTAGAAATATCCAAAAATCCAAATATTACCCAGCTTAGCGCTCAAAATTTTAAATAATTCACTGTGATTTCTTGCTGTCAGTTTCCAGGAGATGCATGTATATAAACATTTTCAGTATCTGATTGTACTTTGTGTAGAGAAACAGCAACAGATTAGGTCTCTGGATGTCTGATGGGGATGTATTAAGATCGGGAACAAAACCACCAGATACAGATGACTGGTTCAATCATGTTGAATAGCTCAGAGTGGATGTTTTTAGCTTGTGGTCCCATTGTAACAGTATAATCGCTCCTCTGAGGAAACGAGAAACGCACTTCTCTGAAATACTGTGATTTAGTTAAATCCACAAAATGGTGGAGGGCTTTTTGGAATGAGAAAATCAACTCTCGCAGCCTGCTTGTGACGCCTGTGACGTATAGTCAGCTTTCGGGCAGTAGCCTTGAGAGGATTTCCATGTTTTGCTCACTTCTTTGGTATTCAATTCCCAAAGACATTGTTTGGAACATGCTGCAGTAGTCACACACAGTAGGCAAAACATAAGCAAACCCCTGTAAGCGCCCAACAAATTGGTTTTCCTCTCCAGCCTTGGCATCTCATGCCACTGGTTTCAGATGGCCCTCTCCCTTCTCCTCGAAGTTCGGGGGTTTCGCTGACAGTTTACCATAGATCATGGACGCTGTGTTTGAAATATCTTGACAATCTTTACAACTGCTGTCCATTTGCCCACATGTGCTGCTGCCAAGCTGCCCTGATTCACAGGAGTCTTAAGACGCAGGAATTTGGCCTTGCCCTCGCACTCGCACCGACAAAACCTCACTTGGACCGTGGTATCTTGCACAACATACCAACAAAGTCACATATGAATAAACACATTCACATGCCTGCACACACACAAACACAGATGGCCCGTGGAGAAAATAGCATTGTGTAACAAAATAGAACATGAAATAAACAGACACTTTGCCTCTTTATAGGATCCAATCACGTGACACCCTCGATTACCCTTTTTTGCCGTATCCCATGTTTGGCCTTAAATCAAGACCTGAAACAACCCATCTTCACTTCCCAGAGAGCCGATCTGCCTCGCAAAGCTATATTATATACATACCCCCACCCCCAGCGCCCAGGCACCCACATGCCTTCATTTTTGGATGCATCATCACAGACAGGAAGCTCGGAGCTCGGGTTCAGTCTCTGCATGGTAATTTCGACCGGTTGACTCGATGGTCATTGACTCCCAGCTCGCTCTTACCCCCTTAGTTCCCTCTGAAGTCTGTACTCATTCACCCCTTCACCAACTAATCCCTCCATCCTCCCTGATATCTCTGGAAGTGTCAGATATCTGCATCCTCGGCGGAAGTTTGGATTCATAGAAGCACTTGTCAATTAATGGGCACTGAGTCAGTCTGGAAAGGAAGACGTTCGCTCTTTACAAGAGAGCGTGAACTCGATCTTCAGTGCTGCCACTCGCCACTGAATTACATCACGGATGAGTAAGCGGCTCCTCTGTATGATAAAATGATTTACAAGTCCATTAAAACGGCATCTCGAACACAAAAAAAGTTCTAATCTAACAACAAGCTGCTGACATTATTTTCAGTTTCAGGGAATAATTGAAAAAAGAAATAGTCCAGAGTTTTCACAGTAGACCCTCCTGCTGCTCTCACACTGCGCTGAGAGGCTCTTTAATATTGTTTAGGAGGAAATAAACATTTAAAAGAGAGAATCTGTGTGTCGTGATGCACAGTAAGGTATAAAGCTGACCGTCCACATCCTTCATTATTGCGGCACAAACACAAATTTAAGTGAGAATTAATCATCCCATCACACACAGCAGGTCAATTTCCTTGTCTTGTGTCATTATGATTGATATCTGATGCCATTAGAGGACAGTTTGTTGCAGATTGAATAAGATCTGCATCGACTTTGTCACAAGAAAGCGACCCACGTTTGGTTCCTCGAGTCTGACCCAAACTACGCTGAACAGAGCCGCCGAGAGCGAAGGTAACCCCCAGACCCCTTTAAAACTACACAATAAACACACTGTTAACCCCACATCCTGCAACTCTCACTTCTTTTTTTTTTTAAATATCCACTTTGGTGGTCATGTGAGAGAAGACAAACAAAAACAGCCCCCCTTTTTCCCGGTCCGGACTGCAGATCTGGGCTCTGCGATAAGACGTAAATAGAAAGAGACGCAGGGAGAGGTTTCAGCCCCAGGTGGCAGGGATAAAAACATCACTTCGAAGGTCTATTTTTGTAGATCACACACAGTTTTTGGCCACGCCGGCGAGTGATACATGGAATATTCCAGTTATCGCCCCTCTCCTCCAGCAGACTCAGTCACAGAGCACATCTGGAGACCCTCAGTGATAAAGTGTGCGTAGGAAGAACAGAAAAATATACTTTATTGATACTTATTTCATAATCTCATGGAAAATAAAAGGCTGGCCGGAGCTTGAGAGAGGAGACACAGTGTTGGGCCCCTGGGAGATATATGGCAGATGAAATACCATCAGACTTTCAGCGTGGAACATCTTTGGTGCCTTGACCGAGCCTGCTGCCAAATTTGCATGAACTCAGATCGGTAACAAGAACAAGATGGGACATGATTTCGCATTAGGATGAATGTGAAGTGATCTGGGCCAACACGGAGAGCGGCGAGCTCCGAGGAGACGGACCGAGCGCGGAGGTTCGCTGCACCAAATATGGGAAGTGAAGCTGGGACCGTCCGCCATCCGGCCCCGATCCCCGGGCAGCGCTGCGCCTCCGGAGCCTGAAGTCTGCAGCTCTGACCGCTAGAGAGCGACGGGAGCCAGAGGAAGGAGGCTGCGGGCTGCAGGCGGCGGAGGAGGCAATTAATGAGGCCAATTAAGCGTCAGAATGAGACGCGCGTCAGGGAGTGGGCTCGGTGAGGGCGACGGTATCAGCGGGCTGGAGCCGGAAACGACTTATTCTCATTTATTTTTGAGAACAGGAATTTTGAAAAGGAAGATTATGATTAAAAAAGTAAATAAAAGTGTGGTTGGGGGTGTGGAAACGTGTGATAATATGTCTGTTATTTGATAATCATTAATAATGAGGGGAATTATATGTCAGGAAATCACTCTTATGATCTACCAAATCTGAGTTTTGATATAAATTGACAATGAAGGAGAAAAAAAGTTCAGCTGCGCTTTTTTTTTTTAACTCATTGAAGAAAAAAAAAACTCATATTAGAGGGACTTTGTGTTCCCAGTGTTCCCCGCCAGTGTTTGGTTACATAAAAATCTACTAATTTTACCTCACTGTTAAAAATGACAATGCGCCAGATGTTGATTCAGATTTTTAGATTAAACCGAATTTTATATCTAGTTTTATATTCTAGATTACAAACTGACGAGTCTGAGTCAACCGAGCCAAAATAAACGCTGCTCTGAGAATAAAATGTGAACGCACAGGGGCACAAAGAGCGCGCGCCGTGCGCACCGGGCGGCCGCGTGCAGCGCCGCGCTCGGACCTACTCACGTTTGTGCTGCCGGTGCCTGGAGCTGCTGTGCTGCTGACAACCAGTGTAATCCATGCAGTGCAAGATGATCAAAACAAAGGGGACCAGTTGTAATTGCATAGTAGCCCGGAGGTGAGACTCGTAAAAGCCAATGTCAATGTTCACCGGATCACTTATTTGGATGAGATTCCGTTTTTTTTTCTTCTTCTTCTTCCCCCTTCCCCTTTCCCCAGATTGTGAGGGCAGAGTGCGGAGGGCAGGTAGCTCCCTAGGCGCAGCGGGACCCCCAGCTATGTGGAGATATGTGGTGATGGTAGCGTACGGTGGCCCAATGATGCCTGGGCCGCTTCGACTGTAACATCCTGGATGGGAGCTTCATACGTGCCGAGAGAGCCGGACCGAGTCAGGGATCCGTTATCCGTGCCGTGATGAGGATCATTCCCTCCGAAAAAAGGTGAAAAAGCCAACAGGAAGCTCGGTTCTCCTCCGGCTGGGAGGCGAAGTCGCTCATGAGCGGCGGCCAGAGGGATGGCTGGAGACGGAGCGAGTCATTAACATGGCTCTTCAAAAGTTTGAGATGCGGTATCCATGTGCAGAACTCCAAAAAAAAGTGACCTCTCTCTCTCTCTCTCTCTCTCTCTCTCTCTCTCTCTCTCTCTCTCGTGTCTCTGAGTGGAGATGCGCCGCGCGTCCCGGTGCGCGTGGATACCCTCAGTGTGCCAGGCGCGCGGAGGGTCGCGGGTTCATCTCAGCATCAGAGATGAAGCTCAAAAAAAAAAAAAAAAAAAAAAAAGTAAAAGCCACCGCGGGATGTAATCGCAGAGGAAATCTGTAAATTGAAGGTTTTGGTACTTCTTCGCTGTCAAACACGAACACACACGCGCACATATGTATATATATATGTATACACACACATACACACACACACACCTCCTCTCGCTCGCTGCCACCACAGTGGATCTCCGCAGTTTCAGCGCTTTTCTGCTTTGCGTGCAGGACCCATTCAGTCCCCTCCTGCCGGCCGGCTGATGACTTCAGCCCTCTGCTGTCTCTCTGTCTCTCTCTCTCTCTCCCCCTATGAGCTCCAAAGTTTATTTAGAGGGCAACCCCCCCCCCCTCCCCGCGTCAGAGAGAGAGAGAGAGAGAGAGAGAGAGAGAGAGAGAGAGCATACTGAAGTTATTTCAGAGAGGGTTTAGAGATGTGTACTGTAGCCTCTCTCTCTGATTCCTGTCTGTCACTGGGCTTCCAATCATCATTTTAATCCACATATGTGATATTTAGTATGAACAGAATGGAAGAATAATAATGTGACTGTTATAAATGGCTTCACCTGCTCTTTTCAAACTGATCGTGATGTTCCCATGCTGTTATTTGTTTGGAAAAAAAACTTAAGCTAAGAGCAATAAAAATTACATTGTGTTGCATCAATAAAATCCTTGAAAACATTTTTAATGTGGTTAAACGCATCCTGGAAACAGTCCCAGGGGGCCGGATTACATCAGTGCTTGAATTGGAAAAAGAAGAGCTGAGCTGTGACAGCAGGTGTTAATCAAGATCATCGTTTGGTGCCCTTAGATGTTGGAGGGGCTTGTGTGTTCAAAGAGAACAGAGTGGCTCTGAGACTGTCATTTATCCACTGTGACATTTCTACAGGATCTGTTTGTGAGCATGTTTCTGAAATGACTCCAGTAAAAGTAGCTGTTTAATTCGAAAGGTCACTGTCATTCCAATCTTTCTTCCTCTCTTTAACATCGGTGACAGTGAAAGTTTGGTGTGGAGAGAGTCAGCAGCCCCCCGAGCTGACATCACCCAAAGCAGCAGTGGAGGCAGCATCTCATCTTGTTACCTCTAGAGGGAGTTAGTACCATAAGAGCTCGAGGCGCACTGTCAGCACAGACAAACATGGGTATCAGTGAGTTATGGTGAGCTGCACAACTTGACCTTTCCCCGGCCGAGCCCAAATATGATGCTGTCGCAGTGCAGGGAAACAATCAAGGGGAAAACAGCTGCTGAAAAGGAGAAATCAAGACGTGTTTACCTGAAGCGTTTAATCACAACATCGTCAATCAGGCTCAGTCAGCAGGCTCAGGAGCTTTAATGATAGCTGGTCTTCAGTGCAGAGATTTATACGTGCAGGTTTGGAGGACCGAGGCCTGTGGAGAGCGGCGTAAAGAGTGGGGTTGGGGGGGGTGGCGAGGCCTCATTTGTCTAACTTGAGTGTTGATGTTTAGGGGGAACAGTATGCACGAGCCCGGTGCTTCTCCTCGCTGTGGCTTCTGGTCTTTCATCAGTCACCGTGCGGAGGAAAGCAATGCAAACACAGCGAGGGCTCCTTCTTTATGGGGACACTTCCTTGTTTGCCCTGCGCTAACTCAGAGCCACGACGCTGAGACACAACAGAGATTGACGCATTGTTTTAAACCCCTTCACCTCCACCCGGGCAGGCAGGCAGGCGGCCGAATCCAAACCAGCAGGATGTGGAGTGACGACTCCAGCAAAAGTCATTTTTTAGAAACAGATTTATGTGTGAACCGAAGCGCTGTAATGCCTCTGTTAGGCCGAGACATCTAATCTCACATGAAAGCTCATGTGTGTTGAATTAACATTTTAGTCATTTTGTTTTAGTTAAAAAAAAAAAAAATGATGATGAACTCTTATGAAAAATGATGGAATCTCCCTCCTCCCTCCGCTGCGTACCAGCAGTTTGGTGTGAGGGATGTCGAAGAATAATGCTCGTCTTTGTGTCCCAG
Organism: Terapon puta; assembly: GCA_028564955.1. Lineage (NCBI taxonomy): Eukaryota > Metazoa > Chordata > Actinopteri > Centrarchiformes > Terapontidae > Terapon > Terapon puta. The sequence goes on along the minus strand of JAOXYL010000043.1, from coordinate 4,690,016 downwards.
TCTGAACCAGCCCCACCGTCCCCTGGGGGTAGGTGTGTGAGCGTTTGGGTGGGTATGTGTGTGTGTGTGTGTGTGTGTGTATGTGGCATTGGGGTGCGGAAGGTTAAGGTCACTTGGTCGGTCCCTGTGACCGTCCAGTGAGAGAATCAGTCGACACCTGTAAATGAAGTCGGGCAGGTGCATAAACCCTCCCGACCAAGGATGGATGCACACTACTACAACTTCTTTTTTTTTGTACTTAACAGCACATTTAGTCCCTATTTTCGCCTTACTCTAAATTAGGGCTGAGGCAGGGGGAGGCGCGTGAGAGCGTATGGCATCATCCCTGATGAACATGAAGTTTGGTACAAATTAAAGTTAACACAAAGCAGAATTACGTTGTCTATTACCTCGTAAAGGTTTTACGAGGTGAGGAAAGCGCACGTCGTGTTTGTTCGACCTCAGAGATACACGCGAAATGTTTCGAATTTGACTCTGCGTTTGTTTACAAGGAAGCTCCGTCGGGGGGGGGCACCTTTCAGGGGAATGTCAGGGTTCGCCCACGTGCGAGACGCTAATTGGCCTTATCATTCCCCAGTCCGAGCAACAAATATCATTCACGTCGGCTATGTCCATTCTGCTATATTCATACCACATTACACAAATCAATTTACCTCAGCCTTATCGAGAAAATCCCGCTGGTAATCCACAACCACATCAGAGCAGCAAACATACCGCTGCAGCACAAAGCTAATGCCTGTGACATCCAAACTGTTCATTCCCCGGCCTATGACTCATAAAATTCCCAGATGACAGTGACAATGTTGATCCACCGTCCTGTCATCAGCTAATGAATTAGGCCGGGCTCAGCGTGGACAGCAATTGATAGCGCGTGCCTCGCCGGGGTCTGTGAAAACACAGTGGCTCCGTCCGTGGCCTTATATGCAGGTTTTTCTGACGTTGCATCTATTAAAGCTGCGAATATCCCAGTGGCAATCCTGCACATTCTCTCAGCATGAAGCAAGCCGGGAGAGACAGTGACACGGGGCAGCAGAGGGTGTGCAATGTTATGAAAATAGACGTCCGTGAGCACACACACACACACACACACACACATACACACACAACGCAGGATCTAGAAGTTCTAATAAATAATTATTGATTCTTGAAATTCTATTATACACACAGACCGGGAGGATTAGATTAATATAAACAGGGATAAGACAGGTGCATGTGTGGTGGGGCGGCAGGTGGGGCGGCTGTATCTTAAATGCGCGCGCATGTTTGTGTGGCTGCATTTCTGTGTGTATACTGGGGTGATTGAGGGGATCATTTCATAGTAAGAGGGATTCAAAAGGTAGTCAAGGACAGATAATCACAGCGAGCAAGAGCTGTCAGCTGTACACACAGAGGGAAAGCAGGTCAGAGTTTTGTATAGAGAAGGTCAAAAGAGAAGGGTACTCTGTGTGTGTGTGTGTGTGTGTGTGTGTGTGTGTGGTGAAGGGGGGCAATTACCAGAGACGCCCCATCTTGCCTGCAATTCTTTCATATAAAGACCGCACAAATAATGATGTTATATGTATATTTTTTGTTTAGTCTGTACAAAAAATGACAGATGAAGTGGATCTCTGTAGCCTTATGAGGTTGCCTGGCAACCAGCAGAGATGCCAGGAAGTCACTGCACCAGGCCAAGAAGTCATAAAACAGCAGATAGTTAGTTCCACACTTTGGTTTTGGTATCTTTGGAAAAAGCCATGCTAGCAGTTTCCCCTTACTTCCATTATCCATGCTAAGCTACGCTAACCGGCTGCTACCTGTAGCTTCTTATTCACTGCAGAGGTGTAAGAGTTTCATCTGTTTCTTCGCAATGCAAATATAAAACCACCGTACTCCTTTAATCCTGGAGAGGGTTTGTAAATGTTGCTCACACTGACGTCTTCTCCTGCACGTTAGCACAACACTTCCCGTGTGTTTATTTGCTTGTTTGCAGAATATGAAAACATATTTGCATGTGTCAGTATGGAAATGTCTGCCGCATGTGGACGTGATGTATTGAAGTGTGCGTGTGTGCTGTTGCTTTACCGTGGTAGTGACCCCGGGAGGAATCCCCTCAGCAGGCCTGACTAATTTGGCCATGAGCGTGGCATTAACTACACATTCCTTCCGAAGCGGTGTCTCCACTTCCCTCTCCCCCTCGACAGCAACACTTTAAATAAACTGAGCCTGGGACTGTTAAGAAAGGCCACTGCTTTCTGCGTCTGACCCTCGGTGTGACCTCAATTGATGTATTTCCTCTTCTTTTTTGGCGTCTTTTTGAAAAACGTGACTGCCCGGTGAATTGTCAAAGTGACTACTATGACAGGATAAGGTGGAGGGGGGGGGGCGGAGAGTAAGGAAAGTTCTGAGTTCACTTGAGTCGGGGAGGGTTGGGGGGGGGGGGTCTTTATCCTCAAAAAATTAGAGGAAAAGTGAGTGAGCAAAGCCAGCCACCTCTTGACAAGAGTGAGAAAGTTTATATATTCTCTTCCCTCTCTTGCTACCCCAGCGCTGGGTCTCTTATGAAGCTGTGGAGAGACAATGACAGCGTAGTGGGGATCAAACACTGCTACCCAGGAAATTTTAATCATCAGAGCGCCACCAGCTTTTTTTCCCATCAGTTGTTGCCGGGCAACAGGTGAGACAGACCCCAGATATTCTGTATATGTGTGTGTGTGGCATTTCTGGTAGGGGAATGAGAGGGCGGAGGGGGGGTGGGGTTGCAGATCAGGGTGCGTATAGAAGAACCTCGGGGTTATTTTATTAATCTGCATGGGGAGTCTTTTCTTTTTCCCCCTGATAAAACCCTTTCTGCTGTTTCTTTATAGCAGACGGCCCGCCTGCCCTCGACTTTTGTCCTGTGATCATTCAGCTCTGCAGGGACCCGTGTCAGGCACCCCCACTCCCCCCACCCTCACCTCAAAGAGAGCCTGTGTGAGCATAGGTGTGGGTATGTGCACGAGATACACAACACTGCAATCATCACAGAAAAGTTTGCAAAGCTGTGTCTTTCCGTAAAAAAAAAAAA
>JAOXYL010000043.1:4622086-4634346 GCA_028564955.1 Terapon puta | reverse complement strand
TCTCCTCTCGCTTTCCCCGGTCCCGTCGCTCCCTCCTCGTGAGAAAGGGCACCCGAACTTAAGCTTTTACAGTCAAAACCATTTACTGTGTTTACCCATGGTTAGCAGGCCAGCACGCACACACACACACACACACACACACACACACACACACACACACAGACCTCAGGTGGTATGAGATCGCTGGCTCACCCTCTCCCTCCTCCCTCCTTCTCTCCCGCTCTGTCTGACTGCTCAGTTTGTTGTTAACAGGAGGGGAGGGGATGATACCGTCCTCAATTACAGGGGAAGTGCTTTTTTACGGGCCTCTCTCACGGCGCACACGGACTCGATGTGAGTGCGAACTAATGAATCTGGAACAATGCAAATGTCTTTATAGAAGTATTTACAGTAGACCCCCCGCGTGCACTGGAGTTCAAAGACAGCGAGTGATGGCGCTAATCTAATTTTCGCAGTGACAGTTAAGGTTATTATGGGTGTAATGTGGCCTGTTAAGTGAAGGAAAATGAAAAGTGTTACAACTTTTGTGGTTCAGTGTTGGAAAAGTGCTATGGGGACATTCGGGAGGCAAGGGAGTGTGAAAAAAAGGGGGGAAACTTTAAAGGAGGAGGTTTGTTGAAAGATGAGGGGTAAAAAAAAAAGGAGGTCAAACAGAATGAGATTTTTCCAATTCCTGGCCTCCATCCTTCCAGTATTCACAGCCCCTCGGAGGCAGGATCACTAAAGCCCCCTACAAGACATGGGAAATCAGTTACATATATCCTCTGTGTATTCCCACTCCTCCGCCTCCTCCTCCTCAACAAAGGCAGAGTGGAGGAGTGTGGATCGTGTCCATTCTCAGGGCCAGGGGTGTAAATTCCAGCGCAGCCTCGGGGCTCCGGGTAGAGGGCGAGCTCGCCCCCACCTCCTCGTGGCCCTCAGGGGGCCTGGAGGGTAATGAAGACTGGACGGCAGGGGCTCCTCAAGGTGGAGAGCCCGAGAATGTGTGTGTGTGTGTGTGTGTGTGTGTGTGTGTGTGAGAGGGTTCTTTTGTGATTTCTTCACAGACATACGGGAGGGGATTCCAGGGCCTGCTCTCCTCGTCACCTCTAGTGACCACAAGGCTAATTACACAGCAGGTCATGCACACACATACACTCTCTCTCTCACACACACACTCACACACTGCTGTTTCACATATCCTTTTAAGTGGCATCTACATATATTGTTCTTTTATTTCTGTTATGTTTTTAATTGTTTTCAGCATTTTCAATTTCTTTCTTACATTGCCAAAAGCTCTAGGAATGGTAATTTAGGAAAGCCAGTCAATAATAATATAATAATATCATTATAGGGATATGTTAATAACAAATAAAATGTATTATTAATGTAAAATATTCAGATGTGGGTCAGTCATTGGACCGGAGATAACTCAACCTTTTTTTTCTTTTAGCTGTCAAACTAAAAGCAAACTTTGAGACAGTTGCAATATTAGACTATTTTGAAAGAGGTAAAGCTCATTGTGTCATCTCACTCACACTATGAGAGGGTTAACCAACCCCCTGTGATTACATAAGGACGCTTCTGTCAGTCACAACCTCTTCAAACAAAGAGACAAAGAAAATTAAAACACTTCCTCTGGGTATTTATTCTGTGTGTAGAATTTCATGGTGAGCAAAGCTTGATTTCGCACGCTTCAAACGTTATTATGAAGGGGTTAACTTTTCAAAAATCCTCTTAGACTTCTCATAAAAAGGAAACACAGCAAGTAATCTAAAAAAAAAAAAATCACATTACTCTGATTCAGGCCTTTACCCTCTCTCTTCTTCACGCACCACACACATACACTCACTAACACCCCTGTCTCCATAAAAGCACATTAACACTAATACTGTGCTAACATGCTAGTCTCCAGGGGTGGGCTATGCTTTGTCAGGCGGCGGCAGAGCAGAACCAGCAGCTTTAACTGTATTTAATTACTACTCTCACAACTGTTTACTAGCCCAGCCAGCAACCCGAGGCCATCCCCGACGTGCACACACCCACTTAAACGCAGTCAGACAGACGCACCGTATGCACCCCTGCACACTCACACACCAGTCCGTAACAGTCAAAGAGGAGATGGACACACACGCACGCACACACACACGTCTATGGCTGCACCTCGGCTGTCTCTCCTGTGCAGAGGTGGCACCCACGCGCAGAAAATCCCCCCCACACAACCCCCACAGGTATGGCCCACAGAGCAACAAAACAGCAGGAAGTGTACTTTTATATCTTTTACACCTATCCGATTAGGCTGCGAGGCTCTTTGCGGCCTGGGAACACCTACAAATGATGCTCTTCTCAAAATGCTTTCACAGGCTTATTACACTGCTGCATTTTTGGTGCAGACTATCAGTTTAAATCAGCTTATTTCAGAATGTTTTACATATTGAGGAGTGACTCAACCTGTAAGCTTTCGCCCTTCAAACTGTTTACTGGGATAAAAATCCTCTTGCGTACAAGGACCTGCGTCAGCGCTAATGGCTGTTTGTTTGGAATAACTGGAGAGAGTTAGACCAGCGATAGCCGAAGGAGAGACGCCTGCAGCAACAACCTCTTATCACCAACATCACGCGAAAAATTTATGGGTTACTTCTTTAAACTAATAAATATTTGACCGTTTGTTGTTGTTTGACACTCGCGCTTTTTGACGGATGAATTCCGCAGAGCAAATATCCTTCAGCTGAGAACTGGTCGAGATCTGAACCATAATTAAAATCTGCAGAGGGTTTATTCAGTACTGATTGCAATAAATGATGAATATGACCATTAAATGAGTTGGGAAGAGACCGAGCCACGTTTTTTTGGCAGTAAACTGCTTCCGTCCAGTCAGATACCAAAAATATCTATTAAATTTAAATGCATTTTGTAAGTCTTTCTCACATCACCGTACTAGAAAACATCAATTTCCTGGAGTGCAGGTATGAACCTGGGTTTACCCTGTAAGTCAGTGAACCCTGCTTGTGCGGTAGAAATGTTGCATGTACATGGGCTTACACTTTGGTACAGTTTTTACGTCACCAGGATGAGTTATGAAGACAGGAAAAGTGTGTATGTGTGCGTGTGAGATTTCCTCGTGGCGGGGGAGGGCTTGTACCAAGAATCCCCGGCTCAGACGGTTTCCAGTGTACGAGCGTGTGCGCCTGTCTGTGTTTTCGTTGTCTGACAAGACGTCTTTATAAATGAATTGGCTGAGTCGGCTGATAAAAAATCTGCAGGTCTTAGTTTTCTTTTCATTCCTCTTTGTGTGTGTGTTTGTGTGTATGTTGGGGGGGTGAAGCATCAGGAAGTAGGAATTTAAAGCAAAAGCTACATCTGTAGTCTATAGAGGTAAATAAGATTAATGTCTGAGCAGGGTAGTCATCCTCCTGTGTGGTGAGGCTGCCCGATGTGAACAGGATGAAGGGAAGGCGATGGGAGGAAGCAGTGGATCTGTGGTTGTGACCACCATGCCGACTCATTTGTCCCTCACAGTTTAGAGCCTTTGCAGGGAATGCAGCGCTTCTTTCATGTTGTCATGCATGAAGATGCCGTGCGTTGAAATCAAACCTCCTATTTACAAACACGTGATCATTAGTGTGTTTGTGTCTCCGAGTGTCCAAAGAGTTAGACCTCTGTTTTACGGATGCTGGACTAATAGCGTGTTCTTGGTTGAGTGTGTGTGTGTGTGTGTGTGGCAGACCAGGGGACGCGTGTGTGGCCGTCATGCCTACACAGTCAACGGGCCCTGCAGCTGACAGCCGTGCAGCGATTGGTCCCGATTCTGAAATCGAGGTCCCGACTTGGCCAAGAAGACACGGCTGGTCTTGATTTAACATTTTCAGTTTTGTTTGCATGTTTACCTGCTGTAGGTGCACGAGCAGAGGGTGTCTGTTTACAGATGCAGAGCATGAATTACATTGATTAAAAATGGGGATTCCTGGAAACCTGCGTAATATATCCTTCATTTAGCCCAAGCAACGGTAGTACAACATTTAATTACAGCAAAACAAGACCGAATTCAGTACTTTCATTATATTCAGAATACATTCGGTCCTCGTTGTTAAATACAGAGTCAGTTGGGGTTGTTTGTCCTTGAAACACAAAGTTATAGTTTTATCTTTGAACCTTAAAATGACGAAAAGTAAAGGTCACATTCTGGCCACACGCAAACAGACAGACTCGCACATTCAAATACACAAAATCTCCATCACGTCGCGTCTTGAATCCTTTATTGTTTCGTTTCTGGAAGTCGTTCATGTGAGATGGGTGGCCTCCCGTCCTTTTCTCTCTCTCCGCTGTTCCAGAGTAAAATTTACGGCGACACGATGAACTACGTTGGAAGTTAACAGATGATGCATCGCTGTTGCATTTGTGACTTTCCCACCGAGGAGGGGATGATGCTGTTGAGTCATTTCACTTTTGAACCGCATCATCGAGCAGTTTAGTTGATATTCTCAAAGGACTGAGTGTGTTCAGCTGGGAACAGACATGACGGTTATGGAAGCTACAAATATGAGACATCCCACATGTAAAGAGAAAGTACAGAGTTTACCAAATGGCTGTGATAGTGCAGACTCATAAGCATGTCTGTGTGTGACTGTAACAGATGAGACATTCATAACAACCTGCTCACTTCTGCTCCAGTATGGGTAAGAAATTGCAAAGAAATAGACAAAATGCTAAAATTTAGGTGCAATGGTGGATGGAGAGATGTAGCCAACAAGCTAGAAAGTTAGAGGTGAACTTTTTCCTTTTCACTGAAACCTGGACTGACTGGATTTAAAAGAAATAATAGTTTTATTCATGGCAGACAACACTTTTTAAAGGTTTTGAAATTTATTTAGGTCTTTAAAATATTATTTCTATATTCTATATCCATGATATCTATCTACTGCTCAGATACTAGTCCTGTAAATCACATGTACTTTTGGTTCCTTTACACATATACAACGTGTTTTATGATTTGATCTCTTAAAAGGCAAATTTCCCAGGCGACAACAAATCAGTTCAAATCAAGCTTTGATCCCTTTGTGCTGAACAGTGACAATAAAAAGATGGGTGCTATGCATAAGTTAATTAAAATATATATATTGAATGACATATTATTCAATATAAATTACTCAAAAGCAAAAGTAATTAGTTAGTTTTCTTTCCTTACTTGCTTTTAAACCACTCCAAAACCTACAATGTTGTTTTTAACAGGTGTACAAAGAGAAAACATTTGAGTTCAGCAGGCAGCCAGCAAATACAGTTTGTGGATATCAAACAGCTAATGTTTCCTCCACTGACTGCATGCATATGGAAGTTGAGGAGTTCACGCACCCGCTGACTCTGTGCAAAATCAGTTTATTTCAGGCAGCTCATGTTAGCAAGCCAGCTAAAATTTACATAACTCAGACTTGGAGTTAATGGGAGGGGCATTTCCTGTTTCCAGTGGAGGCTTTTGGTAGAGACTAACCACCTCCCCACACACCGGCCCCACAGAGCTCTGAACACAGAGACCAAACCAGGACCATCACTGCAGAGCTTTCTTACTTTGACGAGTGAATTTGAAGTGCTATGTGGCTTAACATTTAATCTATTTTTATTGAGTGAACAACAACATTGTACTCCTAATCAGGCTTAATTAAAGGAATATTTTTTGCAAATTTAGGAGTAACTTTGTAAATCACTTTGTTTGTTTCCACCAGTCCTGATAAGGTTTTCTTTTTGCTTCTGTTTCTGTCTCTCCCTCTTTCTCAAGTGTCAATTCTGCAGGGCGATGAGGACCAGAGGCCCCGTTTGACGTCATGGAGGCCAGCGGAGAGAAATCCCCCGCCTTCCCGCTCAGGTATTTGTTTTTCTTCAAACGTTTGAAGAGGAAACAGGTACCAGGTGTCTTCAGAAACCGCCTGTTTCCTGTGGAGTGCAGGGACCAGACGGGCAAAGCGTTGAACCCGTCTTTCTGCGACGCTGACACCGACACTTTCAGTTCAGCGCATGCAGACCGACTGCCCACAAACAGACCAGATGAAACGGGGTGGGCCAGACTCAGACACAAACACATCGTTTGGGTGGACAATGCGGACGAACTGGTATGCTGAGTCTTGCAAAGACAAGCGAAAGAGCCAGATGGACAGACACACGTGTGCATAAACATGGAAAGACCTACAGCATTTTGTTGCAATTAATGTATCGATATGGATGTAAAATGCGATCACAATACGTTTTTAGTAAACTATCACCCACTGAGGGATTTATAGTTATATATCCATTCTCATATGGATTACTTTGACAATACACATCCACTGAAAAAATTCATGTGAATAAGGGCGGCCATGATGGTGATGTCAAGTTTTCAACACCTCTTCTTATTCCAAAGGCTTGCGGTTTCGGAGGCAGTGCAATTTGACCTGAAAAGGGGGGGAGAAAAGACGATCAGACAGGATATTATCTAAGTGCAAGTAATAAATGTAGCATAAAGAGATGGAGAGAGAAGGAATTTGAGGGGAGGCAGCGGCTGGCGAAGGGCCTTTGAAAGGCGAAGCCGTCAGCCCCCTTCTCTGTGACCATGCAAGCCACCGATGACAAGGCCAAGATGGCATCTGCTGATAGGGCCTGCTCATCAGCACCTTTATTTCATGGGCCACAGATGGGGCGAGAAGGGAGGGGTCACGCACGTACGCTCGTGTGTGTTGCGTGAGTGTGTGTGGGGCGGGTTGCTGAGGGAAGCAGGTATAAATCTGACTGCAACATTTCACTATCACTATTATTTCTCTGCCAGTTACATGACTCGTGCAGGCAGTCTCGAAAACTCGGTGCGGCATCATAAGAAAACAGTAATCATGTTGTTCACAGCAAATGATTAAAGCAAAGTGTGGGCCAAGTTGCAACCACGATGTCTTCTAATTGTTTTTTCCTGTCTGAGCAGCATCTCCATTCAGCCAATTACCCTTTGAAAACACTGCGGGTGAGATGCATCATGCTTACACTTTGTCACGGTCTGGCTGGGCGTGAGATACTGCATGACGCATTTACAAAAAAATAAGTGATATATTGCCCACAAAATGGCAGCAGAACACAGCCCACTTTCCATAGAAGTTGGGTTGATATTGGATGCTTCAGCACCTCATGGTTTACATCCAACGCGAATAACATTGAGTGCAAATGCAGTAAACAGTTTGCCTGATAAGTGTTGAAATGGAAACTGAGGGTTAGAGTGGTTAATCCGCAGATTCAGCGGTGTTTGTTACTGCCACGCAAAATATTTAAGTTCCCATCACATCCGTGTCATTTCGTGTTTTTTACTCCTTCGGGAATTTACCTCAATGCATCATTATTGCTTTTTTTCTTATTTTATCGGAGCTTCTTCATGTTACCTCAAACTGTGACCCTGATCCGATGAACTGATCTCAGCAAACATGAGGAACATCTCAACAAACAGTAAAGAGACATACAGTCAGTATCCATGTTGACTGTGGGGACTATCTCTCTAACCTCATATACATCGACTCCCCCAGCATATTCTTTTGCACCCCATTAATACACCCCCTCATGTACACACACACACATTTGAGGTTTCAAAGCAGGTAAATAAAGCCAGGGGATTGAGGACAGAGGCAATAAATAACACCAAGATGACAGATGTGGAAGGTGGGGGTGGACAGACGGACGGAGAGGGGGGAGAGAGGGAGAGAAGGAAAGCAGAGATGTTCGTTTCAGTCGACCATCAGTAATGATCTCATGGACCAATACATCTTATTTTACCCCTCCTATTCTCGCTCCTTCCACTTAAACTGTGGTCACCCATTACTACCACTTTACTCACAATATATCACAAAAACGTCCTGTTACAGAGCTTTGAGCTTGAGAGGCATATTTTATCTATAATGCTGGCAAGAACTCTGAAACAGAACATTAAATACTCTATTTGTTTGAACATATGTGATACATAAAGAATATAATGTAAAACTTCTAGCAATTTGTGTTAAGTCATACATAGTTCTGGTGATGGGCAACGCCAATCACGTAGTGTTCGGTGTAAACTTTTACAACAAATATTTATATTCAAAAACTCAACAATCCCATTATCGGAGCTGAGAGCTAATTGATCCAATCTCTGCAAGGCACATACAAGCAACAAGCAACCTGCAGGTTTTACCACCGTGCAAAAACAGAGCGTGTTTTAACTAAATCCAGCGGACACCAGCGCGCTGCCAGGTTTTTTCCTTTTTTTTTTTTTTTTTGAGCAGGGAAAGCAGATACACCTCTTTGTTTAGTTTGGCACCGGACTTGACCTCGAGTCACCGCCAAACATGTTCCGTCTTGGACTGAGCAAACACGAAAACCCGCTTGTACACACGGTGACATAGATGTATTTTACACAAGTGCATGTGTTCGTACATACGTGGGGCAGCAGGAGTGAGTGTCTCTCTCTCTTTCTCTCTCTCTCGCTGCATCTCGACGCCAGCTGCCTGGCAGGTGACATACTCAGTGCACGAGGTCTTTCTCTCAAGAGAATCAAGAGAGGTGCTTCTAAAACTGTGCATCTCTCTCACCAAACACCCACAGCATGTAAAATGATGGGATAATTACTTTTTTTATGCACCTGTGTGTGTAGAGTAGATCTCTGTTTGTCTGTCGGTGTGTTAGTGTGCTGCCACATCCTGCCATTAAACCCCATTCGTCTTTCATTTGCTGTGTTAATCTGTCTTCTCGCACATCCACCCGCTGATCCATCATTTCCACAGTCCGTCACTCAGCTCTCCATCCATCCAATCACCCAGCGGTTTGTCACGTTGCTGTTTGCGAGTGTGTGTTTGTACTTGCCCCCCTTGACAGTCTTCCCGGCAGGTTGTCTGTCTCTTCCTATAAGTCTATGTGCCCACCTGTCTTCCTTTGCCTGCCTGAAAATTATTCAGCACAACGTTTCAGTGCTCTGATTGCACTTCTCTCCATCAACACCCGCAAATTCAGAGTGCGTTTTAGAGGGAGACGGTGAAACGCTCCCTCCTCTGGTGTCTCCCCACATCACTGCAGCTTGACATAACGTGGCGGCGGCAGTCAAAGGTCTGCCCAGCTGTGGCCTCAGACCATTAGATCCACAGTTTGTTTTCCCATGAGTCATCATTAAACAGCGCTCAGGTGCACCTCTGGCAATCAGAAATGCCCCGTGCTCCCCCGCTTTTCTCCTTGCTGCTCTTTTTCTTTCTTCTCATGTTCTTTTCTGCTCCGGTTTAATCATTTCTACCACATTTTCTTGCTCTTCTTCCCCCTTGACCTACGCTTTCACTTTAGTTGAGTTTAGTTTTGTTTAGTTGACTTGGTTAATAAGGCCTCTGATGGTTAATAAGGCCTCTGAAAAATCATTAGACAGCATTTTCATGACTGTGCATGAGTTGGAAAAGAAAGCCTGCTCTCAGAAACAGTCCTCCACAATACACATTGCCGTTTTGAGAAAAAATATACCACTTATGTTTAACAAATGCAGCACTCCACTGTGGTGTTTTAAATGTAATTTCTTTTTATTGCATGTTACAAGGTCAAAGATGCCCTGGCGTGCTGCAAGAAGGCTGCTTTCTACACGTGGTTTGAACAAACATGACTAATGCTTGTTTAAATGGAAGGCAACCAAAAACATCTCACAGAGTCCCGCTGTAGGTGTAGCTCAGACCAGTGAGTTTTCCAAGTGCTGACAAAGCACACATAGTGTAATACACTTACACACACACCGGGCCAGCATCGGGTCAAATCAAGCGCCGCGCTGAGCGTTAAGGCGCAGGCTCGTAGTGTGACGGACAGCTGCACCGCTGGCTGAGCACTTATCCCAGAGATCGGAATATATTGACTTCATCAGCTTTAATCAGAGGGGAAGCTTAAAACACCAGTCCACTAGGTCATAGGTGAATCCAGACTGGGCTATGGAAATAAACGCAGTTCTGTCATGCAAACATACGAACCCGACTGCTCATAGACATTCCTTTAGTTCTGATAGAGCATGTGTGCATATGTGCAACAACAGCACTAAATTCCAGTGTTCATGTGTGTCTTTTTATCTACATGAACAGTTGATGAAATCCAAAAACCTACTCTTGCCGTCCTCAGTCCCCCCCACCCCTCCCCTCATCCTCCTCCTCCCCGCCTGCCTCTCTCTCTCTCTCTCCCTCTCTGTCTCTTTTCCCTTAAAAATAGTTTTTTTATACAAGTGGTCCTCTCCGACGGCCAACATCAACATCTAATAAAGCCCAAAGATAAACACGGACCTCGCTCTACGGCAGAGTTGATTTCATCCCCGGGGAGAATCAGCCAACTCCCGTCCATCTGCCCAAACACAAACCTGCTGTTTTTCACAGGGAAAACAAGGGAACATCAAAACAATGCTGTCAGATCAACGTTACCCGGGCTCTTTAAGAATATGATTATGCAGCGGCCTGTGAAAATCACCTACCATGGCTTGTCTTAAGCCTTATTGCCTCTGCTCCGAGCGGTCATGACATGTTTTGCTGCAGCCAAGGAACGAAGAAAAAGTGAGAGAAAGGGGAGAGAAGGGGCCAGAAAAAGACACAGAAATATGAAGAGGAAAATATTTGAGTTTGGGAGACATCATCCCTATCGCGGCCCGTCTTTCAGTGTCCTTGACTTTGTAACAGTGAGAACAAGAAAAATCTTTATGTTGGACTGGAGCTCAGCACAGTGCGTGAACAGCAGGTGTTCCACGTCAGGCCGAACAGTGGAAAACGGTTTCAGTCGTAGATATACAACCCTCGCGCAAGAAAAGCATGGTTTGAAAAAGGAAAACATGAGGGGGAGAGGCTTCATAACAACTCTCGTCCTGAGAACAGCCGCCAACTGGAACAGTATTACAGCTAAAACAATCACATCTGTGTCCTGGAAATTAGGTGATAACCTTTTTCCTGCTTTTGTGGTCTTTCTAACCTAATTTCGCTCGCACATCTCGAGGTTCTGGTTTCAAGGAGCTTTGTAAGAGGATTTGTCGTGCACGGCTTGATTGCTTTCTTTGAGTTCAGGCAAGGTGTGCATCCCCTCGCCTTCTCCACGTCGGCGTTGAGAGCGAGCTTTAATGAGCACCTGCAAAGTGCACGATGCCGATAACGAATCGTCTTTACGCGGTACAACCATGTGAACATGCATGCATTGAAGCGGCTGGCTGCCAAGCGAAGTGTGCGAGCGTTTCGTGCACAGTACCAATCTGCAGCAGACCTGTCGCTGCTCGGTGCCAGCACGCAGATGTTTGGCCACTGTCCTTTCAGCGAGGGTTCGTCTGGAATCTGTAAAGATAAACAGAGAGAGCAGTTCACACAGAACAACAAGCCTGTGATGTCTGACGGCGGAAAAGCGATACCCGTGTATTGTGCTTTCAAAGTGTGAGACGACCGCTTTTATCATTAGAGGACGCTTCCTGTTCTATTCCAGGAACATGTGATGCCGGGATGGATGTTTAATGCGAAACAAAGGGGAATCATGTTCGTACTGTACTGCAGCTTCTGTGAGCTTTCACAACGGACTCGGAGCAGAACTGACTGCAGACATGATTTGTCGTCTGCATGCTTTAACGTTTAATGTTTTTATTATGCCTGAAATGTGATCTATTCAGTAACATGGTGGCAATATTGATTTTTATATTTATGCACAATTCATAATCCCTACATACAAGGTTTGGAGCAGTGCATTATAACAGAGTCCCTCATCTGAAATTAGCAGCATTTACATCAGCAGCAGAGAAGGAAAGGAGATCATCATAATCATACACACATTTATCTATACATATCTATATATGTATATATAGATAAATATTTTAGCTCTACTAAAGCCACATAATCCAAGTTTTAATCCTGGGTCCCTGTATTATTTAATATTAATATATCTATCTATCTATCTATTTAAAATACATCTCACTCCAACTATTGTTCTTAACTGTAAAATGTAAACATATGTTTGACTTTTGGAGACACGTGGCTAACTTCAGCAGAGTTAAAGTTGGATAAAGGTTCAAATCGACCAGCTGGATTTGTATGATCATCTTCCTGGGGGAATCCTTTGTATATATCTTTAGTAGTCATTAATCCCCAAAGGACTTTCATACATTACACACTGTACACTCAGTGCAAAGTCACAGATAAAAAAAAACACAGAGCAAATGATGTGTGATCTTTTGTGTTCTCAAAGAAAGACGTCGCAAATAAAATGACAAAGTGTATCAAAGATTACATCTGTGTTTCAGATCTCTCTCTCTCTCTCTCTCTCTCTCTCTCTGT
>JAOXYL010000043.1:4598794-4609200 GCA_028564955.1 Terapon puta | reverse complement strand
ACTGCAAACCACAACGCCGCCAAGTTCCAGTAAGACTGACCTCGCCACTGCAAAACAGTGGGCACGCATCGACAAAGAAATGCGGAAAAAAATCCCACTTTTACCACATTAGAAATATACATAATGTGTCTCATAACTTGAGTCATCGCCGCCCCTCCGATCGTATGTATGTGCAAAGTAAAATGCAAAAAAAAGTAAAAAAACTCATCCCCGACCTCTCTGAAGGCCGCACACGGCGTGAGACAGCATCCACTGATTCTTCTCTCAAGTCAACAAGCCGACAATTTGGAGGAGCTAAATGTCAGATTCTGCTTCACAAAAGAGAAAATATTCAGCAGAGCACCTGTTTATTACTATCATTAGCCAGCTATCTGAACAAGAGGCTGCGGGTGAAGTGCATCTGGCTTGGCTTAATATAGCACGCCAACTACTGCAATGGCAAGTAACCATAAAACCACACATGTAGTAGTTAATATCCACCTCACTCCATACCATTAAAAACTGATTAAGGACTTCAAACAGCCTGCATTACAGAAGCGGTCGTCTACTTTGGTTTAGGAGAAAACAGTAAGGTCTCTATAAACAGTTCTGGTTTGGACTGTTGTGGTCTTACTGGTGCTCTTCGGTATTAATGTGGTCAAAGTTAGTCATTGCGATTGTACTGTACTTGGCGTGGAGCTCTGTGTGTTTGTGTAGGCAGTATATGACTTTAATGTGTTTTTGTTCCCATATGTAAGCACACAGACGCGGTGCCGGATGGATTTAATGACGCGGTCCACTCTTTTCAGAGTAAAGATGCTTTTTTTTTTTAGATCTATAGAGCACAGTGGTGACACAACGTTTAGTCACACAGCAAAAGTTTAGGATGTTTTTTCAAAAGTACAGGGTTGGAAACGCTCTTTAAACCAGGCCTGTAACTCATTGAGTATAAGCAGAATAAGCCGAATTTTTCATGGTTGCTTACTTAGATCGGTACAAATTCTACCTCGCTCCATCGCAGACGGTACGAGGGGATTCCAGATCGAGACGCGCACCTGAAAATAAACCGAAAACAGACTACGTTTTTTAAAAAGCTCTGCAACAAGTAAGTGAGAGGAAAGGAAAAAGAAAAAAAAAACACTCAGCACATGTGAGGTACCACTACTATTCTTTCACATCGCCTCCCAAAAAACATGAGGTATGTGAAACATCTGCAAAGCATTTGCAGAATTAAAAATAAATTAATAAATAATAATGGGCGTCTGGTGCTCTGCCAGGATTTTGAGTCCAGTTTAATGGCACATGGCTTCATGGTTTGTATTAATTTACCCTGGGCTTTGGCGTTTGGCAGCAGGCTGAAATGAAAGAGACTAGCCCCGGGCAAAATACATCATATTTACTAATAAAAATACATATTGGAGCCGGAGGTTTTTTTTCTACCTCACTTTTTCCGTCCTAAATTACTGAGCTTGAAGTGCAAATATGTCCGTGTCTGGTAAGAGGTTAAATTAAGTGTGAATATAATGTTCCAGCTATGCATACCAGCAGTGGATGATAAGAAGCCTGATAAGACATTAATGCTCTTACGGAAACACAATTCAAGCATGAAAACTTAAACTTCCAACACTGTTGTTAAGATTTACTGATACCAACACCGACACTTTTCATGCTTTTCAATTGATACAGTGTCTTTCATGCAGGTTTTTGTCAGTGTTCAACATTTATCATTGATAATAAAATATATTTGTTGTGTTTTTTACCTGTTGATATCTCAGTCCAGAGTGCTGTGTAGCTTTCATGTTAGTACTTTCAGATTTTTCATTGCTTTTATATGGATTCAACCTCTATAAGCGAGGAAAAGAACCTGCCCTGTAATGAAGGCCATTTACACGCCACAGATGGTATCACATGCCGTAGTCCTGATGAAAGGTTATGGAAATGTTCAAAAATACTTTTTTTTTTTTTTCTCAATTTGGTTGGGAAAAGAGCAGCTTGGTAGCAGCTGCTGGTCGCGTTTTATCTGTAACGTAAATCAAACAGTGACTCAGAGCTTTAACAGTAAACTGTGATGATGAAAATGAAAATTAGGATCAGAAACACTCAGACGGGCTCGCACGTTTAATTCATTCGCGTTCAATGTGTTTGGACAGACTAAGGAAGCCATTTTAAACTCATTTTGTAGATAACCGCTGCACAAAGAGGGTATTTTTGATAATTAGCAAGTCATTTGCTGACCTCAACACATTTTTTTCTCCTTCCTGCTTTGCAGTGACGGTGGCTTAAGGCTCTGAGAGCCGATCAAAGGCTCTTCATACACCATTAACCAGGAAGTGCTGCCATAACGACTCGAGGCTGTTGCCAGTTTTGACACCCTTCCCGAATTCTCCTAGATTTTTGCACTCACCCAGAATAAATCCTTTCAATTTATATTCACAGTAGTGGAACAATGGAACAAGCCTCCTATATGCAGTCTATTAAATCCTTTTATGGCAACTTTCCATCCAGCTGAGTTGCCGTTCACTGTACATACTGTTGTTAATGACAGACTTTTTCTGCTCACGTGTTATTCTTTCACAATTTTTTACATGCCGGGGATTTCTGGGGTTGAGTTAATTCAATTACATACTGTATTTATTGTATTTATTGTACTGTATTTACTGGCTAACCCCGAGGTAACGCACTGTCTTAGCAGCAAGTTGTTTTTTTTTCTTCTTTGAGGAAAACAGGCGATGTTATCGAGTGGATTAAATGTTCTGGTTGTCTGTCCACATTCTCGGCCGGCCTGCCAGCCCATCATGCATAAGGGAAGCTGAAGTGTTGGTATTCGTGATACTTTGGCTTAACTCCTACAGTATTCTTTCATCAAGGGAACGTTTGATCACACACATTTTGAATTGATTAACATAGGTAAAGTTGATCACGTCTTAGTTAAAAGAAAATATTTTGACAATACATCAAAATGCTTCAAAGTATAACCAAACATAAATTAGGCATTGCTAGACCATGAAAGTAAAGAAAGTCATTTATATTCAGAGATACACATTAGAAGAATATAAATGATATTTTAATTTGAAATGCTGAATATAATTATTTACTAAAAATTTACAAATTTGGACAATAGAAATCTGTGAATGTTCATACGCGATAAGATTTAAAGTTTAATTTTTGGAGAGGAAACTGAGGGCAGTTCAGTAAAACATGAACTTGACCTTTGAACATAAAAAAACATTGTTCAATATAAATATTCCCAATCTAGCTAAGCTAGCTAGCTAAACTAAGACAAAAAACTATATATTTTAACCCATCAGGTCCCATACACTGTGACTTAACATCAGTGCTATTTGAATAAATTCTTTAGTGCTCTTCTCTTTTGTTTGTTTTACAAGCATCTGTGTTGTGTTTGCAAATAAAAAAAGTAAAGTACTTCATGCTGTAATGTAATTATAGTATTAACTCTAACTCTGAATGCTGGTCTATAAACAGATAATAAATAATACACAATACATAAAAAACAAAATTCTTTACCAAACATGACTTAACTTGGTGCTCAGTAAATTCATACTCAACATTCCTCCCCGGCTCTCTCGCTCTCAGGTGTTAAAACCCCTTCGCTCTTGACTTTGGCCCTGTTGAGGTGAAATGGTTTCCAGCCCTCGGCGAGAGGCTGATCGAGTGCTTCTGGATGTCATTTGGGTCCGAGAATTGGCATCTTGAGGTCATACCACACACACATGCACACACACCATTGATTCTGCCTTGCCAGAGGGCTTTGCCAACTGATTGGTTAAATGTGTGACAAGTGCTGTGTCTGCTCCAATTAGAGATCTCCAGCAGATGAAAGCCCAGCTCGCACTCACGATTACCAAAATATGCACATACAGCCTAATTAAGCACAAAAACAACAACCGAATCAAACAGCCAAACCAGCTGTACTGCTAATGAATCTTGTGTTTTAAGTTTATTGTATTTCATTTTTTAGCTTATCATGGAGCAAAAGTTAAATTAGGGTCAGATGCACACATGGGGAGGATGGTATTTCTCTCTCTTTTTCCCTCTTACATACACAGCCTGTAGGCTAATCTTGACCCTGCGAGAAGGCATCTGTTGACTATTGGACTCTGCAACCTGCTTCGCAAAAGACCTCCAGAGTTGATAGCTAAGAAACATAAAACAGGTGCATGAAAACGTACAGAGAGAGAGAGAGAGAGGAAATGGCCCCCAGATTCTGACAGAAAATGTGCGAAGGGGGATTTTTTTTCCCTCCCAGTTCCTGCTGAATATCAATGCATCTTATTCTAAACACCAAAGCACATGTGCAAAGGTGTGCAGGCATCATTCGAACCACTGTCTGCATTTGGAAAAGCTGCCCAGTGTCGATATAAAAGGGTTGGAAGCATTTTTAGCCTGCTGGATGGGACAAATGTAGGGCAGTGAATGAATAAAACCGCGAAAGTTCTCCTCATTTTGTCCAGTTGATCGCTTTTAAGATGTGACTTTTGATGCTCACCCACGGAAATCATGTAGATAAAAACACAAAGGACATCATTTAGCCACATAAAATACACTCTATTAACACAATACTCTTTTCGCAGCAGGAGGCCAAAGTGTAACGTACACATTATTTTTAGCTCTTTCATTTTATCATTAAATGGGTATATCACTTTACAACATATAGCACATTACATTTCAGGCTCAGATTAATTGTGAGATCAATCAGTCTTTTATCCTCTTTTTTTGCAGCTGGATGAACTTATAAACTGGTGTTTCATTAATCTTATCTCACATGCCTGCAGCATCAGAGAGTCAATTCTCTACCCCTACTGAGTATGCATATATGTATTTCTATAGTAAGCAGACACAGGTTATTAAGATATCAGATAGTTATCAGGAATCCGCGGAGAGCCATTTGTCATGGTTTTAGAAACAGCAGGGGGTCCAACAGCGAGCGAGGGTTTAAATGATTCCGCTTGTCTCGAGTGAAAAATGACTTCTGCGGCTTTCTTATCTATTAGATAACATATGTCAGGGAATGACGGGAGAGGGAAGGGAGAGGATTCTTGGCCATGATGTTGACTTAGTGCAAGACTTTGACTCAGAAACAGAGATACCAGAACACATTCTGTAGTCCTGAGACAGACGCCGGCACTCTGAATTTAACTTAGAGAGATTTTTAACTACTACTAACAATCAAATTGATAATATTGTCAAATCAAAACAAAACTGAACTATTACTATTACTATTAATGACTATTTCTGAGAAAAATAGAAAATTAAATGGTAAAAGAACATGAGGTTGGTGATTATTGAAGGATGGGGTGAAGAGTGATAAACAAATAACTAACTAACTAATAACTAATTAATGTACAAAAATGTACAATGTGAGAGGTTGTAGTGATGAGAATTTTTCATATGGGCAGGTTGACAGTAATGTAATGTGTTGAAAATATGAAATAAAAATAACAATGGCAGCCAATATGGAAATGTGAATTTTATTTGTATTTTATTTGCTGTATCTTTTAGCTCAAATCGACAGAGGAGGCTCCACTATGATACAAATCAGGGTGAGAAGTTTTCTCCTCATTTGCTATTTATAATCCAATATGTTGTCATAAGATGCATCTTTGCAAAGGCTGTTCAGGGACTACAGTCAAATACTGATTTTATGAGTTTTAAGGATAACACAACTGTCAAATCAGGTACTTTGTGTGTGACTTGATACAATGGATTCTAATGGAAGCTATTAATCAAGACAAATGATTAGAAATTATGTATTTGCCTCACTTCATATTATGAGGTTTTTGCTTAAAATGATTGTTTTCCTTTTCTGGTAGCTCTGATATATCACATTCTTTCAGAATCCTTCAATTTTAGTGAAGAAGTGTAAGCGATGTTTCATGTATTCAATAAAAAAAATGTAACTTCTGAGAAACTTAACTTCAGTCACAGAGAAATTGACGCATGATAAAATGTGCGTAATACACCCTTACACGCATTAAACCCGCAGTCTGTGTTTGAAACTATTGGCATACTTCACCATAAGCTCTTTTAATTTTATAAGTCAATTAATCAGTAGTTTGCTTGTTTGAGAACGGTGTTGAATTGCTCAGAAGTTTTTGTTAGTTCTGGTAACTTTGAAATCGAGAACTTACAGAAACGCGCTCCAAGAAAATGACCTTCTCAGAAGAGGCGCGCTGAAAGAGAAAGAGAGAACTAGCAAGGGGAGTTTGTTTGCATTCCCACATAGTGTTTATATTATCGGTGTGCCACGCAGCACAGCCCAGCTCTCTAGGATTGAGTGTGCGTGTGTGTGTGTGTGTGTGCCTGCAAGATACAGAAGTGTGTGTGGGAATCATGAATCATTCTCTCTAAGACTTGGGGCGAGTCTTTGACAGCAAAGTGAAACCATTAGACATGACATGATATGAACCAAGAACATTTCATTCACAAAATTCAATACAGTTTACTTCTCTGGACAACAAGCTTCTATTCCCTAATTATGGAAAACATGCTTACAAAAAAAAGGAAAGAAAAATAGCTGTAACATAATCTATTTTATTCATTTGGTCTGTTTTTTAAAAGTTTATGTCTTGTAGTAATTCGTTTCGACTGTTTGCGGCAGACCGGCTCCACAGAACAGAGAGATAAATGTAGGCGCTGAGTCGGCCCTGTCAAAAAAGGTTTGGTCCATTTTCAGCCCAGTTTGGTGCATTTTACAGATCATTGTCTAAGATGGAAGAGATTTAAAAGTATACAGGGGGGTACATGTGTTACGGTATGAAACTGTTCTTAAATATTCAGGTTTTTGACCAACATCATGAATGAAAATCTGAACAGTTCCTTAAAGAAATGGTTTGAAATTGTGATGAATACACTATTCGGCTTTCTTGGCCTTCAGTATGAAGCCACAGCCATCAGGCAGTTAGCTTAGCTTAGCATTAAGACTGGAAAAAAGGACAAACCATGACAAATGAATGACAAATACAGAGACTGGAGAATAAAAAAGGTATTCATTACTTTAGAGGAAGCTTATAAAAATATGTTGTGCACCATCCAAGTTAAATTACATTTTTGCAAAAAGCAACGGCCACCATTCTTTTTCCTCAGGTGAATCATGTCTGTAGAGGAATTAATCCCCCCTTAACTACCAGCCTACAACAACACAGCTGCAATAGCAAAATCCAGCCAGTCCATTCCTGTGGTGTCAGGGTCCGGGGGTGTCAAGAGAGCTGACCCCCAACACACAGCAAATAAAACTGATTTACTGCCGCTTCGCTGGCTGCACCGCACTTTATAAAACTGTCGTGGGCAGAGTTATGACCCCAGGTAACACATACATAGACACACGCTCACAGGCACATATAAACACACACACACACACACACACACACGGATGCATATATCCAGTTCTTGAACACACACACGATGACATATGGTTGGGAAATTTGCTCAGAAGTGGACCCACAATCATCTATGCGAGCAGACACTTTAACACGGGCACACACGTAGGGGCTCGCACACAAACCTTTTAAGGGAAAGAATAGGATGCTCATAAACTGACGTCCACGATAACCATCATTGACATTTTTAAGACCAAAAATGTGACCAAAACACGCGAGCCCGCGTTGTCCTTGAGCTTTGCATTAAACATTTCCATAAATCCTCCCAGTTTCGAGGATCATTTTTCCAAGTAATGTAGCTGTGTTAACGAAAGACAAGAGAAAGGGCTGCGTGACAGAGGGAGCAGATGCTGTGAAATGAAGCGAAAGAGAGAGAGAGAGAGAGAGAGAGAGAGAGAGAGAGAGAGGAAAAGCCCCTCAGTGCGCATGCATGTTTACATGTGAGTGTGTGTGGGTTTCGCCTTCTCGGCTGTGCCATGCTCCAGGGATGTTGTGCAAGTCAGAGGTCCTGCCTTTGGAAACGGGGAGAGAGCCGAGCGAGAAAGAGAAAAATGGAGGTGGGGTATTTTGCCAAGATTTTTTTTTTCTTGTTTTCTATGTTTCGTCACACTATGAGAAATCTTACGCTGCACCCAAGTTGACCTTCTCCTTATCATTTCATCTCACACTGCTGAGTGGGTAACAATATAAGCCAGACATCCAGCACATTTATATAAAAAATGCACCGTTTGCCTAAATAGTGGATGTTGACCGTCTGAAGATGGATTTCCTTTCAGCTACAGACAAATATCACATCCGCACTCGAATGACCCATGGAAGTGTTTTATCATATCTTTCAACAGGATCAAAATAAATCAGTTTTATGATGTGACAGTGCTATGGTTACACACAACATTACTATAATACTATGATACTGTGCCACAATATTGTCACTCTTTTTGTTCTTCCTGTGATAAAATTTGCAGTTTCTACTTTACAAACTATAAACTAGACAGTTTATACGACATAAACACACACACAGTGAGTTTGGTTTCTACAACAAGACAGTTTTATGATTAATGCGACCAAGCTTCGCATTATATGTTTATGTCCTTTTGACATACGATATGACAGGCAAACTAATCACTTACCAAACGCTGACACCTAAATTGTGCTCAGTCAGAACCAAAGGATGAAGTGCCTTGCTCGTGGGCACTATTGTGGTTGCGAAGGTAAGAGGGAAAACAGGCTCACTTTCCCCCTTCTAGTTTTCACCAAACCGCTCTGTGGTGTGAAACCGATGACGTTCACTTCTGGAGAAACTTAATTGGAGGCTGACTGTGTGAATCACCCGGTGGTGAGAAGTGCTAATGACACAGCGATAAACTTGAACCTATTAGTCAGAGGATGCAGCTCCTCCTGGAGATGATTGTACCCTGCGGTGTCAACCTCTGACCAGTTCATGCAGGATGCCACAAATGCATCTGGTCGCACTGTAATGTGAGTATGAAAGACCCAGAGAGCACTCAGGCAAACATAATGCATCCTGAAGCTAACCCCTGGACTGCTGAGTAAGTAATTCATTTTTTTCATCACCACGAATCAGTAATCCAAGAATCTCATAAATAACTGAATGCTATATTATGTAATTATGCAATCACAAGTACTCCATTACTACGCAACCCCGGCATAACACACCCAAAAGCACACACGCTCCAAATCTGAGCTGTCCGTTAAACCTGCTGTATTTTTAGCCGCCGCCCCATTTTCCGAAAGAGGAAAAGCAGAGCCATCAGCTCATGAGTTTAAATCACCCACCGCTGCCACACACTCCCCTCGACTGGTTCATCCCTCCAGCCCTCTGCCGTGGCGGATCGCTGACGCTAAGCAGATGTGCTGCGTTGTATCTTGTCATGACACGGAGCTACTGGAGGAAACCCTCAGGACTCAGAGGTTCAGCCTGAATTTGATTTTCAATACTACTTGATACCTCATTAACTGCGTGATTGTGCGTAATGGTAATGTAATAATCTGATGACAAAACGTCTGAGTCAGCAGATGCCTGTTGAAAGGTCGGTTTAACTACTGTGTTTCCTCTGGGTCGGAACAGGAAGTCTGGCTTGGCATTTTTTGATAGTACCCCACCATTCATACACACTCATGTAGAGACATTAACCTGTGTGCCCCATCATATGCCAGCCTATTCTGTCACAGATCATCAAACAACCTATTTAGATGAATTTATGTTACGTTACCTTAAAAGTCAATTCCTTCAAAAATGTGCCGGTTTAAACCGTTGTCTGCATCGTTGGATAATGGTCGATCATGACGAAATGTGAGTGCGGAGACTAAGCAGATGTGCCGTGTTATCTTGTCATGCTACAGTGCTACCAAAGTCAGCCCCCCCCTCTCCCGCCACCCCCCAGTTTTTAGAGGGCCCTGCCTGCCTGCCTGCCTGCTGCCCTCCTTTGTGGCCCGTGACGGCTCTAACAGTTTCCTGATTAACAGCAGCTGTCAGTGCAATCGGGGGGATGACCGGCCCCATTATTAACTATTAACTCTTTCTTGTAGGGCCATTTTGTGAAAGAAGGGCACTGCTGAATTAAGCATAACAGAGGAAGCTTTCAATGTGTCTCGGGTCTCGGCCTGCCGTTGCCGGATGATCTGCTGAATCAAAGTGCACAGAGGGAAAAAGTCCTGTTCGCAAGTCTCGTTCCCCCTGTAGCAGACTGACGGTCTCGCCTAATACAAGCAGGATCAGTCGGGTCAATAAATAGCAGCCGCTGCTTTCGTCCGAATGACATAAGTCCGTCTCGTTCGGTCATTCTCTGTGCTCCGTGCGCTCCAACCTTCACCTCTGCGTGGTGTCGTGCAGCCACAAGGGTCGGACTGGAGATTCCTGGAGGTGGGAGGAGGGCTGATCCCGCTCTCTGTCACCCAGCGATGAGAGGTGATCCTGGGATTAGAGCTGTGTTGGTTCAGGCTGGGTCACTGGAGACAGACTGGGGCTGGCAAAGAGACAGCGGAGGGGGGGTACGGAGGGAGGGGGGG
>JAOXYL010000043.1:4545353-4566529 GCA_028564955.1 Terapon puta | reverse complement strand
GTGTGTGTGTGTGTGTGTGTGGCAGGAAAGTACATATATCAGATGGATTAAATCAAATCATTTATGGACCTTAGTATGAAAGGAAATAGACAAATATAAGCTACATTAAACAGAGACAAGCTGTGAGGTCACTGCATGAGCTGGACAAAATACATATTTATATATTTAAGAGGAAAAATATGAGGCAATACAACACAGTAGAGCACCAAATCTAGAGGATATGAGGAAATTAAAACCCTGCAGTTATTTTACATGGTCTTAAAGAAAATTAAATATCAGCAAAATCTACACAAAGTCGGTATCTCTATTACAGATGCTGTCTGCAGGAGCAACACTACAAAGCTCAAAAGTCGATATTATCGAGCTGTTCAAATATTCTCACACTGTGGAGAAGCTCCGTGCCCATTTCATTGTTGACAATCTTGCAGAAAATACATTTCTTGTCGTAACCCGCCGCTGGGCCGCCGTTTGTTTTGGAGGTTTCGACCTGTTCGGGCTGCGCCGCTTCGACTTCCGCCATTGTTGCTGTACGAGCCGTTAAAACTGAGACCCGCTCAGTCGATCTCAGATGACGTCGAGCGCGCGGGGCTCAGGGGTAACGAATGGATTGTCGAGCTGCTGATCCGACCTGTGATGGAAGAAAAGCGCCACCAGAGGGCGATGTGCCTTAACAGGTTAGTTGAGGTAACTTTTTTTTTTTTTGGAGACCATCTCTCTCTCTCTCTCTCTCTCTCTCTCTCTCTCTCTCTCTCTCTTGCACACACACACTCACACACACACAGACAAACACAAATCAAAATCAGTTTAATAGGACTGGAACACGTGCGAAGAATTTGACCCTTTTTTTTTAAACCCACTCTCACTCTGTGTAAACAGAATTAGACATGGGTGCAGTTAAAAACAAAGGGAAACAGCTCACCAAGGTCAAAACATACAATAAACTACTATGTACAAGGATACATTATATCTAAATTAAGTATTTGTACTGTAACTAAATATATAAAAAACAAATAATCATATCAACAGTAATGTGCAGATACTGGTGTGGAGTGCAAAGGATGCTAAAATAGATATTATTATGTCAATTCCAACAAGTGACAACATGCAAAATTACATATATATATTCACTGCATGTGTGTATTCATACAGCTATCTTTGTAAGTACTGTTTTAGTTTAAGACTTAAGGACTTCGTCAGGGCATTTTTTTTGAAAGTGAGGACATTTTGGACCATCCCCACTCTGGGACACCTGTCAAAGAGCGTCACAAGTATGCAAGCACGAACCCTTTAGGAATATCTTTAAATGTAAGAGGGCATTAAGCTCTTCGGGATCTGTAACAGAGTAATAAAATAAACGTTGCTCATGCCGTTGAATCTTTTACACCACAGGAGGAAGTGCATCCTTTTCTCAGGCTCACGTGTCAAACACTGACCACATATTCTGTTTTCTTTTGGCTGTCATGATTTTACGCTGTGGCTTCCTTTTTCGGTTGTCAGTTTGTGGCGACTGGGCCTGTACCTGGTCAGGATCTATATCTGTTTTCTGTCTCTGGCAGTGGAGAGATATTCTGCAAATTCATGATCTGCTCCTGGAGCCAGATGGCATTGTGATCTAATTTGGCTTTTAGCTTTTTTTCTTACCACACAGGTTTCTTTACATCATTCGTAATTAGGTTTTGCTCTGATTTGTGTTTGCCGGCAGTGTTGCTGTGAGGTCCGAGTGCATCTAAGAGGAGACGGTTAGTTTCGGTGCTGACTGGCGTGGGGGCCTCCTTTGTTTGTCTGCAGGGCTTTGGAGGATGTGTAGGAGGTTGTCGTTAGGATGATTTTTTTGATGGTGCACTGTCACCTGTGGGTTCGAACCCACCAGTCTACTCTCACTTGTCTGCACCTACGTGAGTTTCCTCCCACAAAAAGGAAGCCAGAGACGGAAGATAGTTGACTCAGAAATTGTTTCTATATGTCGACTATAACTACAACTATATGATGTTTCTTTGGACTCCACATCTCAGTGGGCTGGATGACGCTATATTCAGACATATAAAACCAGATTGTACCTGGAAATTATACAGTTAAATTGCAATTCTTCAAGCTTTTTCTGGCACAATCGTCCTTGTAATAACCTGAATTCAACTTATTAACGTGCCTCATGAAACGTCATTGTGTGAGGTGAATTCATTTTACCTCATAATTCAGTCACATTATAATAAGGATGATGATTCTGGTGGTATGACTGTTTACTTACAGCAGAAAGGAAGCACATTTGAATGTAACCTGACCCAGAAGACAGAAACTCTGAGACTTTTGGGAGCAAAAACAGCCGTTTCTGCGACTATAATGTCAAATTAGATTGAAACTGTAGGTGGCAACTTAAAATAAAGGTTCTGACGTCTGAAGATAAACAGCATTTCCGATGAAATATAAAACCATGCTAATTGATGTCATTTTAAAAAAACCTTATCTTTAATTAGGTTTTTCCTGTATATGACACAAAGAAACAGACTTATCACACACACACACACACGCACACACGCTTTTGCATATTTCTTCCATGGTATTTTTTTTAAACTCAACAACAAGAAACGTATCTCACTTCTATTTCTATTCAAAACTAAAAATTAGATGCAATTTAAATCCTTTCCAAAACTTACTTTCAGAGTTAAAGTTACACTTATTTCATACAAGGCATCATGCAAAATACTACTACACATCATATTTTGCGAGCAAAAACATCAGTTTCTGCGACTATGCTGTCAAATTGAAACTGTGGGTTTATGTGGCAAAGGAGGAGCAACTTAAAATAAAGTTTCTGACGTCTGAAGATAAACAGCATTTCCGATGGGATATAAAACCACGCTAAATGATATCCTTTTATTAAAAACCTTATCTTTATTTTCGTCTTTCCGGCATTTCCTGTGTATGACAAAATGAAACAGACGTAACACACACACACACACACACACAAACACTTACATATTTCTTCCATGGTATTTTATGGTCAACCCCTAAACTCAAAATAAGATAAGCGTCCTACTTTTATTTCTATGCAAAATGAACAATTAGATGCCGTTTACATTATTTCCACTGGTTACTTTCAGATCGAAGGTTACACTTATTTAATGGGACTGTTCTGATTACATACATTTAAACTGTATTTCCAATTCTATTGTGTCCTCATGGCCTACACATGCATAAGGCTTCTTTCTTAGAGAAATGAGTCTGTTAAGATTTGGTATTGCAGACCAAGAACTAAAAAAAAATACTCTTTCTGACAGAACGGTGTCTTTCTTAAAGCCGTGGGGGCTCTTGGCTCATTCAGTTACTCGTCCATGCCTTTATGGGTTTCCTCTGGGCATGCTGGTCCAAAGTTACACAAGTCAGGTAAATTAAGAAAAAAAAAGAACACTCTAGTTAAGTGCGTGCCGTTATAAAGTGATGCAAACTGTAACTCTTCTCTCTTCTACTTTGACTCAGTATTTTTTTTCAGGTCACTAAAGAGGATCTGTTCTTTGTATGGTGTCCTGTGAGCCTGTGGCACTGCAAACAACACATCTTTTAATGGATGGGGAGTCCCTTTTTAGCCACTAGAAATTTCTAAGGGTATTTCCAAGGAACCTATTGTATGGGACACTTTGTATTATTGCAATTTCTTTATTTACTTCTACCTCATCTCTATTGTTCCCTTATTTTGAGTGAATATTCAATAGGAACATCTGTTTTTCAGTTGTTTTATGCTCATGTGTTTCTCCTCTCTGTAGCAGTGAGACCCTGATGCAGGCAGAGATTAGAGTCACATAAATAAGACCATTTGTCCGCAAAGTCCATTCCTATTTTGTTATTTGTAACATGAAAAAACAGCTTTCCGACAAGTAAAGATGATGTGGTTTTAAGGGTTTATTCATAATAAAATATGAATGTAATGAAAACTTTGTCTTTCACCTGGAAATACATATTTCCCCCCCAAAAAAACAAAATAACCCAACATTGGCAGTGCCAGCACCGCCTGACCTGTTCACACACAAACATGGAAACAACGAAATGCAAAAAGAAAGCGACACACTGGAACAACATACAATTTAGCTTCTTTCCTGTCCTCTCTTCCTTTTTTCCTGTTTTCTTTTAAAACACATTGAAATACATAGATAACAAAAACAATTAAAATATTTTTTTTCCTTTAAACATCGTCCATTTATGCAAATAGGCCAGCAGGCGTGACGCTGTCAAAAAACAGAAGTGATAGTTAACCACTGAGGTCCCTTCCTCCACCAGTGGCACATATCACATAGTAAGTGGTTTATAGTGCAACTGACTTTTACTTTTTAACCTGAGTCTTCATCTGCAGCCGTCGTTTTAAGATTTTAAAGATATTAAAAGAGGACGCGGCGCAAGAAAAAAAACAGAGAACAATTAGAGTCCAGATTATATTGACTCCTATCATGTTACAGTGTCTTTACAATAAATTAATTACTTAAGACTCTTTTATCTTTAAGATTTACAAGGCCCTTTATGTGCCAAGCTCATAAATACTGGGGCCATGACAGTAAATCAAAGGTATACACACTTCCACGCACACACACGTGCGGGTACATACTGCAGGCACACATTTCAAAATGTCACAGTCGCGCTTTGTTGCTTGAGAAAAAAAAATACAAAAACATTTTCCTTAAATCCCGAATGTGCTTATAGTAGTTACAGATTTTTTTTTCATCCAACAGCTTTACTGTGAACTTTGTATCATAATGCCGACCCCCAACAACCAAAGGAGGGCATGGAGGGCTTAAAGCTTCAGATGCCAGTCACTTACTGAGCTTGGCATAAGGCTACTGGTGAATAGCCGGTAGTTTAAAGCAGCCTCGTCTCTTACAGGCGCTGATCAAACCAGCATAAACAGGAAGTCCAGGCCTTCAACCACAAGAACAGGCCTGTGGTGTAATCTGAACCAGGTGCACAAGTGGAAGCAACTGCGCTGTCAGATTTTTGCACAGCAGCAGCTAAACCACGCAGACTCCTTTAAGTCTTTTAGGTTTTGTCACTCTGGATAGGACAGTGGGCTCTAGTTTGCTTTCATGTCATCCTTCTAAACGCTTTGCACCGTCCAGACTTCGAGGTCTTGCACAATGAAGTCTTCCTGTGTGGAGAGGGACTTGTTGCGGAAGGTGGGACAGGAGAAGCTGGAGCCGTGGTACAGATCTGCATCCAGCCACAGGCCAAATCCGCCCCTGTAGACCAAGGAAAAATAGAGACATGTAATGTAATCCCAGATACGTCACAGGAGATCCTTGTCCCTTTTTTTTATTACTTTATGACGCTGACAAGTGTAAGTGCCTCCTTTTTTTTCGTGGGCAGCATACCACGATCCTTTTTACCTCACAGAAGTTCGTTGTTCTATGGCCTTGCTTTTTTATTACTTTATAACTCTGACAGGCGTAACTGCCACCTTTTTCCTGTTTTATGAGCATGCCAGTATTTAGGGGGGAAATCAATAACTGCACAACTTACCCTCCTCCACCGATCTGCAGAGACTCCAGGTTACCGCTCACAAAGTAAGAGTTCTCGCCGCTCCACCTGTACGCCTGCAAAAAAACACGGCAAATACAGGACATTAGAAACACAGCTTTAAATATGTGACATCCTTTCATTAGGCGTCGTAACTGTTTTTGCGCTAAAATAGTTAAATGTGACCTGTACCTGGAAGTCGGGGTTGAAGCTGAACAGAAAGGTTTCTCCTGTGCCGTAGCAGTATTTACTGACTTTGAATGGATCGGAAGAAAAAGCCCCAAAAACCTGAAAAAATTTAACAAAAAAGGTCATTATAGCAGTGCTAACAGGTATTATGGCAATCATGTACCAGTCTGATTACATTTGTATATCGCAAGGAGTGGGAAAGACAAAGACGCAAACCTTTTTGTGCACGTCTTTGATGACCAGAAGCACAGGGCTGTCTAGACCTGCCATGTTCCTGTACAGAGTCTTCAGGCTGCTCCCGTGGATGGCTGTGCTGTAGACCAGTTGCCATGGATAGCCCTGCGTCCTCGCCGGCATCTGAGCAGCAACCTGGTGGAAGACGAGTTGTTAATCAAAAGGTGTCATCCTGAAAAAATCACAGTTCATCCGTCTTCACCCAGTCGTCCACTTAGGTGGTTTGAAATGACTCACTTGCTTCAGGTGGTGGTCGCCCAGCAGACTGCTGTGGTCGGTCAGGACAGGGAGATCGTCCTCGTATCCCTCCTGGTAGTCGGGCTCCTCTGCTTCAGAGTCCCCCGAGCTGCACAGACTCAGACGCCGCTTGGAGTCCTTCACGGTGACGATCTGGAGGGGACGAGATGCCACGAGCCGATTAGGAAAAAACCTCCATTCATTCACAAACATTTTCACACATGCCAGAAGTGGGGGTTTTTGTTGTTTGTTATCACACCCAGGTATGCGGTCTGTGGTTTACTGACTCATTTACAGTCGGTGCACACGTCAAATCTAGGGGATAAACAGGTTGTCACACCGGCAAGTTCCGGGATGCAGGACCACTTCAAAACATCATCAGAATTCTTCAGAACAAAGCAGAAGAACCAGAGGTAGATTTCTTGTGAAGCAGCTGTGCACATGCAAGGAACTTGACTTGGCATGTTGATGCATAACATATAGGACTAAATTAAGTAAGTAGAAAAATATAAAAAAGGGAGAAGGAGACAGACTTTCTTGACTGGATTGCTGAATGACAAACTTGCATCATAGGTTGTGTGGATGGATGACTGGATGAAATTAAATGAATGATAAAAAAATCATCCCTGAGTGCAGTGCATGTCCTAACGTGGTTACACGCAGCATTGCAGTCCTACCTCGACATACGGCTCCAGGCAGGCACTGGCAAAATAAAGCACCTTGATGTTTTCCGGCAGCATCTTCATAGCTCCTGATTATCTCAGTCTAGCTCTGCACTCTGAAGTATCATAAGTCTGTGTACACAGGCCAGCCTTCTCCCATCGCTTTAAAACCCTCTGGGTAACTTTCACTTTCCGCACCATTGGTTGGAAACCCGAGTCAGGGCGGGCTCTCATTGGTTAGCTCTGACACTGACACAGTTTCCTTTCTCTCTAAACAGGAAAATAAAGCGCGGGTCTGGCAGGATGGGAGGGCACTACGGAAAGGATGTCCATGTATAGACACAGTGGGATTTCCCACAACCTCTGGGAGAGCTGCCAAGTGCACCAGGCTTGCTTCATTTACTGTAAGTCAGGGATATTTCATTTGTATCCACACGTTTTCCCGGGCTCTAATTGAAATACTATCCAGACCACCACAGAAGGATATTATAAAACTGTGCTCCTGTTTTCAATTTAGAAAAAAAGAGTCCAGGATTTGCCATAGTGTTACCTGAATGGGGCATATGATCAATTATGGTCACATCATTTTCCATGTGAAAACCTCACACATTTCTGGAAATCCTACACAAACAACACATATCTCATAGTTCAGCACGACTATTCAGCTGTATTACCATTGTCAGATTTGAACTTATTTCTGTCTGTGTAAATCGATGATGGGGCCGCAGTCATGAGGGAAAAGAAAGTTTGAGATACTCTGGGCCTTTCATATGTCATAAAAGGACTATCTGGGATGTTGCCTGGTCTTCTGTGATTGGCAGGGAGAAATCAAAGCGTTTTGCCTCACAGAGAGGCAGGAGAGCATCATTTTGGACAGGTGTCGAAGTGACCAAATATAATCACTTGCCCCATAAAGGGTTGCTCCTTGCCTCGACATTATATTACACTGCATGTAAGGAGCCACAGGGGGCTTTTGTTTCATAGTTTTATTTCATGCTCTTGTGCGCCCTGGATGCAAACCTTACCTCCCAGTTTTTAGCAGCGGAGTTAACGGGGTTACTGAGGAGCTTGTTGATCACAGCCACCTTGCTCTTCTCCACGACCAGATAGCGGTTCTGGCGCTTCTCTCTGATGAGATAGCGGGGCTGGCGGTGCTTCTTGCCGCCCTTGGCGTAGATTTCTGGTGACCACTGCACGAAGAAGGTGTAGAGGTGGTCGACCCTGCGGAAGCAAGAGGACAAGACACCTTTTAAATTGCACATAATGATCAACATTATTCCTTAATGGATAGTTAAAGTGTAAATTTGTGTGGTCTGCTGTGTCTAAAATTAATATTTAAATTAAAACAAAAATGTTAACGCTGCTATTAAAATGCATTGATGTAATGCTACAGATGCAATAGAATCTGCATCATATACTGCAAGTACAGTATAGTAAATATGTGGTTGAGCTAAAATAAGCATGTATTGTCAAAGCATGAATGCCGGTAGGTCAGACCACTGTTTCCCATGAGAAAGAAACGTCTACCAAGTGTGCGGTGTGACGGGATTAATGACAGTTGGCCCAACCTGTATATAACAACATTTTAAAGTTGAGCAACTGCCACTCAGCCACACACTTATATCTGTTAAGATGTGTCTAAACATGAACGGAAGAAAAGTGAAAGCATGCTTTGAGTGCTTTAAGCATTAATCAGCTGAGGAAGTTTGTGAAGAACAGGAAGGGAGCTGACTACTGTTGAGTCCTGCATGTTTTCCACCACGTTTGGGACTTGACTCAGTGTTGAAATTCTGGAGAATCCATTCAAACCCACTTCGATTATAAACACATTTTTACCATTAAGGGAGCCTCCCTTTCTCTCTGCCTCCCTTTCTTCCTCTCTTCCTGTCACTCTCTCTCTATATTTATCTCTCTCTCACACACACACACAAACTATGTAACCCCCCAGCCTCCAAATGAATGTACAGTGTAACAACCTTTTGCCACAATGGGAAGATAAAAATACCTCCCCCTTGCTCCTTTTGCACATATAAATTTAGAAGGTTGAATTTAAAACATCTTGCAAATCTTTGCACGTCTACGCTCACACGTTCTTTCTTATTTGGCTAAAACAAGCAAACAAAAAAACAGTAAAAAGTCACAGATGCTTTGATGGTTTCTCCCACTTACTCTCCAACACTGTAGGCAACTCCCATGGCTGAGTGAAGAAGGCGGCGTTGATGGTAAACTGTCAGGAGAAGGAGAGAGCTGATGGTTTGGAGGCTCAGTGCTGCAGCAGCATGTCCACTCTGAGTCTCTGCCATCAGCAGCATTTTATACCCCCGGATCAATTGCTGAGATAAGCCCCTTGGACCATAAACCCTCCCTTTCTCCCTCGACACCTCTGCACGGCCTGCACATACTCGCGCAAGGATTTCACAACGGTGCCTGAAAGTCAAATGTGGTGACACATTAACTTGACCTGCTCCGGGTCCCTGTCCTCAGGTTTGGCCAACGTTCAGACAATTACTGTGTCAAGGTAGTGACTCTGTGACCGAATGTGGTGGCTCAATAGAGAGGTAAAGGAGTGATAAAGTTAAAACATTAAAATGATATAAAACAACATGACAATGAATACATTTTCTTTGGATACTTTAAGTTCATATTGTCATTATGATGATGTGATTTCTCCCTTTGTTGGTGAAAGTTAGATTAGAGTATTAAAACCGCTCACATGTCTGTAGGATGAACCTGAAGACAGCGACAGCAGCCACTTAACTTAGCGTGATGAATGGAAACAGTTTATTGTTGTAGGCTACATGAGAGACGTGGTGATTATCTCATCTACATCTCAACAAAAACAGGATTAGGCGTATTCCTTTGACTGCAATTTCGAATGTAAGACATTTACATGATAGTTGTATTTTTCTTTATATAGTATTGGCACTTTGATACATTTATACTTTTATACTTCTTCTGCTGTTTTACTGTTTCATGCTTCTTTTGTCTGTTTGTCTGTCTTCATCTGAGATTTCCGTTAAACGATGAAAAAGAGGAAGTTACTGCTGTAAAAAGCCTTTGTTAAGGCAAGGAAGAACATTGCACAATACAATGTCAGTATTGTTTTTGGGAAGAAGTTTCTGGTGAAAAACTGATTTGACAGGCAGGTTAATGCTGTGTGTGTGTGTGTATGTGTGTGCGTGCGTGTGTGCGTGTGTGTATGTGTGTATGTATATACAGTACACAGTATGGGAGCTTTTCTTTTTTTTGTGGGTTTGAGTACACACAGTGACACAGATGGTTACATAAACTCATCTCAAGTGTATCTCCCTGCCTCTATCATGTTAGGCCTTCATGTTAACAGTCTCTAGTTTATCAAGATTAGTCTCAGCCTCAAGCCTTCATGTAAAGATTTAATCAAAGCAGCCAACCTGGGTTCCACTGATCATTCATCAATGATCAATGTCCACTATCAGTCATCTCCAGCATTGGCAAATATCTGTCAATGCCTATTCTCAAAGAGAATAGCATGTTTCTTGTATCTGTAGTCATTAGGATTAAGTAGTCAATGGGCCAGATCATCTGAACATGCTGTTTATGTGCTAATCCGATTTGTGAGAGCAGCTTTTGAGGGTGTTATTTCCAAATACCTCAACTTTTATGACCAGATCTTTCTACCCACACCAGAAAACAATATTTGTCATGTTATGTGCAATTTTTGATGATAAAAGAAATTAAAGAAACATCAAATAAATATTAAGCACCTGTACAACATCTTCTGTAAAACTACATCAATAACAATCACAGGACTGTATTTTGCTAAATTACAAAATTATAGCAGTCCCAGTGCTCAAACACACGTTTGTTCATGTTCCGATATCAGGTCATGAGATTATAACGGGGACACTTTGGGGTCAACAATCAGTCATTATGTTCTTACACAACAGGAATAAGATGAAGGAGATCAATTTGAGACATTGAGACAGTGATACCAGGAAAAGATCAATATGTAAACACACAAGAACGCTGATATACACAGTTAAAAAGACGTGCAAAGTTAAGAAGATGTGCAAAGACCAGCAGACATGCATGAGCCTATGCTCACATATACACACCTGATGCATGCATACGTTAGACCTACACATGTGCACACCCATACTCCAATGTTACCGAATTACCCATTCAAGTCTGCGCAAAGGAATCAGATTTTAATCATATAATTCATGATTGCAGGTTGTTGATGACAATACTCTGTTTTTGGAGGAAGTTAACAGCAACGAATGACACCTGCATGCACAGTTGAGTGATCTGCTTACATGACGCACGCTTGCATGTGTGGTTTGAAAAAGATGTGGTTTCCTGGATCAAAGCCAGTTAAATCTGCTACTGAACGTAAAGAAAATGAGAAATATTGGATAATCCATGGAGACATTTTCAAACAAAAGGCTGGAATGGAGTAATAATCTGTACAAAACTAGTTCTTTCATCTATTTAAAATGTGACTTAAATACTCAGTTGTCTTTTTTTTCCTTGGTATGATACGGTACAATGTCCACATTTTTAAATTCTGGAGGGAAACTGGAGTATATCAACATGTATCTGTACCTTCACTGTCTCAGCAAATAAGTTACTGGAACACTCAAGAGATTTCTCTGTAAATGTGAACAGACTTTGATTTTGACATTGTTTGGGTCTTATCCCAGAGGCTTACGCACACCACACACACGCACTTAATGAGCCTTCGTCATTTTTTGGCAGGAGACTCATCACTTACAGCAGGGCGTTTTTTGCTTAACCTCTCCTCCAATTCCTGTAAATCCTCTCTGCCCCGATGCAACCAGACATGGGAAAAATCGTCCATGAGCCAGCGTGCTCATGTATCTGGGTTCAGTACACACACACACACACACAAAAGGACACAAACAGCAATGGGACGTGCAGGCACATGCACAAACAAGCATCACTCTGTGGACTGACATATTAGGTTTTGTTTACTCCTGCAAGCATTTGCTTTCTGGAGACTGGAGGGTGAAAGCATTTTATGATTTGAACTCTTTAGCCAGAGCCACCATCAGCCATAGATAAAAATCTATAAAGACTGATGCCATTGTTTCGTTTTCTGGCAATTTAAGATGCCTCATGGGGCCTTCGGTGCTTTTGCATCTACTTATATCACATTTAACACAAAATCACTGCAATTTTGTATTGAACATTATCCAGGCAATTTACAATAAAAGATAACCATTGAAATTTTATCACAATGAAAATGATGGATCATGACATGCACATATTTCACAGACTAAGCAGAAAATATATGTAGCCAATTCGGTTTTATCTATATCCTAATATAATAAATAGTCATTTGTGTCAAGGATATTTACAATCTTTCTTCCAAAACGTTAGAATGACAAATATCTTGTTAAGATGGGATCCTTTTCTAAATAAAACACCATATAGGCTTTGTTAGAGTTATACAGAATCATATTTTGTTATAATGACAGACTAACTTATCTGCAAGAAGAGAAGTTCTGTTGAATTTAATAAATCAGAACGTTACAATAAACAGTAATTTTACTTGAACATTTTCAGAAACTCCAAATGATTAATTTTTCAGCCTGTGTATTAATACAGGGTGCATGATCACTAGAAGGACGCAGTTCAGGTTGTTCGCCTCTTGTGTGTGTTTGGGAGTGAGTGGGTAATGCCTGCTTTGATCTGGTCTGTTTATGAGAGTTTATTCGCACGTAAGTTACTCTCATCTGCTTATGTGTGGGTGCGCACGCATGCATGTCAACAGTGTACGTGTCTAAATGATAATAAAGCAAACTGAACATTTGTCAATCAATTCAGAGTGCATGACCACGGCAGAGTTCAGGAAAAGGTTACAGGTGAAAGTGTATCAGCACGAAAATGTCCTGCTTGACCACTTTTACATTTGTCATTGAATTCTTACAAATGTATTGTCAGCTAGAAGTAATAGTCTCTTTCATCTACTATTCTTAATTAATACAAATATTTTAATGTGATCATTCTGGCTCTAACTTGTTTGGTTTTTGATATCCGACTGATGTGTTAATGAGTATTGTCATTTTAATCAACTCCCTTTCATTCAATATCTCGTCCTCTGTTGTGCATACTTGCAGACTTTTTCAGCATGGCTGCTCATTGGGAAGTATTAGTGCTCAGAACCAGGTTAATGCAATTACACTTTTTTTTTTTTTTTTGGCCTGTGTGCTGAGAGGCCAAATCTCCAAGCTCCCAAAAACCGGTTTGGACCAGATAAGGCACTACTTTTGTACTCTGCGCCTGTGTGCACGTACTTGTGTATCTCTGTGTGTCTGTCTGTTACAGGCTATATTTTAGGGTAAGAAAATGCAGTAACATTAACAGACAGCGAATGCTATACCTCGGGACTGGTAATCTATATGACTGTATATGGCATAAGTATTCTTTCCCTCTTTTCATGTCTCATTCTCCCCCCACACTCTCTGTGACCTGAGCTAAACTGCTTACCTGGCACTTCGCTCCCAGAGACATTTAACTTTAAACGCCATTTAGTGACACTCTGATGCAACGTCTGTGGCTGAAGGTAGTAAAGGACAGATTTAAGCCTAAAGACAACGTAATAGCTCTGACTCTGCCGTGTCACTCAGGGTTAATCAGTGATGTTTCTGTGAGACTTTTCCATTGACCCACTTACAGAACAAGACACCAGAAGTATCATGATATAGAGCGGTTGACAAAGACCACAAGTTAAAACCTCTCAAAAAGTTCCAGAAGATGTGAAGACGTGCTTCCTCTGCAGCACGGGTCATGCTTCATGGGAAATTAAGTACAAGATAAAGGGATGGTTTAAAAAACTATTAGTATTTATATTTCTTTCTTTCCAAATGTTCTATTTTTCAGAACGTTACTTATTATGATGATGATCGACGCTGTTCTTAACAATGGACATAAATGAACAAGAACCTCACAAAACAAAACAAAACAAAAAAAACTTTGATTAACATCTTAAGTCATGAAGGTGAACCACTGAAATATCAGTAATGTTGGATTACTTTTAGATTTAGAACAAAAATTCAGGTTCACCAGGCGATGTGCCTTTATGACTAACGCTCTGACCTTTTTCCGTGTGCTACCATGTGGTTGACATTTGTGGTTTTGAATGAAATGTCTCTGGAATGATTTGGAAACCCCAGGAGGATGAAACACAATCACTCTGTTGACCCTTTAACCTTTTATCCGTTGTCAGGTCACAATTTCATTTTTATAATGTTCACTACATGCCTA
Source organism: Terapon puta (assembly GCA_028564955.1). Classification (NCBI taxonomy): domain Eukaryota; kingdom Metazoa; phylum Chordata; class Actinopteri; order Centrarchiformes; family Terapontidae; genus Terapon; species Terapon puta. The sequence continues at coordinate 4,552,442 of JAOXYL010000043.1, read as the reverse complement.
AATTCATTTGATTTCTGTCGATTCTCACATACTAACTAACCACAAATTGTGAATAAGGTATGGCTGCTAATAAAGACTTTAAGGAGTAAAGTATATACCTGAACATAGCCTCACAGACCCATAGTTCATATAGTTCATTACAGTTCTTTCAATTCAATAAGTTTTATGAGAAATGTATAGAGAACCTTATCTGTCTGGGAGAAGAATTTATGACTAATAACATCACCTCTAGATAGAAAAAAGAAAAAAAGTCTGTCGCATTTTTGTAAAATGTTAGATTTAATCTCTGGTGGCCTGCCAAAACCAACCTGAATCTGAGCAAACTAAACAGTCACTCCTGCACTTTAGACCACACAGGGATTAAAGTAGGAACAGCCAAGGCTGTGTCATGCATGTCCGTTTTTTAACCAGATGGGTCTTTACATGGCAGTTATGGATATCTTTAATGAAAGTTTAATGTTTTGTATTTTTTTTTCCTTTAGTGGGAGTTATGTAGATGTATTTTTTTTCTGTGATTTAGCTGGAAAGAAAGTAGGAGTGATCCGTTTGAACAGTTAATTTCAAACTTCATGACTGACTCAACAATGCAGGTCACATATATGATGTAAAAAAATATATATATTCAGTGTGAAATGTAAAAACATCCATCTGACAAAGTTCATTCATACAAATTTGATCTTGCACGTGAAGTTAGAGGTCTGTGTTTGCGATGCCCTGCTGGCACGATTTCAGTACAAATCAGAGGTCAGCAGCAGTGACCTGTTTCTGCTCTACATATCAGGACGATGCTGAACTCAGTGGCACAGCATGCCATCAGATTGCAGCGCTGGCTCTCAGTTAAAACTCATAAATGTTTATGAGAGATGCTGTATGTCTGTGTAAAACCAATTAAGAAACACTGCCTCTGTCAGTGTTTCTTGTCGGTCTGCTTACATCATTGCTGATCCTTAAAGGAATTATCTTCCATTGCAATTCAAAATCAAGTTCGACTTGGTTTCAACCTGATATTTTCTCAGGAGACTGTAGTATCCACTGTTCATTGCAAATATATGATGCCACGAATTGTACAATATAATACTGCAGATGTTTCTATGTGCAGAATCCAGCATTGGTAGGTTTAATCTGTTAATATTTGACCAAACACAACTACGATTGAAAAGATTAGCTGACGTGGCACTCACTGTTGTTTTAGGGAGACTATTAGCTCAGCACACAATGAGCACTGCATATTTCTGTCCCTCTTTAATTTGATATCTCAATTTTAATGTTGATGAGACATAAGAGTTCTGCTAGATTTGTTCTTGCTCCAACAATTTTACAAATAAGGTCAGTTTTACCAGTCATGGGAACTTATGAGTTTGTGAATAATCTTTGTGTCTCTAGAGAAGCTTTATTTAGTTTGAAAAAGTCACTTAAGTGGAAACACTTACTGTAAGTCATATTTTCTCAGGATTAAACAAATTATGACAGAAATTATTTGTCAACAACTGGTGACCTGCGTCAAAAGACGGAAGTATTGATGACATGAGATGTCTATTAATGGGTCCTATTCTTGCATTTAACAACCTCAGAAAGGAGGAGGGATTAGTCTTCCAGGACACACACACTTTCAGTGTCAAAATATAAAAAATAGCTGACAGCATGACAGAAATGCAGATTTTCCCACAAAAGTAAATCAATTTATCTGAGAGGAACCAAGCAACATCAAGGATGTGACAACAGCACAAGACAGGTAGACCCAAAAGCAAGACCAAGGCGTTCACCAGTGCTGTTCAAAATATGTTTTAATAAGTTCTTACAAGAGCTGGTTCGGTTAGATAGTTGTGGCTTGAAGGCTGGATTAAGAATTCTTGTCGTAGGACCATCAAATTTGTTTAATTAATAATGAAATCTATTAATTTCAATACCAAAATCACAAACACTGTTTGCCTCAGTGGGCTTAACAATCTGTACAGTTGTGACCCTCTCTTACCTTAAAGTGGCTCAGGAAAAACATCAAAACACTTTTTATGTAAAAAAGAAGAAACCTGAGGAAGAGCCACAGATGAGGGATCCCTCTCCCTGGGATGGACAGACATGCAATAGATGTCACATGTACAGAGAACGTCATCATCAATCATATGGAGTTACATATGGGTAGTAATAAACTGAGTTCATGGGTTTAGTCCATGTCTGTAAGTATCACGGGTGATGTAAAATGAGTCCAGGTGCATCTCTAGATGTCCTCATATGGAGCTCTGGGCCACCACACAGACACAGATCATGGTCCCACCAGGACCACAATCAGAATCAGTGAGTAAACTGCAATGACACACAGGACATGGACACATGAGTAAGTCCAACAATTTGGCGACAAGACAGGGGAAATGGTGGGGCTGATAATCACACATCTGGGAAACACACAATGGCAGGAAATTAAGGGACCTGAAACGAGAGGAGAGCTTCAAAATATAAGACACACTAGAACAGGAAACAAACAGGCAACTTAACAGACGAGACATCACAGCCGATGAGACTCTGGTCCATGATGGCATCCAGGATCGCTCCACAGTCGACTAGAAACTGCCTCCCCCAGCCCCTTCTGTGCACCACCAGCAGTTTTTTGATGGTATACACGGGGCCCCTTTCGACTATCTTTGGTGGAGGTGGTGGTCTGGAGGGTGGCACCAGCAGTCTCTCTTTCACTGGTCTGATTCTGCTCACATGGAAGGTGGGGTACACTCGAAGGGACCTTGGGAGTTCCAGTTGCACAGATACAGGTGTTATCATTTTGTAGGCGCATCCACTTGGAATGGGTCTACAAACCTGGAAGCAAGTTTACAGGTGTGAACATGTAGTGGGAGGTATTTAGTTGAAAGCCAGACTTTCTGGCTTGGAGTGTACGTGGGAGTTGGGCGGCAAGGATGGTCGGCTGCTTCCTGAATGTGAGCTTGTCTCCAAAGAAGCATCTGTCGTGCAGCAACCCAGATCCTCCTACAGTGTCTCATCAGGGCATGGGCTGAAGGGATGATCACCTCCTCTTCATTAGCCTTAAAGAGCGGTGGCTGATAACCGTGAATGATCTGAAAGGGTGAGAGTCCGGTGGTAGTCGTGGGTAGCATGTTGTGAGCGTATTCCACCCAGATGAGATGGTTGCTCCAGGTAGTCTGGTTCTTGACCAACAGCCAAGGTCCCACCTTGCCTGAAGTAAAGACTTAAGTCTTTTGGCTGACTTGAGGTATTGCACATTCTTATGGTACATCCAATTGATGAAGAGATGCTCTGTCTCTGGAAGACTGGCATCATTGGCTGGAAGGGGCACCTTCATGGCTAATAACTCCTGGTTGCTGACATCATAGTTGTGCAGTGTCTGACTGAAAGGCAGAGAGAAAGGCACGTGGTGAAAATAATTGTCATTGGACAAGCACTGAGACAGGACCACTCCCACTCCCTCATTGGAGGCGTCCACCTCAACGATGAGGTGTAGATTTGGACATAGCATGGTCAAAACAGGAGCGGTGAAATGCCTCCCCAGCCTTAAGATCCAGTTAAATCCTGTTTTTCTACTCATCCCACTCTGTGAATGCAAGACCAAGGCAGGTAGAAGGTTCAAAATAAGTTTAGATAAAGAACAGGTTTGGTTAGATAGTTGTGGTTTGGAGGCAGGATCAAGATTTTACACACAGGACATGGACACATGAATAAGTTAACCTACCTGGCAACAAGACAGGAGAAATGGGGTGGGACAAAGGCAGGAAACACACAGTAGCAGGAAGCTGAGGCACCTGAAACGAGAGGTAGGTTGCGGGTTTCAAAATAAAAGACACACCAGAACAGGAAACAGAAACATGACAGACATGACAACTTAACAGATATGAGAGACATCACAAAGGATTGCTTGAACAGGAATAACATAGTTCTGTGCATCCATCAGTTTTATAGATGGACATACATGTAAATATTGCTAACTGTGAATAGTCACACATTCTTGAACAACTGTGTACTTTTTATTCACTTCTCGCAGTATTTGGATTTTTATCAATGTTTTATAATTTGGGTGGTGAAGAACAGCAAGAGGCTTCTGGCTTTGGGTGTTTCTATGGTTTTTGGCATGGGGTTTCTCCAGGCACTCTGGCTTCCTCTGCAATCCAAAGACAGTCAGGTTAGGTGAATTGGTGACCCTGAATAGCCCATAGGTGTAAATGTGTTCCATCCATCCATTTATCCATTAGTTACAATGAAGTGTGCTGCATTTGGGTCATTCTTTACTGTACCTCACCAGATACAGAACTGAAACAGATGTAGTATTACTAACTGTTAAGCCACCTTCAAAACACTTTCTCTGTGTTATGAAACCATTATGAAACCTGCCCTCGCTCCTAAGAATGATGCTTATTTACTCAAAGACTCGCTGAGATTAAAGCGACTTGGAAGAGAGGTGCTGTTTCATAACTGAGCTATCAACAGGTTTTGTAATGTGCTTTCTTGACCAGAGCTGGTGAGCTGTGAAGGTCAAGAGAGATTTTAATCTGAAATTTTTATTTAGAACGCAGCATTGTAATGAGTAAACTTACACTACAAGACAAAAGTTTTAAAGGACAATTAAATATATACCAAGAAAGATCATAGCTTAGCTTGGTATATCTTGTGACAAAATAAACATGATTATTATATAAAGAGTAACTTAGACATGTTTACTTTCTTGTTTTCTCTTGTTTCTTTTCCAACTTGCTTTTTTCTAGCCATTTCTGCAGTAGCTTGTAAGAGAGATTTTTGTTGGCAGACTCTCAAAAGCCAAAGAGTTAAAGTGAAGAATGCAAACTGTGATTTTTCCCCTCTTTTCACTGAAATTGTGCCTCTTGCTAATCTTCTTGACCCTAAAACTAAGCCCTTCTTTTCTTTTGTTGACATTTATTCAGCAATAATCTGGGAACATAAATTGAGGAAAATAGTGCATATCAATGAGAGCAAAGCCTAATGAGGCAGTAAATACATCCCAAAATACATATAACTCATGCTGGTTTTAAGAAAGACATTGTGAACATAAAATTGTTGTAGCTTCCAAATGTTTGGCCTTTATTGTACATCTAAATAAAATGTATTTAAAAGTCACAGGGAGAGTTGAGTCAACACTCACTCACTTTCTGTTCCAAATCAAAATGTCTGCAGTGAAAGAGATCCATTACCCATCCATCCATTTTCTAGACCTGCTTTGTCCTGCCAGGCAGGGTCACAGGGTGCTAAAGCCTATCCCAGCTACTTTCGGGCGAGAGGCGGAGTGGTCGCCAGTCAATCGCAGGGCAAACAACCACTCACACTCACACCTAAGGGCAATTTAGAGTCACCAGTTAACCTAACCTGCATGTCTTTGGATTGTGGGAGGAAGCTGGAGAACCCACACAGGCACAGGAGAACATGCAAACTCCACACAGAAGGGCCTGGCTCAACCGGAGATTGAACCCAGAGGCCTGTTGCTGTGAGGTGAGAGTGCTAACCACCACACCACCGTGCGCCCCCTAGAAATCCATTATTCTACACGAAAACACAAATACAACTCATAATTTCATCTGAGTCATTCATTTCAGAGTAAAACGTGAGTCAGCTATTACAAGTGCATGTAAACCAACACTGATCATAGGCACAAAGAACCAAACACTCTGAGATACTGGATGATGAAGGTGTGCAACCCAAAGAATATTAATTATTATCCAATCGGTAAAATATGGATACAATATAGATGCATCATTTCAAATGACATCTAAAACATGTAAAATGTAATCTGAACCCAATTAAAATTTGATCATAATTTGAATGTTACAAATGAAGTGGTTGTAGTTGAAGTAGATGAGGAATTGCCATTACATTAAAGATAACGCTTTAAGTGATGCTCGAAGTGATCACTATGGTTTTGATTCTGTCTTTACTTGTGTGGCACATTTTTCCTGTGGAATAAAAAGTCATGCATCAGCTAAGTCGTGCAAAAGTCCCATGTTATTACTGAAAAGGGTTTTGTTTTCCGTAAAAATGGGAAGTTCCCAGAATCAATAGATACTTTGTTGTGCTGGGCCACCTGTTTATATGATGTGACAGCAGTTTAAAGTCAGAAAAAAAATAAACATAGTTTGACATTTCCATCATTTTAAAAGTAATGTGCCAAGTTGTGAGAGTCAATTGAGTGTCAAAACCAGTAGAGAAGGGGTATTAAAGGTTGTTAATGTTATACTAGAAAATTCAACAAGCGGTCGCCATAACAGGTGGGCAAATATGTAATTTCCTCTGGTTTGTTGTCCTTTCACGATAGATTCACTCCCCAGAGCAGAACCTTTTATAGGTGTGTGAGTTAATTAAAAAGATAGGAGACAAGCTGTGTTTAAGCTGATATCATGCAAACAACCTGTCAGGAACGACAGCAAAACAGACTGAGCCGTCTTTTATAATGTGACAAACTACAGGGCAAAATGTCTCTCTGCTAGAGCTTATACTTCACACTGTGTGGTGCATTGATGGTTGAACAGCTGTGTGCCGGTTGGGGAAACTTCAGAAGCTCAATGACGGCATCTGCTGGAGAGAAGAGGCATGAGAGGCTACAGAGCAAAGTGAAATACAGATCACTTAGATGAACGCAGCCCAGACGGATATATTTTGTGACCAATCCGAGTGTAAACAATGTGTGTGAAGAAGTGCTTGTTTCCAAAGATGGTAACATGACTGTAAAGTCTGTGTCAGCTCAGGACCCTGAAAAGGCCCAGGCTTGTGCTGGGAAATAGTTAGAGAGATTAGAGAGAGACTTTTTCCAAAACAACAATCCATTATTTATGTAAAGATATTTTACTAATACCAGCATGTTGGAGAACAGTAACAACACATCCATGTCTGCCAGCCGCCTCTTTTCTTCTATAATCGCTCTCCATTCCTTTAAGTTTATTTTTTATCTCGGCCGTCATAAACTTTCCCTTCTTCTGTTTTTTCCACTGTGGGCCTGACCGTACTCTTACTTACTGTATCCCACTCATTGCTGCTGATTCTCCCCCCATCGACTCACTAGACTGTGGACTGTGGAAGTGGGTGACATAGACCACATCCCTACCACTGCATAAACATATGAATGCC
>JAOXYL010000043.1:4525297-4536333 GCA_028564955.1 Terapon puta | reverse complement strand
CTCACCACTCCAGCCACCCTGCTGCACTTCTCCTTCTCTCCTGCTGTCGGAGGTGGGAGTGGAAGCTCCTTCTCCACGCAAGGAGAGGGAAGAATCACGGCGGTCAGAGTCTGGGAGATATCCAGCGCTTACATCACTGGGTCAGTCTCTCCTCATTCTTGTCCAGATAGGATATAAAAATTACTATTGCCTGGAAACAGTGTGATCAATCAGTGGTCACCGGACGACATGTTTCCTAAGTTAGAGTTGAGCTATTTTACAAAATCATAATGGTACCAAATAATTCTTGCTTCCCTTACTGCCTTCATGTCTTGTTGTATAAGTCACCTCTGGTGTTTAAAAGTGTGTTTCTTCTCTCCTCTGTCCGTCTTTACAGTATCCAGCTGCGCTTTGACAGCATTTGGTCTGCAAGGGTCGGTCGCGTAGTTGGCACCCCACAGGAGATCGAGCTGTTTGAGGGAGAGGTCATTACACAGGTCTGAGATTTCACTGATGCTAAGATATTGGGGGAAGTCTGATTAAAGTAACACTCTCAAAGCATCTTATTCACAATTTGAGAAACTGAAACACTGAATAAATTCATATTTAATGACATTTATTTATATCTAATGCATTTTTAAATGTATTATTATAAACATATTATACAGGTCCAGACACTATTTGTGCTATATTTTTTGTCTTTTAAATTAGTAATGTGCTATAATTTGTAATACTCTTTAATCTTTTCCTGTCCTGTATAAAATATAAATATTTCTTTAGGTATTGAAGACTTAACACAACTGTGTTAATGTACTCAAACTCTCATTTTCCAGGTCTCAGGAAAATATCACAGCAACTACATCTATCAGCTGAGGTTTCAGACCTCCAGGGGGCGCTCTCTGGTGGTCGGCCAGCCAGCATACGTACGTTACATCCTGATCTTTCTGTCTGTTACAATAAGCAATATGTTCATATTCATGTATTAACATTTGATTTTATGTTGCAGACTTCCTTCAACTTCTACCCAACCCACGCAGACGGAGAGCTCCTGCTGCTGAGCGGCCGATTCAACGGCAATGGGATCACTTCACTGGCGGCTAACTGGGGGGTGGTCGGCATGACGCAAAGCAACAGCACCGACAGTAGTTAATGTTCTGAAAGGAAGAGATTTTTAATCCAGGGGGATCTGACTTAATTGTGACAATGAAAGATAAACTTAATTTGTGCCACTGGGTGGTGACACTAAACACACATTAAACATGAACTTTATAGCCAGTACACTTAAATTGATATTGAGTGATAAATGTAAGGATGATCTCATCTTTTTTGTTTTTCTGCATGTTTTGATAGTTGGAGAAATGTTCGACCTGAGCCAGATTATGTTAATTTCTTTGCAACATACTTTGTTTTGTGGCAATTCTGCAAAGTTGTATGTAATAATCTCCAAACATTAAAGGATAAGATTTTTAAAAAGGCAGTCTCTGGTTTTCTTTCACAGGGTTTAAAATGTTATTTGTAATTGGAATTTGGTGCAGCTTATGCTGTTTTTTTCACTGACTTGTGTCCTCAATAAGCTCATACTTACTGCTAATTGATTACAGAGCCCACAGCTTGCTGAGAATAAAATGCAACATGCAACAAAGGCACTCCCTAATGATCATACTTACAGTTTATATAGGTTTTGCTTCACAACACACAAACCCACAAGTTGTTCTGTGAATTTTGACAAAGTGAGAGTAAAATGTGATATAAATATTTTTTATATTTCATAAATGCCAATGGGAAACATATCGCACATGAACTTTTAAAGTGCTAAATATGGTCAGAACATTTTTTTTTACGTTCTTTATCCAAAAGCATCCAGAACTGTCATATTATATCAGTTTTCAGTACATTACACGGTATATTATACAAACACAGATCAATCATTTAGAGTTGCTGGACATTTTGTTTGGCAGTTTGACTATTTGATAGCCATACCTTTTGTAAATAAACACAAAAAGCTCCTATTTGTTATTGTTGATGTGACTATGAAGGTTTTCTAAAACGGGATGAACATTATGTTACAACTCATCAAATGTTTTTCACATAATATACCTAATATGCAGAGCTATCGATGTGAATATTATGTCATCGAGTAAGTGTTAAGTTACATGTTGATATGTTTGTGTCTTCCTGCTGTGAAACGTGCTGGCCCACAATACAGAGAGAAAACAAGTGACGTCAGAACAGAAACCCTGATCAATGAAAGTGAAAGAAACGTGGAGAATACTGAAAATCGAATGAGAATCTATCTTGTATGGTTTTAGAGCTTAGCGTTTTAATAGCTTAGCCATACACTTTTTTATTTTGCTGTTTTATTTTTGAGAGATTTCAGTTATGATGACACCAAAGAGAGGCCGCTGTGTGTTTGCACTCTCTCTTGTTTAGTCACACAGCTTTTTCCCAGAAGTGGCGAGAGCCGTGTTGACATCTCTGTCATTAAGGCGTGAGTGATTTATAAGGAATCCTTGCTCTACTTTTTCAGACAGTTGGTCCAAGTATGGCAACACAGACTTCATGACTGTGGTTTTCAGCTGGCAGCTCTCCGAGAAAACGCAGGTTAAAAGTGTTTGAGAGGAAGTTGCCAAGCCACATTCCTGTTACGCAAAACTTTTGCAGTTCACTTGGAAAGGAAAGCTGAAGTCGGTAAGATTTAGAAGAGAGTGAAAAATAAATTAAGGTCCTTCTTCCCCGACTGCGCTGGACTCCAAAGCCCCTCCCAATTCTTCCTTTTCAGATGGCTTTTCTTCATTGGCCCTGCTCTGTTTAAGGACATATAGGCAGTTTTCTCATTGCTTGATTGTTTTCCACCAATACTTCAACACATTGAAGATAAAATATACCAGCATACACTTTAGCTTTTCAGTGATCCTCTTGAATCATGTGTGCTTAGTGATAAGTACTTTTTACAACTTGAAAAGATTGTATTACAGCACTATATTGTGCTTTGTGACCAAAACGGCACCTCTGTGTGTCACCTCGACTTACAGTAAGCAGCCGTGGCATAGTTTTAACCAAGGTGTGGTGATAAGACATACAGCATTCTCTCATGTCTGAGTTCAGGTGTGTTTTTTACGGTCACAGACTATTTCCTTGTCTCGTTTCATTATATAATAGACTTCAATCAGAATTATTTCAGAAATGTATTAAATGACACCACGTGAAGGAAGGTGTGGCATTATTTTCTTACACTGTAGCTGAGAAGCAAAGACAAACACACTTTAATGAAATTCTTTACATTTTAGACAACAAGGTCAAAGTTTGTGGACCTTGCTGTTGACATTTTGTAGATTTAATTCTCTCACATTGCTTTCACAAAGAAGTCTGGTGCAGTGGATTCTTGAATCTATAAATATATCAATGATTTATTTATTTATAAAGCTGCATCATGAGTTACAGTGACACTGATGTTTAACTCTGTGCATGTAATGTATATGTTGTACTTTTATGAGTGCACAGTGTTTAATATGTACGTTCCTTTATCATGTTTGTGGATGTATTTCATTACTTTTTTGTCTTTTTGTTCATTAGGTACCTTCGAGTATTTTTCATGTATATGTATGTTCAGGAGTATGTTGATTCCAGTAGAGGCAGCTGAAACAATGCTGTGGAACTTCCCTGTTTTCGTGTGTCACTGACGAATGTCGCATGTTCAAAGCGTGTCCCATAAGGGAATGTAGGAGGATGATTTAAACAAAAAAAGAAAAGGCAAGTAGGATCTCTGCAGGAAATTCCATCCGGGTTCTTCTTTTGATGAAACAGTCTCACCTCAAGGTCCATTTACGAGCAGTCGTTGAGCTGTCAATCATATCACTTGATCTTTATCTGCAGGTAGAGTTCATTCATTCTAAGGACTTCTTGTTCACGATGTCTCCACGGTCAGAGGTCGACTATGAAACTCAACTTTCAAACCAACATGGAAAGAATGAAATGGAAAAATCTTTTAAGGAAGAAACCTACATGTATGGATTTCAGATTTTTTCCGCATTGTGTGTATAAATTGTTGTATTATGTTTGATTGTAATGACTAGATTTTTAAAATTTTATTCTAAAGGTTAGAAATTAAACAATACATAAATAGATGCAGCCTTTTCCGTAATGACAAACTGCAAAATGATCCACACTTCCTGGTTCTACCTTTGATTAAAAAATAAATACGTGTTGAAGCAAACAAAACAAAACAAAACAAAAATATCACAAGTTGCCAAGCAGGAATATTAGGGTGTGGAGAAGGGAAGTATAAGTATAGTAAGCGTCAGTGGCTCAGCGTCAGTTCATCCTCTGCTTCGAGATCAAGTTTCAGGAGATCACAGCTGCAGGTGAGTCTCAAAATCTGTATCTGCAGGGTTTTTACTTTATGGTTGTAACTCTGATAGACCCTTATTGTGGCTATAGTGAAAGATTTTTTACATTACACTGATTTCATTACTCCTTACACTGACTTTGAGATTGCTGAGTTACTTCTACATAGACTTGTTTCGCATCTATCTGTTGATAATTACATGATAATGATAAAGATGTTTATTAATTGGTTTCTAGATCCACTGTTGTCTCTGGATTCCTTCACACACCACCATGTTTTCCTTCCTGCTGTTTGCCGCTCTCTGCGCCAGCTGCCTGGCAAAACGTAAGGATTTAACCCACCTATGAGGTCTATTTGACACAGTGGCTTTTTTTTGAGACACGAATCAGTACCTCCTTTACATGAAGATGCTTTCTTTTTTTTGTTTCGCTTCTCCAGCCACCCTGCTGCACTTCTCTTACTCTCCTGCCGTCGGAGGCGGGAGTGGAAGCTCCTTCTCCACGAAAGGAGAGGGAAGAGTCACGGCAGTCAGAGTCTGGGAGATATCCAGCGCTTACATCACTGGGTCAGTCTCTGTAATGTTCGGCACATTAAATGTGTACTGGCAAAATAATTGTTGCACCATTTCATTGTCCTGATATTGTGTCAGTATATCAGAAGTGAAGTATCCTTTCCTAAGCCAAAGGTTCGATTAAACGTTGTGATAAATCTCAGAAAGTACTTGTTTTTTTTTTTAAGTGAACCATAATCCACCTTAAATGCCTCTTTTACAGGCACTTACTGCCTGAGATGGTTCAGTGTTTATAACTTCTTTCTCTGTATTTATTCATTGCCTACTTGTCTACTTGTTCCTGCACAATTCATTACAACATCCAGCTACATAAGAGACTTTGCCTTATGTTTTCTATCACATCTTCTTTCTTGTCTTTACTGCCCTCACGTCTTGTTGTATAAGTCATCTATGGTGTTTAACAGTGTGTTTCTTCTCTCCTCTGTCCGTCTTTACAGTATCCAGCTGCGCTTTGACAGCATTTGGTCTGCAAGGGTCGGCCGTGTAGTTGGCACCGCACAGGAGATCGAACTGTTTGACGGAGAGGTCATTACACAGGTCTGAGAAGATATTTTTAGTGTTGCTCCAGAAATAGTTTATCATATATGTGTCTCTTATAACTGAAGCATGAATGATAATGTTTATTGATATTTTTTTATATCAAATGCATTTATTATTATAAACATTATACACATTTAGGTAATTTTGGGAGTATATATTTTCTTATAAATGAAAAATGTTCTACAATTTGACGCTATAGCCATCTAACAATATGACTAGATAATTTGTTTAGGTATCAAAGGCGACCACAGCTGTCTTAATGTTCTCAATCATTTTCCAGGTCTCTGGGAAATATCACAGCAACTACATCTATCAGCTGATGTTTCAGACCTCCAGGGGGCGCTCTCTGGTCGTCGGCCAGCCAACACAGGTGCATAACTTCTCACCCTTTCTGTTTTGTTTTGTTTTTTTACAGTCATCAATATTAACGTTTGTCGTCATGTATTAACATTTGGTTTTATGTTGCAGAACTCCTTCAACTTCTACCCAGTTCACGCAGATGCAGAGCTCCTGCTGCTGAGCGGCCGATTCAATGGCAATGGGATCACTTCAGTGGCAGCTCACTGGGGGGTGGTCGATGGGGAACAAAGCAACCGCACCGACATTTAGCCTTAAAGTCAAGAAGTGATTCATAATCCAGAATTCACTAATGATCGTTAGATATCAATGATCAAACTATTTGTTTCTGTTAAGGAATGATTCAGTCTACATGATTGAACATGTAACATTACGTGCACATTTTTTCAACATTTTTTTGTATCAATACTTCTGAATGCGTGTGACTGTGGTGTTATGATTTATAAACAGTGAAAGACTTGTCATCTTGTGTAGAGATGTTAAACACACACACACACACACGCGCACACAAATATTATGGTCGGTGATCATTCATGTCTCAGATGAAGGGATTTAATTAAAAGCATTTTGCACATTTTCAGCACTGAAGGAAATAAAGCAGAGATTCATTAAACAATCAATCACAAAATCACATGAGGAATTTTACCTGTAAGGTTGACCACAGATTATAAAAATATCTAAATATTTTTAATGTTTAAATGGTTAGAGAAATGTTAATCTGTAAAAATCATAATATATTTTTATTTGCATCCATCATACTACACATGTATTGCATTAAGTTTCATGGATTTTTTTTATCTTTAATTATGTGGAAGAGAAACAAATCACATCATGTCAGATAATCCTCCTGTTTCTTGTAAAATCAATTCAGGGCAACAGGTGGAGCCAAAGGATCATGATTTTTCATTCACAGGTTATGGTTATTAGTCTCATGTACAACTGTTAGAAAAAAAGAGTTACTTTTAAGATAAGATAACCCTTTATTACTCTCACTGTAAGATATAATGGGGATAACAGTAAGAAAATATATGAAGTAAAACATGAAATAAAGTAAAATATAAACATAGAAATGAGTAATACACAGAGTGGAGATACATATGAACAAATCAATACATGTCTTTATATTTTACACAGGTTACCTACATCAGCTTTAAAACTTTAATTATTCTAAATTATTATTCTGGAGCAATGATTTATCAACTGTGGAAAACTAATTTTGTTGTAGTGATTTTGCCTTCATGTATGAAATGAGAAGATTAAATGAAGAGCATTTTCCACATTTGCAACATAAGATGAAGCAAAGTATTGATTTAATAAAAGTCACCTGAGGGGTCCATAAGTTATCAAGTGTTTAGATATTTCTGACCTCTGCATATTCTGCATATTTGTGATGTTTGTGGCATCTTAATAATACTTACAGTTTATGCAAGTTTTTTATAAGGAACTGAAATGCGTGCACTAAAGAAAAAAAAAAACAAGGGAAAACAGAGTGGGACAACCAGTGAGAATGAGTAAAGATGATTTTTAAAATCTCAAAATCATAAAATATTCTAAATAGAAATATTGACTCATTATAATGAAGTACCACTGACCAAAGTCTTTTATAATGTCTGTAAGAAATGTAAGAAAATATTTGATAAGTTTTTATTAAATATTATCCAAATAAATACAGGAGGCTGTCATTTCCAAATTCCGTAACTCCCACAATGCATCATTTCCAGTGACTCAAAGCGTGGCCGTGAGTAACTAAATCTATTTCCTCCCAACACTATTCCTAAAACACCCTTCCTGTTTTACAACAACAAAAGATTCCTGCTTGATGTTTCATATCACAGGAAGAAAACTTTTTTTTTTTTTAGTGTGAAAGTGGACTTTAAGCAGGGACGGCCTGTTTTAAAATCAGCTACCAAAACTCTTCAGTGCACCCACACGACTGAATGTCAGATTATTTTTTATTTCTTATGCCCAAATGTAATATTTTCAGGATGTTATATTCATCTGTCTTTTAGCACTTAATGTATCTATGATTTCAAGAAGAGTTTATATGTACTATGATATATTTTCCAACATAAACAGCCCATGAGAGTGTCTTTTATTCTTTTTTTAAGTTAACCTCTTGCGATAATTTGCAATCAGATAAAACAACTGTGCATGGCAGCCGGCCAGCCTGTATTTACAGAAAGTTTGTCCTTCCTGGGTTTTTCTCTCAGCTGATTTGGGAAGGAAGGAGACACAATGAGAGAGAGAGAGGACCAAGAGTTGATTTGCATGGTGTGTTTTTGGTTAACTTCCTCCTTTGGTGGATAAATGGGTCTTGGTTTGTCTTTTCTTGTTTTTTTTCTTTAACTCAATGTGCTTTCTGCCGAGATGTCACCGTTGTGAAGGAAGTTCCTGCCTCAAAATCCAACAAGGACACACCTCTTTCAGCTGATAAAAACTGAATATTGGCTCATATATTAATAAATTAAATCAGCTTCTTATAGTTTCGCATGGTTTGGTCCTATAAACAGAATTATTGATGATTTAGGTTGATGCGTTACCTTGAGGCAGGACTAGTAAAATCAACAGAGCAGAGATCCAGTAAGAGTGGGTTAGTTAATGGTCAGTAGTTAATGGTCGGTAATGAAAAAGCTATTTTCATGGTGCATTAAATGAAGCTTCAGTGCTTAAAAGATAGCAGGCTACAAAAATAGAAAAGGGGAAAACAGAATAAAAAGGAACATAATATGAATAAATAGGAATAAACAAATTTTACTTTTAATCCACTATAAGGGCGGCTGTTTGATACGGTCTGCACTAATCATTCGCATGATGGATGGAGAGGCATCCTTGAAGACTTCCTACCCACACTTGAATTACCATAAATAGTGACGTGACTTTGAAGATAAGGCCGACAAGACTTCCAGCATTCTCTCAAGACTGAATTCAAGTTACGATCAGGAACCACTTCCTCGTCTAACTTCATTCCATGACGCACATCAATTACATCATGTATACGTATCGCCAATAAATGCAGGTAGTGTTATTATGTCATGCTGGATAGAAGCAACAAAACATACTTTTATAAAGCAAAATAAATAATGTGAATAAGCCAGTAATGAACATAGTAAGACTGATGGTTTGTGGACTTCCTGCACAGCAGAAACACATGTGGTGTACCTATGTTATGTGACTCATTCATAAAAGGAAAATCAACTCCTGCCTAGTGCATATGGTTGTTTGTGAATATGTTTTACTATTTTGTCCGAAGTCCAAAGTTTTGTTGATAAAAAGAGAGTTTAATACCTACACGTACACATGCATTGAGTTAAAAAAGGCTGTCAGGTTGTTTCCTGGTTTTATACATCACTCTATGTTACAAGGCATGTCTCTCTGATGATGATCTCTAACAGGAAAAGGATGTCAAACTCTTGTGCAGATTCTTTTAATCAACAGATTAATTCCTAGTTTAATAAATGTTTCATTAAATGATCATCTGAATGACATGGCATGAAGAACTCATTTGTCATATATTCAGGTTAATCGTCATTTAAATAAACTTAACATAAACCATTTTTAGTTTAAAGGTGCAGGAAAACCTCTATTTTTCATCTCTCTTACACATCTTTGGATTTCAGTCAAGAATAGGGAACTTGCATTTTGCATATTTTCAAGCTGTAAATGAGCAGATTCATTATCATTCACTGTTTGGTGTCATCATGCAAGTTGAAGTGTGACAAACAAAGAGCCGTCCTTTATTCTGTTGTCTTGATATTTAAACACTGGATCTTTGCAGCAGAATCCAGCCATGTCAGTCAGCAACCAGGAATGTTTTTAAATATTCGTGACAAAAAACTCACACATCTTGTCATCTTTATCTGCAGACCGAGTTCAGTTTTGCAACTCAGTTTTGTTTCTGTGGTCAGGAGTGTACTTTGAAACTCAACATTCATCCAACATGGACAGAGAAGTCTGAGAAATGATCAGAAAAAGGGAAAATGTTCACATCTCCATGTCGATGGATTTTACAGACTGGTTTGAGTCGGTAAAGCACAAATGCAGTAAAGACCACTGTCTCTTCCTGTAACAATGGACAATTTTACTTTCCTGGTTCAAGTTTGAATTCCCAGAACGACACATGTTAGCAAAACATGTTAAAAACAGACAGTTAAGCTGTGACAGGCTGTCAGGCAAGAATGTAGAATGTACTGTGTGTGTGTGTGTGTGTACGGTATAGAAGAGGGGTATATATATGTGTGTGTCAGTGTCACCAGCTCAGCTCGTCCTCTGCTCAGGACTCCGGCTGGTTTCAGGAGATCTCGACTGCAGGTGAGTCTGAACGTCTGTTTTAACTTCACCATTTGCAATTCCTCCTACGGTGGGCCAACTTTAACAGAACCTTATTGTAGCAAAGGGGACAGATTATTTAAAGGCATAATCTCTCAGATTAACTCTTGCATTTGCAGAAAAATCACAATATACCTGTGCGTAAGGCAGCAGACTGATTTTTCTAGTCTCAAGCAGCCGACAGGAAGAAAAGAGTTCATATCAATGTTTCATCGCCAAAGTGAGAGAAGTGAGAGAAGAAGAGGAAGTAAGGGGAGATATAAATGTGGTTTTCTTTGTCTTGGAGGGGCACCTCTTGGATAGGAGAATCATATTTCCTAGGACATTAAAGCCCCCTCCTGAAGGCACATAAACAACCACCAGGCTTTTTTAAATGACATATGAAGTGAAAGCTTTCCTAAAGTGGCCCCCTGTCGTTCCAGTGAAATTTTAATGATTCGCTCAACACTCTTAAAGCCAGTGAAGGAAAATGATGATGATGAAGATGATGAGGGAATTAGAAAGCAAGACAATTAAGTATGACAGTAAAAAAAAGGACCAAAATGAAATATCTCATTGTTTTATAACTTTATAATAGACGAAGTTATTGAAAATGTGATTGTGGGACCAATATCAGTATTTATTTAGGTTTTTGTTGTTCTTGTATTTTGTATATTGATATCATTAAAATTCTGAGGTTTTTAATGTTTTTTATATTTTTTTAATCCCACTAATGTGAGCATTTGGAATCTAAAATATGTGTTCATGAAAATGAATTCACATATTTTTCCATCAGATTATTTATGACATAATGGTCATGAGTGCAGAAAACCACTGAAAACAACGTATGTCCAAAAACAACATGATGCTAATGATGTTTAATGAATTGGTTTCTAGTTCCACTGTTGTCTCTGGACGCCTTCACACACCACCATGTTT
>JAOXYL010000043.1:4513036-4525197 GCA_028564955.1 Terapon puta | reverse complement strand
TTCTCTCCTGCTGTCGGAGGTGGGAGTGGAAGCTCCTTCTCCACAGAAGGAGAGGGAAGAATCACGGCGGTCAGAGTTTGGGAGATATCCAGCGCTTACATCACTGGGTCAGTCTCTCCTCACTCTTGTCCTGATGTGATAGGGACCGTATAAAATTGTTTGCAGTGAGAGGGACGAAAGGAGGATGCATGGAAATTGTTCTGGAACTTTTTCTGACGCCACATTTACATTTTATCTCAGTTCTCCCTTTAACTAATTTGGTTGATAAATGCAGTATTTGGTGTTTATTATATTGCCTAATGTGCAGTTTGGTGGCTAACGTCAAAATGACTGTTCCATAAACAGGATTGAAAGTTTTACACCATTTAAAATGCTTTATAGATCTTAAATTTATCTCTATATTTCAATTTGACTTCTAAAAGTTTTACTAGTTTAATTGTTTAATTGTATGTCTCTTCTCTCTGTGCATTTGCTCTGTTGTCTGTTTGCATGATTCATTGCAGTATCCAGCTACATTACGACTCTGTCTAATGTTTTCTATCAGATCATTCTTGTATATGTACATCTTTAATGTTTGACAGAGTGTTTCCTCTCTCCCCTGTCTGTTCTTGCAGTATCCAGCTACGCTATGACAGCGTTTGGTCTCCAAGGGTCGGCCGTGAAAATGGCGTCACACAGGAGCTCGACCTGTTCGATGGAGAGGTTATTACACAGGTCTGAGATTTAAATGTTTTCTAGGTCTGATGTATACTAAAATATGATGTTGGCATTGGTGCAGGGGAAGTCATTTTTGTTTAAGAAATCTTTTTTAATGTCTACAGTCATGAACCATCTAAATGTAATATTTAATTTGTTTAGTTATCGAGGACTTACCACATGTAACGCTTGTGTTAATGTACTTAAACTGTCATGTTTCAGGTCTCTGGGAAATATCACCATGACTACATCTATCAGCTGAGGTTTGAGACCTCCAGGGGGCGCTCTCTGATCGTCGGACAGCCAACAACCGTACGTTCCTTCCTACCGTTTGTGTTTGCTATAGTAATCAATATTAATAGTCATAGTCATGGATTAACATTTGATTTTATGTCACAGACCTCCTTCAACTTCTACCCAACCCACGAGGATGGAGAGCTGCGGCTGCTGAGCGGCAGGTTCAACGGCCATGGCATCACTTCACTGGCAGCTCACTGGGCGGCGCTCTACATGGAGCAAAGTGACAGCACAGAGATTAGCACATAGTGAATGAAGTGATCCATAATCCAGTACTGATTAATGATCATGAAGTGTGACTGATCAAACTGTGTTGACTAGGTTTACCTCTACGTCTGGAGAGTTGTTGCAATGGAACAATGATCTACAAT
The DNA here is from genome assembly GCA_028564955.1 of Terapon puta. NCBI lineage: Eukaryota > Metazoa > Chordata > Actinopteri > Centrarchiformes > Terapontidae > Terapon > Terapon puta. Next base: position 4,523,833 of record JAOXYL010000043.1, on the reverse strand, counting down.
AAAAAATAAAGAATAACTTTGTGGACTTGTGTGGTGCAATTAAACACCCATTATCATGCACATCATAGCCAATACTTCTACATGTGTGCTGAGGAAAACAGTAGAAAAACAGTGAAATACACACTTAATTAAAGACACACGGGGAATGATTGCTGTGAGGTTGACAAGAGATTATATGTTTCTAAATGTTTATTTATTTATGCATTTTTTTAACAATTGGAAAAATGGTAAAAATTATAAAACCGTAATAGCAAAAAATTCCAAACAGCTTTTATTACACAAAGTTTTTATGAAAATGACAGGGATTTCATTGCAGTTTATACACCGTCAAACATACAAAAGTGAAAATGCTGACAATAATTACAACAGTTATATGAGCTCAACTTTTCTACTGTTTAGTGACAGACCAGTCCACAACTTCTGAGAACAAAGGACAGGTAAGAAAACTACTGATCCTCTTCTTTGGTTTTCCAGGCGCGGTAGCTCAGGTAACTGCTTCCTGCATAGCAAAGTGTGGTCAGAAATGCAAAGAACTGAAAAGCGTGGACAAAAGTTGAGAAAAAAAGAGCACGGGAAAATTGAGAGGAACAAAGAACCAATGAAAATGAGTCAGGTGATTTTTAATATCTTAAAAGTATTTTAGTAATTTACTCTAAACTGAACATGCACTTTGCACTGCACTTTTTCTGACACTGCGCTGCTCTCGTCTTGTTGAGTGTACATGTGGACTCGTCTTTCTTTTTGAGTGAACTTTTTCATCAACACTCGTGCTCTTACTGCAGATGCTGCCCAGCAGTTGTAGTTGTGTCGCCCCCTGACGGCCTGATTGATTGCGAGAGCGTTCACCGCCACCGCCACCAGATACAGAGCCGTGGCACAGCAGTTCAAACACAGCGACTGGAAGGAAGAAACACATCATGAGCGACAAATAAAAAGACGAAGCACTCAGCCATTCCTGTTCAAACCACTCAAGTCAACCAGATTTTAGTAAAAGGTGTGAGAATAGGTAGAATAGGTGGTACAATGTGTGTGTGTGTGTGTGTGTTACCAGAGTAGTCCAGGGGACCTGAGGTATCCTGCTGTGGGCTCCGGTGAGGTAAATTATAAACTGGCAAATGGTCAGAACCCAGAAGGAGACAGCAACAAACATCACCCAGCAGAGAGCAGACAGATGAAAATACTCTGTGCCTCCGACCAGAATCCACACCAACATACCACACACCTGGAGGAGAGGAGGGGAGGAATCTTTAAATAAGAGCTAACACACAGGTTTATTGTTCAATGTACACAAATCATAAAGAAATATAAGTTAATTAGACAGTTTCAATGGAGTACTGGCAGAATAAATACAGGCCAAAGTTACAATAAAGATATTGTTCATGAAATTAAGTAAGCTGGAGCAGACAGTTTTGATTTTAAAAGCCTTAAATTTGTGCTCCATGAGTAACCGTGCATCATTTCCACTCAATCAAAGTGCGGCCGTGAGTAACTAAATTTCCTCCCAACACTATTCAAAACCACCCTTCCTGTTTTACAACAAAAGATTCCTGCTCAATGTTTCATATCACAGGAAGAAAACTTTTTTTTCTGGTGTGAAACAGGACTTTAAGCAGGGCTGGTTTCTTTTGAAAAGAGTTGCAAAGATGTTTAAGTGCAACCACATGTTGATTTAACCCACAAAAACAGATTTTTTTATTTTGCTCAAATGAAATATTTTCAGTATCTTACATTAATTGTTCTATCAGCATTGGATGTATCTGCTATTTCAACATATGTTAATATAGAGTATGCATTAAGCTTTTTAGAGTGTCTAGAATTAAAGTTATTAAACTTATTGCAATTATTTGCAATCAGATAATCCAACAGTGGGCGGCTCAGTCTCTTCATGGCAGCCAGCCAGACTGTATTTACAGAAAGGCTGTCCTTCCTGACGTTTTCCCTCTTTGGAAAGGAAGAGACACAATGAGAGAGAGAAAGGATGAAGAGTCGATTTGCTTGGTGTGTTTTTAGATAACTTCCTATTTTAATAGAAAAATAGTTCTTGGTTTTTTTGCGTTTTTGCTTTAACTGTTAAATTACATCTTCAGAATTAAATAAAAAATCAATTTATGCTGTTATCATTCACATGAATTTCAACTTGTGAGAAGAACACTTCTTTTTTTCATCACCATAACACAATTTCTTCTCTTTTAATGTTTCCCCTAAACAAAATTATCTCCACTTCCTGACAGTGATTATTAAATTTACCTTTCTATCAACCTCTATAATGTTTTTATAGTATTTCAAAACAGCTGAGCATTTTCTTATAGAGACACTCTTCAAACACAGAAAGTCTTAAAGTTCATATTCACACTTACGATCTCAGCCATGAGGAGGACTCCTTTGGCTGTTGAGGTGAAGTGCTGGTCGAAGGCCAAGGTGGAGGTGGAGATGTTGCATTCAGGTGCTGCGGGAGTCCTGCGTGCTCTGTCCATGGCGCGCTGACACAGGCGGTCTGCGTGCTGCCCGTCGAGTTGTCGCCGTTGCAGAGGAAGTTGTGTTCCTGTCCCAGAATCCAACAAGGACACCCCTCTGTCAGCTGATAAACACTGAACCTTAGCTCATATTTGAACAGAAACCTCACAGATGAGCATTTGTGTTGTCACATGTAAAATATTTGCCTTTTTCTTTCTCTGTTGGGTATTTGAAAGTTCACAGTTTTATACTGTAGAGCCAATTTTGTGAACAAATGACTGTTCATTCACTGTGTTTTATAAAAATATATTTTATCGTGTGGTGAAGTGAATTTATTTTTGTGGTGCAATTAATGAAGTTTTGGTATCTAATAGATGGAGGGCCCCTAAAACAGAGTGAAAACATGAAAAAAGACAAACAAGGAATTGGTTTAGAGATTGATATCGAAAAAAATGCACTTATATTAATCCAATAAAATCAGAAATTGTTTTGGTTTTGGTGTCCTGTCAGTAGCAGGACGTCATTCAGATAATGTGACAAAAATGATTCTCTAGCTCCACCTGCTGCCTCACAGCCTGTTTCACAAGACTTCTCCACGCCGAAATCATCTGATACGACTATATGTGCTATTTTCACACTGATTAAGTATAAAGTTTTATACTGCAGTTGGCTTCACGATGATCAGGGGTGTAGATACCTGAGTAAAATTCAGATTTAAAGTGAGTCTTCCTCCAGATAAGTGTAACAACTTCCCTCCAACTTTGCAGTGAAGGTCAAACATCCAAGCGAAGGTAGAAGAATTTTACATTTTGGAGCTGAGGGAGGCGTTAAGGAGGGAATCTTGCTGAGACTTGTTGTTGCATCGAAGTAAATTCTGACAGTCATAGAGAAAACAGATTCTTAGCTTCATTAAAATTAAATTAAAAGCCCCTGCTGCAGTGCAGCTATGGAGGCAGTGAGTGGTTTGTCCCACTAGGGGGCAGTAGTTATACATGGACAAAAGGAAAACCCCACTTCAGGGTACAGGGACAAAAGATGCAAGGTTGAGGCCAATAAGATTTTCAGGGGCTGGTCAACCTTCACCTCTGTGTGTCCGAGTGAACTGCTGTTAAAATGATTGTTTTTTATCAGGAGGAAGGAAGTGCTACAGTCCCAAAGTCATGGTTCATTTACCTGAATACCTGAATGCCCACCTTCACATGGTAAACATTCAGGTGGGCATCAGGCCGGCAATAAGCAGAAATTTGGATGATTGAATGTTTCCTTCTGCTGTGACATTTATGCTAATGTTTGTGCTGATGTTGGTATTTTTCTTATCATGAAAGGACCGAGTAGAACAGATTAGACCAGAGAGAATTAGGGTATGCCAGGTATACATTGAAAAACCAAAAAATAACCTTTATTTAGTAAAAGTGATTTTCATTTGTTTTTAAATTAATGGTATTATACTTTTCTCGGCTCAGGCAGCAGTTGCCCCCTGGAGGCAATTCTCACTTTAACTGATTGGACAGAGGTGATTGAAGCTGCTTGCTGACTATAATTTCAATCTTATTGCAAAGAAATCAAATGGCACTGAGGCCAACAAGCTTCTTTTTTTTTTTTAACAAAATGAAAGCAGCTCTCGCTCCCATTCAACACAGCTGAACAAATAACCTTCACATTAAGATTCTTTGTGCTGCTCTGCTGCAGTCAATAGCCTCAGCCATGCATTATCGGACTGGATATTTTACATGCTTTATCTTATGCTACTTGATGGACCGATTCTGCCGTGCTGAGCTCATTCTGCCCTGTACAGCAATATTTCCACTGCACCAATCTATACTCTGCATTACTCCCTCTCTCCATTTACTCCACCAGCGGGCCCATGTGCTGGTCAGGGGGCTACACATGTCGACAATACAACAAAAAAACAAATGGCCAACCAGGACGTATCTGAGTGTGGGATTGGCGGCCTGCAGCCAGAGACGTTCGTCTTTCTTTGAGACCAATAGATTTTCTATATGAGCTGTCTTACAGCCAATTATCGCAGCGGGACTCGGGTCATTTCACTTTCATTCAATTAATTAAAAATGGAAACACAATCTCAATGTCATTTACGAATGTCAGAGCACATTCTTAATTATTTCTTGACACACTGAACGTGACCACCCTCAGAAAGTTTTCAGTTTTACCAATTAATGAATTCCTTCAGTCAGCGCGTGTGTTGTCTGTTATGTATGTATGTATTTCTTTTGTTTATAAGGTTAATTATGAATATAATTCCTTAATTACCTCAATGAAAAGAAAAAGGTTTGTTTAATATGAAATCATTCCTGGAGGAATTCAAGTATAGATGGTCAGTAGGTTTTCTGATTGATTTTATTTATATTTTACTTCTGTATTATTTATATATTTAACATTTCCCTTTGCAAGAAATATCTGGATGTTTTGGTGTTTCTCTCCCGCGGAAGGATGGGAAAAATTAGCATTCATCATCACGATCATATCATTATTTGTAATGGGTGTGCAGAAAAGTGCACTCACTCCCAAGCGTTCTTGGCTTATATAACTCACATTAAGCAAGGTTTTGAATGAAGGTGCGCTCCACAAAATGTGCTGCCAACACAGTGTCTGTACCCGGCGCATGAATAATGGAGGCCACTTGTCGATGTGTTCGCATTAGAGTGGACTCTCTCCTCAGCCGCTCACACAGGAAAACCTTGATTAATGACACGGTCGATTGGAGTTGCTCTGAAGTTATTTGAGTGCTTTCTTACTCGGTGAAAACATCTCTGTCTTCCTCTGCAACCCATTTGTGCTCTCCCTCTTCCTCCTACTGTAAGGTCTCATTACTTTTCCCTGTAATCATCTGTAGTCATCTGATGCCCTTCAACAACACGGCTGCACGTCCTCAACTATTCACCAAAATGAACATGCATGAATGGGATTGTTTGTTTGTTTGTTGCTCACTAAAGTTACATTTTCATGTTTGCAATAAAAAAGTTCAGCAACACTTTGATATTTTCAGGCATTGAAGAGAAATGTACAGTAGGTAGAACTGAAGAAAAGCCTTTTAAATGCCAGAAAATCCTCTCATCCCCGACGAACATGCAGGCGTCTGCGGGATGAATCATATCAATGGATATCTGGTAGATGTAGCCAGCATGATCTCACAGTTTTAATCATAATTAGCAGCTGTACAGGAGGCTTTCCCACTCATCAGCAACCTTTAGCCTCCTGTAGTAGCTGCGTTCTGAGACTCTACAAAGTAATTGTTATGCTCTATTGTCTCAGTGGCTCAATTAAAATTGGGTTTCTCCTTTAATTGCCTGAAATACCACAGAGGCTTAGAAGCACAAAGGTGATTAATGGTTATTTCCTTGTTTTGTAGTGTTTTTCTCTGCAAGTTTGCACTCACACGCGCTCATCTCCTCGATCTTACAAGAGACTTTTAAGCCTTTAACTTTAAAAAGAAGATGAACAGAGATCTCACCTGGTCTTTTTGTGTTATTGTTAACCATATAACCTGTGTTATTAGGATTGTTTAAATAGGAAACACTTGTTGCGATGCATTATTGCTTGATTTAATGTACTAACCATAACCAAAGTACAGAATTAGAACTTCCCACTCTATCATTAGATAAAATACTACACTAAATATTTCTCTTTTTGAACAAAACCTAAAGAAATAAGTCATAAAACATTTGAACATAAAGTTTTTGTTTTAGTATTTTGCCTCCTGTGTTGATTCAGTTCATTTAAACTGAGTTAAAGTGAACTCTGGCCTACCAGTCACCCGAACACTTATTCAGCCAGCGAAGTAACCATCAATATCATCAGTGATTAAACAGAAAAAATAGAAAATCAGATGAATAAAATCAGTTTTTGGTGGACTCCAGGGGGAATTATGCAATATACTTATTAGATGTGTTGCTATGCCTTTTGTTGCTATGACTGTAGTTTGACTTCTTTTCTGAGAGCGCTTAGAGAAAAAGAGAAATATCTGCTTTTATTTAGTTTTTCTCCCCTCCTCCACCTCAAAGTGCCTTTTCTATTCTCACCATTGTCTTCACTGCTGCACCGTATTTACTCTTCTATCTTTCCCTCTAATTCTCTCTCCCCTGCTCTGTCCTCTTCTTCATGGTGTGTGTTTAGATTCTGCAACTGTTACACAAAGCCTCTCTCTCTCTCTCTCTCTCTCTCTCTCTCTCTCTCTCTCTCCCTCTCTCTCTCTCTCACACACACACACACACACACACACGCACACACACACACATGCACACACATGCTGCACCATTTACTGAAACCCTACATGTAAAGATGTAAATAACCTGAACTCCGCCTGAACCTCCCGATCCCCTCCACACACACACACACACACACACACACACATACACACACACTAATAAATGTGTGCAAGCCCAGATGCTGCACTGTAATTGGCCACTGTGGCTTCCTGCTGTGGCTAAGATATTTTTAATGCACACACTTAAAGACACACACACACTAATCCTTGCCTCTGCAACATCTGCCACATCCCCCAACACATGTGCTGGTTAAACGCAGCCGCACAGACATACACACACATATACACTCATCATGCACGCACCCGGTATCACCATACGGGCAGCCCCTCCCTGTTTAACCACCAGCTCTGACATCAGTTCTAAATAAAATGATGCGGTTTTTCACCGAAAGGCACAACCTCGCCCTCTGAGACTTCAGCTGTGTTTCCCTTGGATTGTTTTCCGTGCTGTGTGGAAAAGGCCTGTGGAGCAGTGTTTGGATCATGTGATGCTGAACATTTCCACTTACACTTAGAGAGAGAGAGCGAGTGGATATTATTTTTATTACAAAAAAGGTGACAACATCTATCAGAGCCAAATAACTATTTCTGTGCTGAGGGACACTGAATATTCTCCATTTAACATATTCAGCCTTGTTTTAGTCTTCACATCTTTCATTTATTTTTGTGTTGCTCTACAACCTGTTCTTTCTTTTCTCAATAAAGTCAACTTCTGTCCTAAACATTACACCTGTCACACCAGTGATTACCTAACAGGAGGGACTATTTAACGTCCATTTTTGTTGTTTACTTTCGCACTACTACCTCTGTTTGGTTGTAATAAAACATGCTAAACAGTCGCTCTTAATCTTCAGCAAATAACTGTGATGTGTTGTTAAAGTTGCTGTTGGCTATTGGAGGCTGGAGCTCAGTACGAAATAATAAATGCGTGCCCTTAATTATAAAATCATTGAGGGGACGCTGTGGCTGCTTTCACCTTGTCGACTCTGAGTTAATGACTACTGAGTGTGTGATAGAGTGAACTGATAAAACAACTGAAATCCTCGGTTCTTTTATCACTGACAGGCAGGTTTATTGGCCTTTTTCTTTTGTAATATATATCCATTCATATATAAAAATAGTCTTTATTTTCATATTTCATTTTAATCTTATAATATTTGTGATGCAGCTTATGTTTATGAAATGTGGCCTGAAATGGCAGGATTTATTTTTCATTCTTATGTACTTATAGACTCCTTTATTTTTCTTTCCAATAACATTAAGCTGACAGCTGATGTAAGTGGATGACATGCATAAAATCCCCATAGTATATGTCATTTCACAGCAGGATACCAGTATATGTCATGATATACCACATTCAAAGAGTTTTCAGGGATGAAATAACCAGATGGGAAAGTTTGTAAAATGATTGCTCATTGATTGCACACAATGTTCAACATAATATACCCAGAAATGTTCAATAACACCACCACTGTGTGAACAGAATGTAAAAGTCCCTGAAGAAAACACAAATTTATATCATCTCCGATACATCAAGTCACACCCATCCAAAGAGGAGGTAACAGATCTGTATCTCTTTTCAACAGACTGTGGTCTAAATGTGGATGAAAACAGTATTCAAGTGAAGCACATGCGGTGAAACTTTGATTTCTAAAAGGTTTGTTGCATTTCAGGTAATATTTTGGAACAAGAGAGAAAACCAAAAGGCTGCTGCTGCTTTATCCAGGCTGGAGGAGAGATCGGCCCTCTATCTGTCGATGAGCATTTACTGTCTACTAACCTTACTAGTTAACAGAGACAGAGGGAGGGAGGGGAGAGGGAGTGAGCAAAGAGAGAGAGAGAGAGAGAGAGAGAGAGAGAGAGAGAGCGATGGATGTATCAAACAGCAGCCCCCTGCTGAGCGGGGAATGGAAAAGCTGCTGGCACCAACATGAATATTTCAGCAGATAGCTACATCTCTCTGTACCCCTCTCCCTCTATGTCTCTCTCTCTCTCTCTCTCTCTAGCTCTCTCTCTCTCTCTCTCTCTCTCTTAATCTGCCTCTCTCTCTCTGTCTCTCACCTTTTCCTTCTTTCCACTTCCCTCCCTCTTAACCCTCCACACACCACCAACACACACACACACTCCCTTTACTCTCTTGTGGAATGGACAGTGATAATGAAGGGAGTGATAGAGATGGATAGAGCGAGACACACAGAGAGTGAGAGAGAGAGAGAGAGAAAGAGAGAGAGAGAGAGAGAGACCTGCTCGGACTGAATTCTGGGTAGCAGAATCAGAAAATGGCTCCTGAATGTAAATCTGGGAAGGCAGCGGCAGAGTGTTGCCTCAACTTGGCTGCTTCCCCAACACCACACCACCCCCCCTCCTCTCCCCGCCCCCCCCAGCTAGACACTTATGATGGTTTGGCCCGGGGTAGTTAGACAATAAAAACAACGGATGAGACAAAACAAATATCAGCATGCGAGGAGTTTCTCTGGAGAGCTAAATAGATTTTTAACAGTCTGCTGCTGTTTTTTTTTTTTTTTAATTTAACAAACCCCCCATTTTTTAAAAATCTGTTGTTTATTTTTAGCCATCTTGCCCATTTTAAGTGCCCCTTCATTCATATGTGAGTCTGTAGGGCTGGCCTGTGTGTTGGGCCGGCGTTAAAGTCTGATGACTGATCAACAGAAATCTCTTGATCGGTAATAACTAATGTTTCTGATGGCTGCGTGAGGCTGTGTCATTTGGATGCAGAACACACAGTAAAGGTAAAGCTGTTGCCTGGGGGAGCAGTCTGTGTGATCTGAGCTTGTTTTTTTTTTATTTGCACAAAAAAAATAAAAATAATGATAATAATAAAGCTCTGTTGTAATTTTTTTTCTCGAAAGTCTATTTTTTTAAGCGTGACTAAGAAAAGTCTTTTGAGAATGGGAAACGTATTTGAATAATATTCAGACTCAGGCTCGTATTTTTGGCATCACACCCAAAATAAACAAAACCCTTGGGTTGCCAGGAGTTTGTCATCAGAAACTTTTAGGGACTGGGGGATTTAATGTGTCTCATGCATCCCATTTAAAAAGCCTCTGCTGCGGATACATTCACTCTCACCTGTGCAGGCTTAACCATCATAAAACGGGTTATAGTGAACTTGCAATAAAGCAAAACTGATTATTGTCATTTTCTATTTGGGGTCATAAAAGAAATTATTTCAATTCATAATCTCCGTCTGTGTCATTTCCAAGTCTCATGTTGGGTGAGATGTGCAGGGCCCCAAACCTATAAAAGGAAGAGGAACATCACTTTAGGCCATAATGATTATAACGATGGATCTATTGCTCTGCTCGGTTTGTTTTCTTATGTCGCCCTAATGAATGGGCTAATTCAGTTTGTTTCTACTGGGATTCTAACAGAGGCCTCGCTGATAGTGCCAATACAAGAAGCCAGCCAAATAGCCTCCAACCTAGATATCCTGCACAGATACAGCCTCATTCGTTGTGTTTGTTTGTTTTTCTCCCATCAGTGTTTGTGCCAAAGCATCCAAAGCTGGCTGACACTTATTTGGATCGCAGTGCGTGGATCTTACACTTCCCATAATACAAATAGTAACTCCCTTTCTGGAGAACGCACACATCTTTCAAATCTTCTTTTGACATCATCTTTTCTCAGATTTCACAGAGTCTCCACCAGACACAGAAGACATCATCAAACTGTTTTCACGGGCTGGGCGGATTGTGAGGTCGTGGGACAGTTATAATGGCTTGAACTTTGCATTTTGTGTGGATTTTGGAGGTCTCTGTGGATAAAGATGGTGGTGTTTCATCTAACGTTAGGTCAAATATTCCCTCCACTTCACCCCCTGCTGCAAGGAACGGACCTTCACAAAGTGGAGGAAGTTTCACCCATCACTGACCCACTGTATAACGAATAATACAATAACAATAATATTATAAGGAGAAAGCAACAGCCAATTTTCTTGCTGTTGGTTTGGTTGTTTATGTAGGTCATGTAAAGGCATCAGTTTTATATCAAGACAGCTTCATAATACCTTAAAAACATGTAATGCTTTTAACTTAACG
>JAOXYL010000043.1:4412156-4431719 GCA_028564955.1 Terapon puta | reverse complement strand
TGTTTCAGGATGTTGTGAAGCAGCTCCAGAAGGGCTAGTAACACGAGATGGCTGACCTTCCTCCCAGCATGCCCCTCTTCATCCAGGTGGGCCGGTGCTGCTTCTGAAATCGTGCTCACCACCACCTCGATGAGGCCTGTGAGGGGGAGAAAAATCAGTGCATAAGGTTAAAGGATTTTCGGATTCAATGACATGCAGGTACTGACTTTAACATTTCACAGGTAACAACTGATTGATTCATTAATATGCACTCACATCATAACCAATGAAACCAAGCTACTTCTAAATTCCTAACAGCTAACATACCTCCATCTCTCTCCTACATGCGTGTCAGAAATATCAAGAATAACGGTGCCTGACTTGAGTAAACGTCTGTAGCTGCAGGCTCTGGTTCGACTCGCAGTGGATCGATAGCTCCTGCACAACACGAGGGACTCTCTCCGTCTTAAGTCGATTAGCATTTCATTGTCACCAATTTGCCCGGCAGAGAAAAATAGCTGGATGTGACATTTAACAATTTAAATAGGACTCGCAGCTGTGTGGGTTGAATACATCTGCGAAAATCTGATAGTATCACACACGTCCAAGGCCACAGGATGGTAAAACAAAAACAGAAACAACAAAAGACAACTGAATTTAGATGCTCATCTAAAAATACACTCTGTTCTTCTCCTCGTCTTCCACTCACCTCACTCTTTTCCTCCCTAGAAAACTGTCCGATGTAGAACATGTTGTAAAGCTGCTAACCCTTGCTAAGCCATGAATAAAAAGCTCTTGCTAAAGTGCAAAACCATGTTCCTCTGCTCATTAAATTTAACATGACACATGAGATACTCTGCATTTTGCAGCTTGATCTGTGTAGTTATCTATTATAGGATTGTGTCCCTAAGGCGTTCTCACCACACAGCTCTGTAAGTGATTCTGCCCTGACTGGACTGACATGACACATGGTTTCAATCAGCCTATCAATAAGTCCAAAGTTGCATCTGATTTTAATTTCTGCGCACAAAAAATACCACTTAAATAAGAAATGTATTAAATCACTGTGTCCGCTGGGGAAAATACACCTCGTGTTATTTTCTATTCCAATAGATCTTTATTTAGAATGCCGACGTTGTGTGTGTGTTTATTTTTGTGAGCGAAAGTGCAACGCTGCTCAGACACTAGAAAGCTAAGAAGCTAGCCTGCTGTCAGGGAGATGTGCTGCTGCTTTGTCAAGCTGCCTCATAATTAAGTAAACACACTGCTCTACTTTGGACTGCTCAGTCAAACAAAGACCTCCTCCGCTGTTAATGTGATCCGACAACGCGTCCCGTTCAGATGAAAACTATTCTAGATAGTTTCTCACGTATATGTTAATAATATCACTCTGTTATTATCTGCTATGAATAGTTTGCCCTCACTATGCACAGCCATCTTTACCAAATTTCCCTAAACTTTCTGGATATTTTAGCCACTTATCATGCAGGCTTTGTAGCTACATAACTTATCAAAACTGAAATTCCTCTTTGATTGTATACCTAAAAATGGAAAGCATGTCTTTATATTGTGAATATATCCAGATAATTTGCACTTGGAGATCACATGGACTATTCATATATAAAAACAGTTAATCTTCCATTTGGGTACATAATGTAATGATCTGCTACAGTCATCAGTCAGGCCAATATGCAAATTTTTATGCTTTTTCCTCTAAATATTTGCTTCTAAAATGGCACAGTTATTGAAAAAGTTACAGCACTGAACGTTCACACTATGATTCAGTTGAAATGGACAAAGAGGAAATGTACTGGAAGGATGACATGAAGGAGTGAAAGGTAAATTAGAAAGTGAATCAGAAGCATACACAACATTATTTCAAAATGCATCCAGGGTTTTTAAATTCTCAGTCACGCGGTGGCAGTGGTCTGTGACGCGTCAAACCACCTGTCGAAATTAAAAATGTTTTGATTTTCTCCTGCCGTCAGCGCATTTAGATTAGACCAGCTGTTCCGTCCAAACAAACACGCCTGATCACAGACCAAAGACACAAATCACAAACCATGTATTTCTTTAGGGGATAAAATTGCCACATATTTAGTGAGTCACTGTAAACACCGAGCACTATGTGAGATTACAGTGAATTAAATCACTGGTGTTCCTCACAGATTTAACAGCTGAGGCAGATGCTTGCTTAAATATTGTTAATTTGACTAAATTTTACCAGCTATGGCAAACAAAATGCAGCCACAGATTAAAGCTCGAAGACATGAATAAACAAATGACATCAACCAGGAGAGACATTTAGATCCACATCCTGCATATTTGACCTCTGTGGCTACCAAACAAACAGCAAGCTGCTGCGAGATAACCACGCTAATTTTAAAACTTGTTGTCTTTACCTCTATATTCCACCCAGCATCGAAAATTAAGATGTGCAAATCATCAGGAGGCACATCTAGGAAATACACTGAGCTCAAAAAGCTCACAGAGTTCCACGAAACATGATTTAAAGAGCACTATGAACCAACGTAGTGACTCTTTTATTCATAGAAAATAGGAAGTGTGGTTGGACATGCACTCAGTGTCACACTCGAGACAACCGATCATTATGACCCAAATTCATTTTCTCATAAAGAAACTTCCTGTTTGTGTATTGCCATCTACTCTTATCTCAGTTTGGCTCCTTTCTGCCGGCTTTCAGCTTTACTTGAGAAGTTGCGAGTTGACATGCTTTTACTGATGACATCTTTTGCAGGGACGTATAAAATGTTTATGATGTCATGACAGAGCGCCCTGTGATAGTTCTGTGCATGTGTGTTTGTGCACAATGCAATAAAGAGTACTACTGTGGCTGACGTGCACATCCTGAGATTGTGTGTGTGTGTGTGTAGACTTATTAGGTGGGGAAATAACTAAGTGCAATCAGAGAAACAGCAGCATCATTCAGTCAATGCTAACGAGTCAATTTTCAGAATGTCACATATGCATTAATGTTACAGTAACATTTTAAAACTGGAGGAATAATTTATGACTGAAAACCACTGTGCTCTGTCCTATTTTGGAGTCTGGACCTTAAGTAGGTTAAAAATAGACCTTGTTCAATGCTTTGCAGTATTACCTATTTATAAACCACTTTAGGATACACTGAGTTCTATTGGGAATCAACAGGATGGATGGCTTAGAGCATTACTCTCTAAAGAAATTAGGAAGGTTTTATGGGCACAGTAACATCTCCAACTAAATACATGAATAAATCATAAATATAAAATACAAACTTCCATTTTTAAATGATACCTCTGGATGGGATGTACCACTGACAGCTAGGGTGACCAGATCCCAATTCACCAGATGTGGGACAAAGACTACGTTTGTGCAGGACAAGGGGGGACAATGTGGGATACACACAAAACTTTACCAGACTCGCCTTGCACTGGTTTCACCCAGGGATATACAGCTTCTCAATCTTCATCGTAGCTGCACTGGTTGTGCTTTCATTCATGTCTCACGCTGCATGCCGTTATGACCGGATTTACATTGGCGTAGTTTGATTGACATGATCAAACAGCCCCGCCCGCTATTTGATAAATCCCAGATTATAAAACACGCATTTCAAAACTGAGTTTAACTGTCAATAACAATGCGGGGCATCTCTTTTCTCTATTTGGGACATGTGAAAAATAAAGGAAATGCGTGACTGTCCTGCACAAAGTGGGACATCTGGTCATCCTACTGACGGCCCACAATGTGGCCGTGTAGAGGGCGAGGATGAGACTATTTTGTTAACATTGCGTAAAGACTGTGTATTAGTTTGAGGTTAGGAAAGGACCACCACACCCAGAATATAAATATATGAATATCTGATATGTTATCATTTCTTATCCACACTGGGATATAACCCACACAATGTAATGTTACCAATATTTATAAATCAATAACCTTTTCGTGATATCCAGGGATTGCAATGCACAGGTATCAATTTAATCTATATACAGCATAAACTCATGGCACAATGCAAAAAAGCTCGAATTTACTGTTAAAAGTGTCATATTGATCGTTATTTTGTAAAACTGTCTATCCGGTGACCTCTGGGGTGCTTGCTAATAAACAAATATTTCAATATGGAAGGCAGATCTTTGCAGGATAAATTATGCCAGAGGGCTTTCTTATTGATTGGACACATGTGGACACGGTGCAGAAGAACCATTATAGAATTCTTTAGACACTGTTTGGGGAAATGAACCCAAACCTGATCCCAATTTAAAGCGGCAATTTATAGATGCGAGTTCCACGGAAACTAGATAACACTGGCGCAGAGGCAATTACCTAAAAAAAATCCTCTGAGCTTCTCATAGAAGGTCAAGGGAAATAACAAGGATTGGTGGCGGATCAAACCCAGAGAGAAAGGCCTTCATGGATTCTTAAGACTTGTGGAGCCCCCAAAGACTTCTTTAATTAATTAAGGGACAAGCGTGCTTTAATTAACTGACACCTTGTCCGTACCTCAGCCTGTAAGACCAAACTCAGGGGTTGCTCAGGACAAAGATACTGAGTTGTTGGGGCGACTTTCTGCTGCTCTGCATGCTCCGGATGTGTCCATTTCCTTATCAAATCTGAGTCTCAAATTCACCCACAGCAGAGAGGCTCTGGGCTTCCCGTCTTTAATAATCAGATTACAGCCCAGACTCTCTACATTAGTCTGCGACGTGCTCTCAAATTCAAACAGACTCATCCACAATTATATATAATAATGAGAACTTTGTTTGGAAAGTGTCTCTTTTCTTCTCTCTTCTCTCCCATTAAGTTGTTCTTCCTGTCCCGCCTCTATCAAATTGCCCCTCACTTTAACCTCAAATTTTCTCCTCTATCATCTCATCCCTTCTCACCCAAATGCACCATGTGTATCCCAATTTTCTTCTCTGTCACCTCTCTGCTACCCTTTTTACCTCCCATTTTCCTTTCCTGGCCCTATCATCTTTCCCCTCTCTCTCTTCTCTCACTCGTTTTCTTTTTGCCATCTTCTTTTTCCTTCTGTTTTTCTGTTCTTCCTTCCCTATCTCTGCCTTTCTCTCTCTTTGCTCCCTCTGTCTTCGTTCCCCAGGGGGTATTATCTCAGTCGGAGGCAAATCTGCCCAATTATAAACCTCATCTCCTCTCTCTCTCTCTCTCTCTCTCTCTCTCTCCCTTATACATACTCTCAACATTAACACACACACACACACACACACACATATATATGCTGGGTGCTCCTGCATCCACCATCCTCCCCACACACACACACACATACAGGAGCATTAAGCACAAAGATGTTCACATAAGCCCCAAAAAAACCCACCTCCCTATTTTGCTCTTCTTCACTGTCTATTTCATTGCCTCTCAACACACACTTACACACACACGCTCGCACAGACACAGGAAAACACACACACACACACACACGCTCACACGCCGCCCTTCCCCTCCTCTCTCTGTCACACCTTAAAAAGCCAATTATACACGCTTCCTCCCTTCTGCTCTTCTCTCCTCTTCTCCCTCTCCCTTTCTTTCTTGCCATCGCCACACTGATCTGGAGTGAACCACAACTAAAATATGGGAGAGAGCGAGAGAGAGAGGGAGGGAGAAGGAGGAGGGGATAGAAGAGGAGCCCAAAATAGAGGAGGGGAGAAGGTAAGAAATTAGAACGGAGGAAAAGAAGGAACGGATATGATGGTGAGAGAAGAAGAAAAGGAGGGACAAGAGGAAGTTATTAGAGTAAAGGGCGACAGAGTAAGAAGGAGGAGAGAAGAGGAGAGGAGAGGGAGATAGCGTTAATTGCCCGGCCAGTATTAGTGCTGGGTTGACAGTTTCTTGTAGAGAGGAGAGCTGATTGGACGATAATGATGCTGACTACTGAACTGCCGCACTGCTGACCCAATGGAAATTGAGGGAGAGGAAGGGGTGATGGTTTTGGGGAGGCAGGGGCTGCAGAGGAAAAGATGGACAGACAGACTGAGACACGAAATGATGAGTGAAAGAGAGAGGGACAGAGAGAGAGAGAAAGAGAGAGAGAGAGAGAGAGAGAGACGAACGCGGCCATAAATAGAAATTTGAGAATGAGAGAGCGTGATTGTGTTACATTTTCATTGCCACTGAGACTTTTGCAATTACAGCGTTGAACTGTGGGTCCTGAGACATTTGCATACACACACACACGCACACACACACACACACACACACACACACATACACATAACACACCCATACATACAGAGGCAGCCGTGTTTATAAATGTTTTCTTGCAAACATCTTTAATTTACTTCATTCATTCTCTAATGCTAGATTTCAGCAGCATCCCCACATGCATAAGCTTTGTGCCTTACTGTTCCTTCCTTCTAATTAAAGTCCTAATCCTGAACCAGCTCTCGGGTGCTAAAATGGCCTTAAAAATATATAAAATGTTCTTACTCCAAATGGGCAGTCTCCCCAGATACACCGAAATCATAAATTCCAGTGAAATTCTAATATTACTGAGTTGCACCATAGCTGAAGGACAAAAAACATCCCCTCTGCCTCACACACACACGCACAAACACACACACACAGAGCCAAGGTCGTTGACCTGAACAAGCATCATGCAGCAGCAGGACAGCAGGCTGGGGAAAACAAGATGTCAACAAGTAACATGACAATAACTAATGCTAGCAGAGCAGATACACCACACTGACACAGCGCAGTAGGGTCAATGACGGACGGGCCTCTAGGACTCACTTAACCCACTAATAATAGTACTAGTGCATGGTAAAAAAAAAAAAAAAAGAAAAGTCCTCTCTCTCTCTCTCTGTACATATTCGTGCAGACCTTGTTTGTCTTGCGGCTCCAGGTCCAAGATTGCGTCTCCACTGAGGTTACACAACAAGGCGACTGCATTCTGGACCATCCCGCTGTTCACGTTACTGCTGTTAGCCTGCACCAAATGCAAGGAAGAGACAAGATAAAAAGGTTAATAACATGTTGTCTTCCACAGTTAGTTAATATCATACATATAATAAAACACAGATGTTAACAGAAGTAAGTTGCACACAAGTTGAGCATCATTTATCGATGAAGCAACATTTCTGTTTTTCTGTTTGTGATGCCTTTACGTATGCCCCTCAAGTTGCCTACTATACTTATTGTGATTAAGTTTGAGGGTTTCTGTCCCACGAGTGTATTCAGAGACATGGCAGATTCAGCCTTGTTGTGGATTGGTCCCAGGGGCCAACTGCAGAATGACAACCCAATTATACATCTTTCCCAAACTCCAGCATGAAGGAGACGTCTGTCAAACTGCTGGCAAGATACCCTCCATTGCCCAAGGGGTCAATAATAAATAGTGTCGGCCACACAACACAGAAGCTAACCGGTGAGGCAAATAACTGACTTGTATATGTGCAGGAGGGATTTATTTTGTCATCATTTTGTCAAAGACAGCGCTCATATATCACAGGTTTACACGTTCAGTGGGTCTGGAGTTTATTGGATGCAAGGCTATGGCAGGTTTGTTGGTTTTTGCTGAATATCACTGAAGCTTCTGTATAAAAGTGAGCTACTGACTTCATGTTATTGTTATCACCTAGAATAAGTTAATAGTAAATAATGTGACGTTTTTATGGCACTTCTATTATCCGAAGCACAGTAATATTTCCAAATATTTATCCAAAATGGGAAAAAGAAAAGAAATGAATGTTGTGTGAAAACGATTTTCGGGGCATAATGTTGAGCGAAGGATCAAATTAGTGCTATCGATTAGCACATGGTGTAGTTGTGACCTGTGATAATGGGCTGGCTTTGAAGAGAAACAGGGAGTGAGGCTGTAATCTTCACTTTCCTCTCACTCCTATCTCCTCAACTTCTCCCTTCCTCTTCCCCTCGACTTCTCTTTCTCCTCCGTACAAAACCATCTCTCCCTCCTCCTACAGTAACTCACTTCTCCTTCTCTATCCTGCCCTCATTTCACTATTTGATCCTCTCTGAGATACACCAGCTCTGCCTGCGGGGTCTATGCGCATCAGTGTGATCTGGGTACGGGCCGATAAGCCTGGCTGGTGCTCATCATGCGCAGTCGCCTGAGGCTGAAGACAATGACATCAATTCACACCTAGAACAACCTGCCTGTCAGTAACAACAAATGACAAAGCTAATTTATTTTGATCTTTATGGACTCAAAAGCTGTGAAAGGACTACGGCGCACATCACTGAGAGCGTCAACCTGACAAAGAGCGATGAGGAAATGCTGAACCGAAATGAATTTTAATGCGGTGACTCACTGTCCTGCACTTTAATTCACGGTGAATTCAACATGTATGCATCTACAGAAAGTACAGTGTTAAGTGAGGAAGAACTAGAAGAAGTTGACTGCAGCCCACTCTGATCAGGCTCCTCGGGCACCAACAAGTTAAAGAACCGGCTTCCTGAGGGCCTTTCATGTCTGAGGCAGAACTACTTCATCATCTAGACAAATACAATTAGGTGCGTTTCTCCATGACAAGTGTGATCGCCGGTGACAGGTGTAATCAATCCAGATCAGAGTGTTTCAGGCAGAATAAATCAATCTGAACGTGAGCAATACAGACGGCACTAATGGATCCTGACGCGACTGGCTCAGACAGGAGTAAACAATCAGGAGAGGTGTTAATCAGGCGGCTGGATAACAGTGTTTAACATTCTGTATCAGCTATTCGGGGGCCGGACGGGCAGCCACGCAGAACACTGATTATTTAGCGAGGATGTGTGTGTGTGTGTGCGAGCGTAAACCGTAAATTGTTTTCCGCAGCACAAGTGTTCTGGTTTGCTGCAAACAGATTGTACTGTATGTGTTTGTGCGTTCATTAGATTGTGCGTATGCAAAAAGGGTCAGGTGAAGTAAATTGTTTACTGGCGCCATCGCTATGCTCCGCTGATAACAGACAACTCCTGCGTGCGTTTATGTGTATGCGCTTGTGTGGGATCTTAATAGTGGAGTCCATATTCTCACTCTATTAACCCTTCCTCCTCTCTGTCGCTGACCTGCCAGTCAATTACACCAGCTCTCTAGTAGGTCAACACCACTCAGACTAATTTCCATAAATACATCTATAAGGGTTAGATGGAGCGAGTGAGAGGGGAGGGAGGAGGCAGAATACAACTGAGCTGTAATAAAACACAACAGAAATGCCATTAAATAATACAGACTGTGATAACTGGGGCTGATTAGATAATTGTAGGAATATTTAAAAAGCCAACTGATTCGTTGCCTATCTGCATGACCAAGCGAACTGATGACTGGCTGAATAAAAATTGATTAATTAGTCAGGTGAGATTGGTTTCTTACCATAATGAGCTGAAGCACCGTTGATAGGATCCTACTGTGTTTGATCAACCTTAAAAAGCAAAGAGAAAAATACATATTGGAGGTAGAAAGACGTAGGTGAGAAGTTAATTTAATTTGGGCGCAATTCGGCGCACTGTTCACACATGCACGCACGCTGGGCTGTTTCATCTTCATTAGGGTTGGAGTTCCGCTACGACGACTCCTCTCTGGCACCAGTGGAATTGGGGAGAGGAGAGAAACAAAAAGAGGGGATGTGATGAGAGTGGAGGAAGTGAGAGGATGGTGAAGGAGGAGAAAGGGGGGCATGGGAAAAGAAAGGATGTGGAAGATTACATTTTGCAAAGAAAAAAAGAGAAAGGAGGGGGAGAGGGGAAAATATTTGGGCAGAGAAGATATGAAAATAAAAGTGTGATGTGGATGAATCAATTTTTGAAAAACTAAAAAGTAAAGCCAAGAGAGAGAGAGTAGAAGAGAGAGAGAGATGGGTGTTTATATTAGCAATGACACCTCGTCTACTTACTGATTAAGGACCTTTGATTTGCAACCAATTACTGTGTGGTTGGGGTGTTAACATATACACACACACACCTTGTATATGTGTGTGTGTTTGTATGCATTAGGAAGCAAGAAAGTATTCAGGCTGTAATGGGAATAAAACCAGCAGAAGTCAGACTGGTGCTAATGTGCTGAAGGTAACAAAGCTCGTCCACTGATTTATAAATCCGTCTTCATTTTAACTTTGATTTATAGCTTGTCTGGAAGGCATCAGACCACTTACAGCAGCCTTTCTTTAAACAAGGTGATTCAACACTGTCTGTCATTTTCTGTGGATTTTTCAGCAGCAAACACTGGGCTCACCTTTGGGACTGAACTTTAGCTAATGTGACATTCTGGGAGGTTGGCTTCATTTAATAAAACTTAGTTGTTGATATAGAAGAGCATCTGTTTGAAATTGCCACCAAATCGTATTAAAAGTCCTCAGAACTTTTTACTTTAAGTTCTATTTTTTTTACATGGAAATCAATACCAATGTCATTTAACCTTAATGTGTGATGAGAAAATACTCCCAACACCATCTTGTGGGTTTCAGGGAGTCTCTAGCCTGATAATGTTGTGTGACCAATCTGCTTCAAGATTAGAATAATTATCTTTAACCAATTTTCTGCATCCTCATATGTATGCTTCTTTGATTGAGTCTCCTTTCTGCCTTGCTGTCAGAAATATATAAAATATATTTTGAAATACAACACTGGCATTTAATGGATGTGTCTGTTTGTTTTGATCTACTGACTGAGAAGATATTTATTTCCATTACAGCATCCATCTCCATCTTCACTTACTATAGTAGCAGGTTGTTTGTAGAAACAAGGTGGACAGTAAAGGTTTCTTAATTTTTCATGATCAGTAAATCCAGAAATGAATGATGCACTGTATATTTACCTCTGTACCTTTGTGTTTCAGGCCTTTTGTGAAGGGATAAATATGTGTGTGCATGTGTGTGTGTGTTTGTGTTTGTTCATGAGATGGATGGCCTCCTATTAGGTAGGTGACAGGCTGAGAGATGAGAGGACGGGCCAGGCCAGCGAGACATGATAAACTGGACCACCTTTAAACTACCAGCCATACATCAATGGACACAGTGCGCGACACCAGACACTGAACAAACCAGAGAACAATAGAAGTAACAAGTATGACACAGCTTTTACTGCATTAGTCATACATCATCAGTATTAGCCTCATAATAGAAAATATAAGACAATGTGACATTACAACCAGCGAGCAGATTAACCTCTGCTCGACTAGTCGTCTAATTCTCCTGTCAGCTCTGAAGCTTAATCTCCGATGATTTTTAAAAAGGAACCCTGGACCTTGTTATTTTTAAGTGAGAAGATAATAAAACAACAAAGATAAAGTCAGGAGGTTGTATCATTTGCATTTGTAAGTTTTAGTCAAACATGTACTGCACATTACCAGGCACTGCAAAGTTCTTCCCAAGAGGGTGGTCCAATTATTCATAAATGACACACCTTAATGAGTTTTTATATCATCTAAAGAATATTCAAAAACTTTTTTTTTTCATGGATTTATTCACACCAGAGAACAGCTCAGTAAAACAGGCTGTTATATGCAATTACGGACTTTCAGCGTGTGAAAATGACCACCTTGGCGCTGTTAACAACTAATGATTCCACTTTTCTATGACTTAGAGAGACTGAAGTGTCCAAATGACTATGGCAATTTGATGATGCAATGTAATGGTTTCACAAGGTCGAGCCTATGCCAAGCCATTAACTAAGGATATGAATTATGAGCTAAAATAGGGGTTCTACTACAATCTCAAAGCAAAAGCCAACCCAGTTGAACGAGGAGTAAATACCACCTTGGTTGATAAGCATGGCATGTGTGAAAGTCTACATACGTAGACAGACATACGTACATGTGAGGACACAGAAACATGCTTAGGCATACACATGTAAGCACACAGCATTAGGTTCTTTGACTAAAGGTCATGGTAAATGTAGTTGTTTGAAGGTGTGTCTGGGCTGTGATAATGCAGAGAGAAACAGCAGGCTGCCTTCCCAACGTTAATGTCCCCAATTTACCATCTAATTACCGCTCGGCTGGCTTCATAGCCACACTTATCTAACCAAGACCCAGGCAATTTAATTTCTGATTGTATAACCGCAGTGATGGAGGGAGAGTTGTGGAGTGAGGGCACAGAGAAAGAGGGAAACGTGGACTAATGTTAATAAATTAGAGATGGTGAGAGGAAGAGAACGAGGGAGACAGAGGAAAAAATGTAAAATATTGTTAATAATGTCAGAGGGAAAAGAGTGAGAGAAAAACAGAGATGTAGAGAGGAGAGTGCTGACACCAATTTGAAAAGTTCACGTCACTCTACTTGTGTCAAGGAAAGATGGGGGATGAGGAGAGGTGGAGGAGGAGAAGGATGGAGACGAGAGGGGGTAATATTACTGATAAGAGAAGTAGGGGCGTATTCAGCTGTGAGGGTGAACTCTGAACTCTGGGAGGGAAGGAGGGATGGATGGAGATGGAAGGAGAGTGGGATATTAGCGATAAGAGGTTTGTTGACTTATTACGGCTGGAGTAGATAAAATAAGTGGGTGGAAGAGGGGAAAGGATTGAGGGAAGGAAAAAGCACGAGGTTTGCAATCATGGTTGTGGTAAATTAACACTTAGTTTTGGAAGATCAGACATGGATGAGGTACAATATATTGCTTGTATTTGTAAGACTACAGCTAACTAAGTTCAAGGAGGGATTCTGTATTAATGTAGTAAGCAATCTTTTTCTCCACAAGGCTCCTGATTCCTTAATTTGTCTGATCTACAGCTGAAACAACAGCTCTTGAGGGAAATTGCACCCTTTTATCGCCTTCTTTTACTCACCTTCTCTTCGCATTAAGGAGCTGATGCATGTCCATTCGTGCTCATCCATTAACACGTCTTCTAGCCTTGTCCCCCGCCACCCCCCCACCATTTTCTCTCCATCCCAATGTTACCTTTTCCCCCCATCCATCTAACTCAATTTCACTGCCTAACTCATTCCTACTTCCTCCTTCCTCTTTTTTACAGCCTCACTTTCTACCTCTGTCAACAGTCGGAAAGAGAAGACAGATGACCAGAGAATCAAGACTTACTGACAGCTGCTGTCAGAGCACATCTATCAAACACACATACATCGGCGCACGCACAAGTAAAGGCACGCATACACACACACACACACACATAGGTTAGTCATCTCATGGTTAGATGTGGGATCAGGAGATTCACTCTGCAACCAAACCAGGAAACATATCATTACCTCTTTTTATTTTGGTGTCAGGTGACTGCTTCCTCGAGATGAGTGAGATGTTTTGTTTTTTTTTATTCCTGAATAGCAGATTACTGTGACATTACGCAGTCGTGAATTTTACTTTAATGGCAGCAATAATTTTGTCTCTGCGTCGTATATTTGAAGAGTATGCAGTACTTTTTAAACAAAGCTCCTCAGGAGTAGCTGGTGTGCCAAGATATATCAGCACAATATGTCAAGTCTTTACTCATCTTAGCTGATACAGCACCTTATCTCGACCACTAAAATGATTACTAACAGAGAAAACACCGGCTTTAAGAGAGGTGAAAAGTGTCCTGAATAACAACAGTGGTGCAGCTTTGCTGGTGTTGCTATCAACTCTGAATGTGCATCAGCTACACCAATAAATAAAAGATATTTTGTGTGTATTTATATTTACTAGAAAAGGTACATTTTTTGCTAATAGTAAGTGTGTGTGTGTTTGTGGTTTTGAATAAAAAAAACAGTAAGTAGTGATTCACAGTGTGGAACTGGGAATGACTGGCCTTGGCATTAAAACATTACACACAGTGCCTAAAATGCCTGCTAGGACTGCAAAACACTTCATATTCAATACCACCAAAGCTTTGTCTTGCATAGAGAATATTGGAGTCTTAAGGATTTCCAGTTAACGTGCGCTTTGTCCACATAAAATTAGTTTTATGTCAGTGTATCTTATTATACAGGTAATACTTAGGATGGCACTGCATGGTACAATAAGGTCACATTTTAGTATCACATGTTCTGGGAGGCTGACTAAGTGCCTGTGTACATGATACCTGCAGATCTCTGCGCTGTGTTCAGTCATCGATACCAGCAGTTTGAGTGCGTAGAGTGGGATTGGCTCTGCTGCTCGAAGAAGAGACTCGTACCTACACACAAACATGCATGAGTACAAGATTTGGCTTTTGCGGTGTTAATAATTAATGTACTGTTCTGATCATTAGTAACAGAGTGTAAACTGGAACAGATCTAGTGAGAGAGGGGAGCAGACAAGGGGGGAGGGGGAAACTCGAGTTATAACAGGAGTAGGAGAGAAAAGGAAATGTGGGAAGAAGAAGAGAAGAGGAGATGGTTTGCGAGGCAAAGGGTGAGGAAGAGGAGAGACGGGAGTGTGAGGAGGTGGAAATAAAAGTGAACAAGAGGGAACACATGAGGCAACTGTGAGAGAGGAATATTTTTAAAAGGGAGATACAGAATAACACGGTATAGGAGGAGGCAGTATAGATCCACAAAGTGAGAAGAACGCGCCGCATAGTCTATTTTGGATTTTTGTTTCTCTGTCAGGATGTAAACTTCTGCAAGCTGCATTTGTCTGTCAATGCTCTCTGCAGAGTTCACCATCAAGATGCCAACACTCATAATGACAGATGCTCGTCAGTTAGCTCTATCTGACAAGTACAGGATGGAGGGCACAAAATACTCTAGATATTCTTTTCTAAAGAGCCAGAGGAATAAGGAATAGGTAACAATAAATCACTGACACATCACTAGTATCCATAACAAGACACACTTGGTAAGGAACCCTAAGAAAATTGAATTAATCAGTATAGACTTATGACGGTTGGATAGCTCTGTTCAGGGTCTTACTTCCTCTAAAGCTCAGCAGATGTTAACAGCAGCTGTCAGCGAGCTACAAAATGTATTTATCATTTCTTCCTGGCGGCTAACATGATCCAGCTGTTTTGGCTTCAATATACTGTGTACAGCTGTATTTACCAAGGTAAGATGGGTATGTGCATAAACCAAAGAGTAGGATGGACTTCATCAAACATTGTATGGTTGTCAAATGGGGATTAAAATACTATTTATACCATTATGAATTACTTTGTATTGGTGCTAAAATACTGTTTATGGTGACTAGAATTCATTTTTGTTCCTACAAAAGGAAAAATGAAAGGTGTAAACCAGTAGGACCAACCTTGGAAGCAGAGATTTAGTGACGAGAGCTAAGATTTGACTGCAGTTTCCACCATCCCTTCGTTCTGTTGGCCTTCCTCCCTCTTGTCTCCTCTCTTTCTTCTCCTCTCTCTCCTCACCCTCCTCTGGTCCATCACTCTCATGGACCAATAAGACAAGACTGAGCTCGGACAGCACCCTCAAAACAAACACAGCCCACTCCACTGGAACGTAAACACAAGCAAAGATGGAGACAAAGAAGGAGATTGATTAGTAGCTCTATCTGACATTGGATAAGAATATTTTTGGTTATATTTTTATTTCTAAGAAGACCATAATATACATCACATAACCATTACTTTACTAAGAAAATAGCGAATTTAGAGGCAAAACCACTGCCAAAATTTGGGATTCAGCCTTTGGATGTAAATGGGGCTCAAGACCAGTTGAACAACATTTTCATGTTTTGAGTAAGCATGTTTTAAACAAGCAAATATACTTCACTGAATTTAATAACTATAATGACAAACTAGTAACATATGTACTACAGTATAATATTACACTGCAAATCATATCACACCCTATATGGCACAAATACAAGATCCTATAACGTCGTCATACTTA
Organism: Terapon puta; assembly: GCA_028564955.1. Taxonomy (NCBI): domain Eukaryota; kingdom Metazoa; phylum Chordata; class Actinopteri; order Centrarchiformes; family Terapontidae; genus Terapon; species Terapon puta. Next base: position 4,416,036 of record JAOXYL010000043.1, on the reverse strand, counting down.
GAAAGCCGGTGGATTTAGAGGAGGACTTGAGGTTAAAAGCTCTTTTGGAACAACATGACATTATGATGAGTAACTACCAACACAATTTTAATGGCCGGAAAAATTGGCTTCACAAAACACACTGCTACTCTGCTGTCGTGCTGGGACACACAAAAACCAAATGATTCACTGAGGGTCAAGAACCAAAGCGCTGCAGTGGCTAATTTTACTGGATTGTGCAATTCATTAATGCAGAGATTTTTATGTCATTAAAAGTTTTCTTCTTTCTTTGTCCTCAAGATTTCTTCTCTTACTCACCTTCTGCCTTATTCTTTGACATCTTTATTGGTTATTATATATATCCATACAGCATCTATCTTGCTTTTTTAGATGACATTTTAGCATTTCTGCCCTAATTTGATGACCAAAAGGAGCTAAACATTCGCTTCTCCTATTTGCAATTTCCTCTGTTCTTTTTCCTTCCTCGCTCCCCCTCCCTCATTCTCATATTTGCGTCTATTTCCAGATCTCCTTTGGTTCATTCTGTCTCTCAAAAATGACCAGCCATCTCTCTTACCATTTCTGCTGAAAGCCAGCGTTGTCAGAGGAGGCAGGATGGTATCCACAATCTTCAAGAGACAAAGATAAATAGACAAAATAAAACACATACTATAACACTGTACTCATCTTTGACCAGGATGTTCTGTAGGAAGCTGATTACCGACTGTAGTAAATCTATGCTGGAATCTGGCAGAGTAAATCACAGTGGTGAACATTTGCAGATGGCCAGGTCAAAACATGCAGAAATTCTGTAGCGGTAGAAAATTAACTTGTACCAGCAGAGCTACAGCCAGTGTGATGAAGGCTTTTATATGTAGAGTTCATATTCAATCTCACTGCTGAACATAAACAGTATAAATATTATCAAGAGTTCAATTTGGTTCTGTGTTCTCTCATCTGACAGGGAAAATATATCAATAAAAGCAATTTCAGCCCTTCCTCTGAAAAAAAAAACTACTTAATATACAGCAAATCTGAAAACAGGATATATTTTTACATTAAACTGAAAGGAAGGCACTGTACTATATTAATTCAGTGGACATCAACCACACAGACCACTGTCACAGAGGATCAAATTACTATGGAAATGCACTGTTGAATGATCTCTTTGATCAAACGCGCGCGCACACACACACAAATGTACTTCCGCAACTGTCAAAGCCCTTATTTAGGCATGAATCTGTATTGCATGAATTTGCATGATTACTAATATTACCATAGAAACAACACTAATGCTGAGTGAGTGCGTGTGAGGTCATTACATTGAAAGCCAGAGAAAGGGAACTACAAAGGATGTTGTCCACCACTTAATGGCGTGTATATTAATACCACAACCATCAAACGACTGGCTAAAGTGTGTGTGTGGACAAAGGCTTGGTGCAATTTCTCTGAACTGTGAACTATGGGTGACACGTCTTCTCACTGCCTCAAATCCTTTCTTGTGCCCATTTTCTGTTTTTGCTCTCTTACCTAGTTACCCGTTTACCCATTGTACAAGTTGTGTAAAGAAGACCATCATCACAACTCAAACTGAAGATGAATTTCCTTCACTTTGCTTTGCAGCCGATGCAAAAAAATAAAAAATAAACATAATATGCAAATTCATCTGTATTCTCACAGGAGTGAAGAGAATTAAATGTTGTATATATTTTTTATTTTAGCTTTTTTTACTATTTGCAAATCACAGGCAACAGCTGGTCTTCTGAAATTCAGCTTCTGTTTCTTCTAGTAAACAAACTAACAAACCTCATGTGCACATCGTTCATTAGGCAGTGCACAAAACTACATTTCTTCCCCCAGTATACCTGCTGCGCTGAAGCTATTGTATATCATTAATTCAACAACAAATAGACTATTGTTAGCACACAGCTCCAGGATACAGACAGTGGCATATAAAGATGCTCACTTCATCTTGGCCTTTGTAGATGGCTGAATGGTTTCCACTGCGGTGTTGAAAAGAAGAACAAATGCAAGTATATTAATCAGCTTTGTTCATTAACTAAATCTGATCTTGTGTAATAGCGTTAAGTGCAACCATCAACCAGATTTTCCCTTGACTTCTCACTGTCTGGTGTTGCACTCACAATATTGCATCAAGTCTAAGTGGCAGTAAGAACACTGAAAACTGGTTTATTCCTATAGTCTGTTTGTTTTTTCTGAATTTCAAAGTACCTTCACATGACTCAAAAAGTAATAAACTATCCTTCATGGCTGAATGCACATTTAGTGCAATCACATCATGCTCACTGACTGAAGTCAATTTAAAATAGTATTTGTTTACTGCGGTTAGCTCTGATTTTTAAAGCTCTGTTTAGCCAATAAAATGTCTTTCTATATCACAGCTCAATGACACATTAAATCAACTGAGGCGTTTTGTGAACTGCTTCCCAAACAGGTAATGCTTACATAGCTGAAATATCTAACTTTTTATGATGTCTGAGGAATAAATTTGTCATTTTTTTCAAAGCTTGAAATTTAATGCAAACTTAACTTTGTGATAAAGATTCACAGACGTAAACTAACTCTAATGTGACTGTGTGTCCTTGTCCAGCAGGGCAATAAAAGCTAATCTGAGCTGGCTGGAGGTAATTAAAGTGTCTTCCTGTGTTATTGACTATCAGTAGCAGCGAGGCTCCTCTCTGCTCCTTTCCTCTATTCCTCATCTCTTTTCTTTTCTCTCCCTCCATCCTGTCTGCTTCCTGCTGCTCTCCACTTCCATCCGTCGATAGTCATTAAACACAATCCCATCGTCCCATCACATGCACGTACACGCTCAGAAACACACTCGGATCTGATGAGGCTCTGTTGGTTCAATAGTTGATTAGTGGGTTGCCTAATAGCGCACACGTTGACCTGTCTGTCCTCTGACCGCTAATAGACAAGTTTAGTAGAGTGGAAGACAAACACTGAATATAAAACAAGAGATCACAATATGAATTCGACAAAAACTAACAGGGAAACTTTGTCAAACACCAGAATTTTTACAGTTCTCTGCAAACTTTTTGTTAGAGCCAAGGACCATATGTGTGTTTTTGTAAATGAGTAAACAGTAAAAAATTTATGTTAGAAATCTGACAGTTGCGGAAGTGTTACAGAACACCAGGATGATGACAGGATGTCTCCAAAGTCCCATCAGAGGTAATGTGATGACATTTGTTGAATATCTTTCTGATATTTCTTCACTAAACTCTCGGCAGACAGTCAATCAGACACTAGAACAGACAGACACACATTCACGGGCTGACAGTGAGTGAGACAGGAAGTCAGCTGTATATTTGCTTGCATGTGTACTTACGGCACTGTGATGCGGAGCGGTGAGTGAATGATGCTGACTCAAGACTTCCACAATGGACAGGGACGTCTTGATCAACTCCTCACATACTGCTGCACCTAATGAGAAAACAAACATCACCCAGCTCTGCCAAATCCTTTCTCAATCAAAGTGGAGAATGACTGACTGTACCACAGCTGCGTGTGTGTCCATTTGTGAGGTTGCAACTGGAGTGTGATTGATATTATTGCTTTTCTGCAAGGCACTGCACCCCCTCATCATCTCAGGATTCACTTCACTGTGACTGACTCTGTACTCCTCCGAAATACCAAATCTGTCTCTTAAAGGCTAAATGTGTCTCTCTCCTTACCTGTTACATATAAATGTATTTTTTTAACTATCCAGAATTGACATGTGAGTAGAAGTATAGCCTTTATAACCAAACTTTATATGATCAATGCTTTTCCCCCAAACTGTGTTTTTTTTCAGCTACAGAATACTAATAAACCCAGCAAAAGGCTAAGATAAAGGCACAGACACAGATCAAGCTGAATTAATACTAAAAAGTAT
>JAOXYL010000043.1:4347115-4358713 GCA_028564955.1 Terapon puta | reverse complement strand
TGTGCTTTTACTGTTTATCTACTTGGTGCTTAGTAACTCCCGCATAAGTTTTCAGTCATGGTTTCCTGCCTTTTATTAATTTATAACCCAACAGGCATCAACTGAGCTTTCAAAATATCAAAACTCAACCCTGTCCCCCTCCCCCTCCACTTCCCCAGGTCTGAGGACTCTAACAAGCGCCCCCCCGGCACCCCGGGCACCCCAGGCAGCAGGGACCTGGAGGCGGCCCTGCGACGCCTGTCGCTCCGACGCGACAACTACCTCTCGGAAAAGCGCTTCTTCGAGGAGGAGAGGGAGAGAAAGCTGGCTTACCTGGCCAAAGAGGAGGAGAAAGGGGGCGAGGAGAGGAGCGGGGGCCCCGGGACGCCGACGGAGAGCCTGCTGTCGCTGTGCTCGCATCCCTCCTTCGGAAGCGTCTGGTCGGGCTACTCATTCACAGCGAGGTCCTACCTGCCGGAGAAGCTGCAAATTGTAAAGCCGCTAGAAGGTGATTATCCCTCTCAGAGACACGAGTCCTCTAATCCTCCACATAATGGCAAAGAGAGTCAAAATCAGAATGACTTGCGTAATAAAAAGGAAGGTTTTCAGAAAGCTCAACAAAAATCAGATAGTGTATTTCCACATACTCCCAAACGTGACACTCAGACGAGTCAGAACCGACACCTGAATCAGTATCTGATCTTTCAGGACCACAGACGGTCAAAAATCTTTCTGAGTTCCTCGCGGGGTCCCAAGACCCTGCAGAGGAGCTCCAGTCTGTCGGAGCTGAGCAGCCCGTCTCACCTCCGAGCACCGCAGGCTTTAGTCACGGGTCTGCTGGAGGTGCTGGAACAACAGGAGGGCACTTTAAATCTGCAGCACTCCTTTTACTTCAGACACACACGACCACGCTGCTGGTTCGAAGTATAGAATACCAGTCTGGTTGAAGAATATAGTTTGTCAAAAAAGCCAGATATAGAGATATAATGAGAGATAAATGAATGATTATAAATACCTAAGTTAAAAACATGCTACTTTACCCTAAACACATCACAAAAGGTGAGCACTTTACATGTATGTGGTGGTTTATGCCTTGTTTATAGGTCTTTATTATCCTATAATTATTTGTTCCATACTGTGTTGGTTGAATTGTTGATATATTTGTTATCACAATGATGTTAAAGATACAAAGCAAATGATAGCGGTTAAAGTGTTTCCTCCATATCACAATGCTGCTGCAGCCTTACACCTGAACCTATCGTCTTAAATTGTACATGTGCAGCAATACGCAGCCCTCTAAGGCTTCATCCCTTCAAAAACACTGCAGCCATTTCTTGTTGCATTGTGTCACCTAGTGTTCAATCTCAGTTACGCCACTTGCACAATAACACTGAGAGGTGATACCCAAACAGCAGATGAAGAGCTCAAAGTGAAGCACAGAAAAAGGATAAAAAACTTCAGCATATGAAATGTTAAAATGTACTTCTGCTTTTGAAGTGAAAGGCTAATTTATGTCGATTCAGCAAGTAATACATAACATCTAATTTCATGCATAATGATGGTTGTTATGTTATTTTTTTATTTCTTGGTGACCTTAGATGACTTGCATGTTCTGCCTTCATAATTATCTCAGACATGATCATTCTGACTGCTGTCAGTATGAATTCTCCCACATACATCTATATGGGGTTTTCAACCGTTTTCACACCTTTTCGTTTGCCTTTTGCTTTTCACCATTGTGGTTTTGTGTCACATTTGCACTTTACTTCTCTTTCTGTTCAACCTGTCTGTTTTCTTTTGTTGATGGTTTGCTGAATAAAATCGTACTAATTTTCTCACCTTCCCCTTTCTCTCATTCTTTTTGTTTTAGTCTTGTGAGTTTGTGAACTGACATTTCCTCAAAGGACCTTTGTGTCTTACCAGAAAACAGCCATTCATTAGACTTCAAAATGAGAGCAGCGTACTCTACATACAGAGAAAGAAACTGTGTCACTCACTGTCGCTGCAGTATGTGTGGTCTGTATGTGCTGCATACGTGATGGTGTATATACACAATGTTCTCAGGCGTGTATGTCTCTGCTGTGTGTTTGCTAATGTTTAAATGCAGTGTAAAATCAGCCCGTAAACAGCTGAAGAATATTATGATCTATTTTCCCACTGATATAATATTACACTTCTTTTGGGATGCAGTATATGACACCGTAATAAAATGTAAAGCACTTAGCTGACTGCCCTGTGAAGCCGATGCCATTTGGGATTGATGTCTGTAAGTTCACTGAAGCTGCAATCCCCCATAAATTAAGTCTTTAACTCTATATTAACCACTTATAGTTGGCTGATAATCAGCTCCTAAACACTGCAAAAAATTACTTCAAATTAAAAAATAGCATCTAACTTGTACTTAAAAACTGCATTTGGTCTTTAGAAATAATTTAACATGAAGTGACAGTTTATGAGTGTGTATTTGAAGACTGGTAGCATGAGCAGTCCTTTATCCACATCTTTACATTCAACAGTTTCATTGGTCACATTAATTATCACCAACACTACAAATGTGGCCTTAAAGTCATCAATTAAAGGCATTTTAATTATTTTTTATATTTCTTTATTTGATGACATTAAAGGGGTGAAAATGTACATTTTTACAGTTTTGAGGACATTCTCTCAACATTAAGACAGATGTAAGTAACGTGCATGTTTGTCTGACTTTCTCCAGGTTCTGCTACGCTCCACGCGTGGCAGCAGCTGGCTCAGCCCCACATGGGTGCTCTGCTGGATCATCGGCCCGGTGTGGTCACGAAGGGCTTCCGCACTTTGGCGCACGAGCAGGAGCAGGAGCAGGAGGACAGCTGGCACCTGGACCAGCCGGAGGAGGACGAACTTTCGTGCGACTCATTCACCGGCTTGCCGGGAGAGGGCTCTGCTCCCGCGGATCTGCCCCGCTCTACCTCTTCTCTCTCCGTCTGCTGCAACAAGAACGGCGACGTCGACGAGGACAACCAGTCGGAATCACTGCAAGAGGAAATGTGCAGAATTAGAGAGGCGATTCAAGCTAAAGACGGACATGTTGCCAGCATGCCCCTTTCCTTCTCCAGCCTTTCCCCTTCTTCTTCTCCTCTCCCCTCATCTTCTGAGATGAACGGGCACGTGGACCTCAAGGAGCTCCAGGCCTTACAGCCTGCCGCAGCGGACCGTATGCCTGGTGAGGGAGCATTTAGCTGAGGTCACTGCACTGTATCCACCCTCCCCTTGTAACCCTGGAGCATGGGGATAAAGGGGAGGGGGGGGAGCTCAAGAAAGGGGTGGGAGGGTGAGGAATTGGGGAAGGCGTTCACCGGACATCTCACAGCCCCAATGTGACGCCCCTTCCTGCACGATCACGCTCACGTGCACACACCTGCACACCCACCCGTCCCACCGGCAGGCAGGCCTCGCGTGTGCAGCCATCGAACCTCGCCAAAACAGAGTACATGTTTTTTTTTTTGGTTTGTTTTTTTTTCATTACTTTACATCTTCATAGCCTTTCTTCTTTCATGCCAACACTTTGCTTTATTTCCAACCAATCGCACTTGTTTTTTCAATCTTCAGCGATGCCTATCCTCTTCACGAATCCTCTGACGTCATTTTTTTTATTCCAGCAAATCGCAAATTCAATTCAGAAAAATATTTTTGCATGATTCATTGTTCATGTCAGCTGTCCGATCCCATGACACCCACAGACTGTTAATACTGGAGCTCAGGGATGAAGGCTAAAATGGTTAGAGGGGATGCATAAAATAAATACAGAATTATTCAATCAATTATTCAGTTTACTTCTGAATTTCTTTATCAAACCATGATACTGAGCAGGGCAGGGGTCATCAAAATGACGCTGCACCGATGGGCTTGCTCTAGTTTGCTCACAGTTTTAAATAATACAGCGATACAACAGTGGGATTACACACATTTGACTCCAAATCTGGGAATATTTTAAGGAGAGAGGGACTTTTTGATCATATGATGATAATTACAGCAAAGAAACCCTGTGTTCACGTTCATGTGGGGACCTGACTACTGTTCAGAGTCAGAAGGAATATAAAATAGTCCGTTAACCATGACCAAGCCTCTTTCATGATCTTTCCCCTGATTTCCTGGGACATTTTATTTTCAGTCAACAGATGTTTCTGATCTTTTGGGGGGTGCTCTGATTGTGCACTGTGGACTTCAGGGAGCTAACGTACGCTGGTGCTTCTGCTTTGGGGCTTAAACTATGATCATGGCCTATTTCTTCTCCTCTTTGGTGTGTTCAGTGTTTTTTTTTTTTTTAACAACATTTCTTGGTAGATTCAGAACTAACCTTCTCTCCTTTCCCTCTCTCCTCCAGTTAATTTCCCAGGGAAGTGTATGTCCCATACGAGCTCTACGTACACCTTCACCACCTGCAGGATCCTCCATCCCTCCGATCAGCTGACCTCCGTGTCCCCGAGGTAACCATCTTAATTACTGAGTACTTTAATAGTTGTACTGTCTTCAGTTTTAAAAAAATCTATATCCTTGGCGTTTACAGCCAAGTGTAGTGAACTATTATGTACTGTAACCAGACCAGCTTTCCATCTAAAGGATCCAACCCTTAATAATCTGGTGTATTTGCTAAGAATGGTTTTAGGAACCCAGACTGCAGTTTCCAATGAAAGGTGGCCAGAGTTGTAGTCACTGCCCTTATCTCTTCCATTGAAGTTTTCTTCCTAAACTATGATGCCACAATTAGTCAATCTGGCACCAAGTTTCAGCTCCCAAAGACTAACGCTGACCTTCCCTTTTATATGTTTTTATAATTTATTTTTATGCAACATGGCCTGATACTCGGCCGCTTCTCACTTTAAAATACTTTCAAATCCTTTTTTGGCTATTTCTCCATATCTGGCCTTACCATTGGTTACAGCCGCTGGTCAGGTTAACTTCCCTGTTCTCCCATTTCAGCTTAAGAGTCATTGTCATATGACAGTCACATGATTATTAAAACACACATCACGAGCTTGGAACTTATTTATCATTCTGGCCCTTTTAATTTCATAAGATAATGTTTCTTTGATATTCAATCACTTTCAGTCATCTTCAGTATAATCTTAAATTACTTTAATCACTATAATGAATGAACACTTGCTCAAGCTCATGCTTCGATAAAGATTCTGTTCAGATGGACAGTATGTTGTCGCCCTTTGGTGGCTTTTATTTTCAACCTTATTTGCCAGTACATATGCTGGCTGATGAGTTTTTTTTTTTTCTATCAGGATTTCATTTTTTCATTTTCCTAAAAATGAGATAAATCTACTGTAACCAGGAAGCTTCACAGAGAAAACCAATTAACTGTAATAACAGCTAATGTCTGTTACTTGGTCATTAATTAAACTGAATATCAGCTCTCTGCTGTAAATCGTATACCTGCTGCTCAGCCGAGGAGCAGATTCCCCTTCAGTAGATTTTAAGGGTAACACTGCTCTGAAGCCACAACACCAGGCTGACTTCAAACTCTCTAAAATCCCCGCTGTCTGATTGGCCTCGGCAGGTCAAGTGATGAGGAAGACGAAGTGGAGTTGTATCACGTGGTTGTCGTGGCCGGAGTAGAGCAGACCCATTGAGTGCACCCGCTTGGGTTGCACGTGGGTGAGGCAGCGCATGGGAGTGCATCCCCTAAAGCCCCTGTGTGTAAACCAGAATAACCTCTGCTTTTCGCCCTAACGACCCAGAAGGTCACAGCGTTGTTGAAGCTATGTGCAGTTTGCTTCTAATGTTCCCCGTCAAAACTAGTTCTAACTAACAATCCAGCTTCTCACAATGATATGCCTATAATTTAGCCAGGATTACAGCATGGATGTTAATTCTCACCCTTTAAGAACATTTATATCGTGGAAATTATCTAAGAACAAGAGGGGCACTTGCAAGCTTTCAGAGGTTTTACCCACATCTAACACATTTATTCAGCTGAATTCAGGGGCTCTGGTGTCAACAAATAATCCTAACCTGGTACTTTGATCTAATCAAGACCGGATTTGTAACCACAAGGACCTAAAACCAGAGACCCCTGTCAGCAGCAACCCAGAGAGGGGCTCTGTTAGCATCCATGTATGTGACCACTTTGTGTGTGACCACCCCAGGAAATGAAAAAAGTTGCCGTGATGACACCTGAGCCACTTCGGTTTGCTGTTTGAATGGACTTTTATGCGTAGTTTCTTTTCACCCTATAGCAACTTAAATAAGGGCTTTAATAATAGAACTTACTGTGTGATAAAATGTGTCTGTAAGCCTTGTTGCTCTTGACTGTGGGTGTTATTTGAAATGGACTGTCGTTGCAAATAACTCAAAGAGGGTTGGATGAGGCCTAAATTGACCCCAAATAGGAGAAAGGTTGAGTTCCTGCATGGTTTTGTTTTAGGTTGTGTGCACACTGTAAAAACCAAGAATTGAAATGTAATAACTAACTTCCTTTCGTTTTCATCTCTGCACCATTCCTCATGTTTCCCTTCCCATCTTCACCTCCTCCATCCCTCTCTCCACCCCCTTCCCTCCCTTTTACTTCTCCGTCTCCAGCCCAGCTCTCGCCTCTTGTCAGAGCAGCGCCTGCATCGGCACCCCGACCCCCACTGCGTCTCCTATCCCCTTCTCCTCCCCGGCCACACCTTCCTACACCCCCTGCTGCACCCCACGCCGCCTCTCCCTCTCCCACTCTCTGGCCGAGTCCTCCACCAACCTCCGGGACTCCACCAAGACCACCAGCACCTCCCTCGGCCTGGTGCGCCTCCTGCTGGAGCGGGGGATCTCCGCCTCGGTGTACAACCCCCGCAGCTGGGACCGCGGGCTGGACACGAGTGGAGCGTCAACGCCCGTGGGAGGAGCGCAGAGGAGCGGCGACCCCCCGGGAGAGACTGAACCCAGGCGGCTGGGAAGACGCCCCGACACCCTCCTCCTCCAGCCCTCCACCCCGCCCAACTCCCCTCGAGCCAAAGTCGCCTCCCCTGCCACCTCCCGCCCGGTTTTCCTGTTCAGCCCCTCCACCGATGACCCGCCCTACTACGACACCTTCCTCGCCTCCAAGCCGGCCCGCACCATTCTGCGGGAGGTGCTGGGGGAGGCGGAGAGGGAGCGAGGGGGGCAATCGGATGACGACGAGGTGCTGAAGCTGCGGCTCGTCGACAAACTGAAATGCTTCCGCGCCCTCCCCCCTCAGGCCTCGGGGGGTGCCCTGTTAGCCCCCTTCGGCTCCTCCGGACTGGGGAACAGCACGCTGGGCGGGGGGCTCCCGGGTTTGAACGCGGGGCTGAGGAGGAATCGAAGCTACCCCGCCATGGTCGGGGCCAGCATGGCGATGAAAGACCCAGGGGGGCCCCCCAGCACAGAGATACTCATACCGCACACGATGCAACCCCCGCACACGGCGCAGGACAAAACGCAAACAAATCACACGCTGGTCACGAAGGCCATACACATCCCACAGACACTACACGCGCTGGAGACGCTCACACCGCGCACCATCATACAGAGACACACCAGGCCCAGCGCGGGAGAGTCACCCAGCAACGACAGCGACGACGAAACTGGGACATAATGGAGGATATTCGTTGCTTTCGCCGGTATTACGACTAACATTTTCACAATTTACTTACACAGCCAAACGCCCTACAGAACTACACAAGACGTCCTTCAGCCGTGGAGACCGAACAACTACAGCCCACCTACAGACTCAAACAGTCATCCAACCCAGACTCCAGCCGATTTATTTAAACTGTCTGATAACCGAACAAACTTGTGGTGAGTAAACTGGTAATGGCCGACACTGTTACACTGTGTTAAACTCTTACAAACTGTCAGACCAGACAAACGATGGTGGAGAATCTTGCCTTCCTGTGTCCACTGTAACTGTATATTGTATGTTGTATATGCAATATACTGTGTCATATATAGTGTGCTTATTAAAAGGCCCAATCTGGTGAAAGTACTGTGGAGCTTTCCCCAACAACCTTCTTTTACTCTTACTTTGTGAGTGAGTGCACTAAAAAAAAAAAAAGAAAAAGGCAAAACATGAATTTTTAATGAACTGTATTGGCCCGAATATAAGATTGTTGGTTTTTTTTTCTTCATTATTTATGACTAGGAGGGTCGTTTATTCCACAGTGACACATTTACTCATTCGGAGCTTGTGTTACTTTAAGTGCTGTGTCGCGGGTTGTTTGTGGTCTTAAAGTTTCCGGGTTACCAAAATACTACTGCAGGAACAAGAAAACCCCCATTCAAGACACGACACATTTGCAGAGCTGCAACCAGACACAAACGGTCTTTTAGTCTCTGGATTTTGAGTTAAATATTTGAGAACTGAGACTAATGTCAAGTGGGAAAAAATTACAGCCCTAGTAAAGCCGGCTGCTCGTCCTGAAGGGGGTCAACCTATCAGAGCCTTTACTTCGCGAAGAGATTTAAAAATCTAAATCATTTTTTTTTACTGTACTATAAACATATTTGAATGTGTTGCCACATTTAAATAAAGATGATTTGCAGATCTTGTTTCATTCAAAGTGCTGAACATTATCTTATATTTGGGCCACTACAGTATTTTTAAGCCCTTAATTTTGTCTTCATTGTATTGCACTGGAGTTAACTAGGTTATAATTCTGGCTCTATCTGTATTTCCAAAAATGCTCCAGATTGTGGCTTTAACATGTCATCATTGCTGTGACTTACTGTTCTTACGTGCCTAAAAACAGCTAACATACTGCATCTCAGTGGGGCGGGTTGGGTTTGCATTCATTTTATTGGATTACTCTATCATTTTAACGCAGTAGAGAGAGAAAATGGAAATAATTGTGCAGATAAATGTATCTGAATCTGAACCTGCTGAGGGATCCCCACGCACGCTCGTTAATGTTTTGTTTTCGCCTCGTGAGTTTGAGCGACGCATCCACTTCATTTATAACCCACACGAACGTGTAGCACACACAGTTATACAGAACAGGTCTGACACCTGTTCAAACACTGTGACGCCAGAAAACAAGAGGCTGATCTGCAGGATTTTTCATTTTAACGCACCTCCATTCTTTCCATACTCACCACATCAGTACAGAACAGATTTCTCAAGAGTAGAGTGATTTAAAGTGGCCATGATTTAACAAAAGATGCAGATGGGACCTGAAGAAATCAGAAATTGAAGGCTGCCACGGGCACTGCTGCACCCCGAGCTTTCACTCAAAGCCACATTTGCACCCAATTCAAGAGTGTAAACCACACTGACACCATATTATCTACTGTCTAAATCAAACAAGCGTGTGGGTGGGGGAAAAAAATAGCAATATTAAGCATTAAAAAAAACCTTGTTTCTGAATGTAACTAAAGGGAGTGACTTGAAATGTCCAAATGTTGGTTTTAAGAGCTCAGCTTGTTGCTGAGGGGAAGTTTTTTGGTATCACTGATGCAGTTCCAAAGTCCATCAGACGTCCTGCGCAAATATAGGCCAGAAGGATTAAAAGGGGGAAAAATTTAAATGAAATTTGAGCCTTGCACCCTCCTATAATCTGGCTGAATCCATTAGTCTGCAGACACTGGGACTGCTCATCTGACTGACAGTGAATGAATGAATGGACAAAGTAGCTGGCAGAGATCCACTGAAATCCTTAATGATTAAGGGGTTAAACTAGAGATGTTATTGAGCGGGAGATTATATATTTATTGAAATACTTGGATTATTATAAGCAGCCTATAAGTGAATGTGCATTGTACATGTTTAAGTGAAGGACTTTTGCAGATTGTATTTATATTCTGGACTCTCACACTGGCGGTTTGCTGTCGTGGTTAAATGAACATTTCTCTCCATAGACTTCCATTTTAAAACGATGGGTAAAGTTTGTGGTCTGCAAGTTTAGAGTACGTTAATGCTGCCCATCACTTCATAACAGCTGGGGAAAAACAAATTCACAGTATTTAACAAAGATACCAAGTGCTGAGATTGAAGCGATGAGAAGTTGGTGTGCGTTTGTGTTTTTCTGTGTGTCAGATGAATCATCTGAATGTAAGTTATTACAAACAGTAACCTGCTGTAGGGCCATATGTTTGTGTACAGTATGTTGATTTATCTTTATGTTTGTGTTAACCTCAGAAAGGGGACTATTATTACATTGTAAATGTATGCAACACATATAGTCATGCTAACTTTTTTTTTTTTTTAAAGGAAAAGTGTAATGGTAGATCAAAACCACAGGGAATTAAGTTTATTTTTAGTAAAGAGGGAAAGAAACTTTTCTGTTCAGGGACTGAAGTGTTCTATTCTACAGAACAGACTGTACTGTCAATAAAAATACATGCAGAAAGACGGACTGGTTTGCCTCATTCAGCAGATAACATGTGGGGTGCATCCCCAGGCATTGTTTGCAGGCAACATGGACAACACTGCAGAGGACACGGCGGCGAGATGGAAAATTTCTCGGATCGTTTCTTGGAAAATCTCCTGGAACTTGTGAGATGTGAATGTGGTGTAAAATGTGCAACCCAAGAAAGCAAATCTTGTTTTTGACATCACAGCGGTTTATAAAAGACACGACTTTACTTTCTGAGTCTAACACGGTCAGATCAAACAGAGGCTCCCTATGACACCGAACTGATCAGTGCACGACTGCGTGGAAAACGTTGGAGGGACGAGAGAAACCCCGGCGTTACTGACATACGACAGCTCATGTAACGTTTTCATTCAGTCAGACTTTGCAGAGTTTATATTCTTTTTGCTCGACGTGTGATCGTGATCTCATGGGAATGAATGAATAACCTCCTCTGAACCCACGTGACCTCACTCTTAACTGAGCCCTCATGTTATGACTGTACGCTGTCATCTCCCTCTTTAACCCCTCCCACTGGTTGCTCCCTTGTTTTGGGGGGGAGGAGCTGTCACGTCAGGTTAACTCAACCCATCACCTGTGACTTTATATAGCAGATTTGTGACTTTTTAGCGATTCCTCCGCGCGTTATTCTTCCCCAAAATCCCTTGCGCGAGCATGCTACGACCACGTGGTTAAAAAAAAAAAACGTCCCGCCGCCAGCACGTGGAGAGGAGACATTCAAAGAGGAAAAAAGAAAAGGCTCACCGACGGACAGGAGCTCCCAGCAGCCATGGCGGTGTCCTACTGTGAGTACGCTGCTGCCCGCTCTTTGTTTCTGTCAATGAACTTCAGCCTCCTCCTCCTCCTCCTCCGCAACTTTTCATCCACTTCCTACAAGAAAAAAAGTGCCGTTATGACGTAGCAACACCAAACACAGATGATCCACCACCACCCCCCTCTCTCCTCTTTCTCTCTCTGTCTCTATCTGTGTGCGTGTGTGTGTGTGTGTGTCTGCTGAACCGGTGTGCAACAGTTTAGCAGTTTGTCACGTTTTTAAAAAGCGACACTGTAACGGAGGAGAGGAGCAGCGCGCGGAGGAGAGGAGAGGAGAGGAGGCAGGTAAGGAGGAGAGAGAGAGAGAGAGAGAGCGAGAGAGGAGGGGGGGTGGGACAACCTGTAACGGTTTGAAGAAAAACTGCGCCTGTCTGTGTGTGTGTGTGTGCGTAAACTGTGCGCGCCGTTTTCCATCGGTACCGTATCTGTTCGGCTGTTTTTAGTGCAGATA
>JAOXYL010000043.1:4163215-4181194 GCA_028564955.1 Terapon puta | reverse complement strand
TCTCTCTCTCTCTCTCTCTCTCTCTCTCACACACACACACACACTTTTACATTTACTCTCACACACTAGTATAGATAAGTCCTGCTCCAATTGCATGGTGCAGTTTTAGTGCCACTGTCTTTCCATACGCCCTGCTTTCCAGCCACCCACAAAAATCATCACATATAAAAGTTTTTACTGCGGCCCAGACGCGAATTAGAGCCGTTCGTGATATTAGGAGCTGTATACATCATTTGTTATATTTGCCTTTTCGCTAAATTTACACATTTCTTTTTAATTTCTCCAAATTCCAAATAAATGAGATTCCGCTGAGTTGGAATAAAAATCAGGGTTGTGCCTTAAAATGCTTGTAAACTTGACTAAATTTAACCATCTCAAAGGGAACACGGTCTATTTACGCCGACCACATTATAAGTATCATACTAGTTATATTTTTGCCAGATTTCTATTTTGTCTCCAAACATATAAATTCTCTTTTAATTTGTCAAATGAGCCTCTTTGAATTTTAAATATTGGAAAATGTTTGGACTTGTCACATCAATCTTAAAAAGGAAAAAGTCCGGCGTGATTGCTGTTACTGGCAGATGCATCGCCATTTCTGTTTGCGTTTGCCATTGAATTGAACTGACCCTCTGCCTGTTTCGGGGCCAAAAGAAATAAGCTGCAGTTGCGGAGGAAGCTGTAAAAACCCTTCATGCGCTATAGCCTTAAAACAACAAAGTAGACAGATTAATACATCCAAAAAAAGCTTTTTGTTTTTGTTTTGTGGCAGAAAATCGCTGAATAAACACCTCAGTATCGTTCTGCAGCATTCCACGGATACTTCTGCTCTCCCTTGTAGCAAAAAATAAATCTGCATGATTCTCACCTGGGGCAATGCATTTCAAGGTCATTACTTCGAGCTGAGATATACTGGAGATTATGGTGCCACGGTGATTAAAACCAACTAATCGAGCAGGTTTCCTTCTGCAGGAGATCTGAGTCCAGGCACCTGACAGTTGCACTGATCAGCAGCAGCAGAGCGGCCTAGCACAGGATATCTGCATCAATCAACCAGACAGCGCAGGGATTTAAGCAGCCCTTTGCTCACCTCAATCCTCAGTCCTCAGCCCTGTACATCTCATTTACAGATGTAGCCATCAGGAGCGTCCCATTTCTTTTTTTTTTGTTTGTACTGAGACTTTCAAAGGCATCAGTTGGGCTCCCCGGTTTGTCTGCTCCAACCCAGAGCCGCCTTTCTGAAAAGTCAAAGAATTTGTCAGGGAATAATGTGGACGCCTAAAGAATAGCTTGGCGTCCGATCAAAATATACTGAGGAGAAATATCCTGCAGTGTGTGGCTCTAAAGATGACAGCTCAAGGGGAAAGGGAATATGCAGCACGAGCGCGCGAGAACAGATCTGCACGACGATCGCCGCAGAAAAAAACAACATCTCGTGCCTCAGACTCTCACAGAGGAGAAATTCACCCCCACTCAGACGCCTCTAAACGTCGAAACAAAAACCATGTGTTTGGAAATGGTGTTATTTTTTAATTTTTCAGATAAACAGCAGGATGAAGTTCAATTACCGACTTCTTAAGATAAATAAACTTTTAAAGGAGCTCTAAGAGTGTAGTAACAGGACATGCTAAGAAGATATGATGACTAAATCTACATCCTTCACCTGTATAAAATCTCTGAATCATGTGCATTAAGTCACACAGATAATGAAATCACATCAGTATTCCTCTGAATTATGTATTATGCAGTGGTTTAGCTCTCTCTGTGCAGTAGTCATTCCTAACAAGACTGTTTGTTTTGAAACAGTTATACTGTATACACACATAATAAGAGGAAATGAGCGTATACTTTTCTCACTTTCACCCTCTCCCACATTGGAAATAGGCGTAATTGAGGCAGCTGGTCTAAGCAGGCCTGACAGCTGTGATGAACCTCAATGACCATAAAAACATACAAAGGGAGCACTCAGGACACAAAGTCTCATTTTACCTTCACAATCGTTTCCTCTCTGTAATCACCAGCACTGACTCTGCCCTTTAGCCCACTTAAATGCGCTGTATAGCCACTTTTCCAGGGAAAATGAAATTCTCTCAGGTTCTGCCAATCACCGTTAACCGTTTACACCCCGGGGGAGCCTGGGATACCTCTCTGCTTAAAGGGGGAATCTGGTAATATTTCATATTTTTTTTGTCAACAACCTCCCAAAAAAGAATGAATTGAAGGACTTAGTATTGTTATCTATATATTACAAGGCTCCTATAACTGTAAAGCCAATGTGTTTCTGTAAAAACAATATTAAAAATCAGTGAGCCACGTTCAGTGTATGTAAGCACCGTAGTTTATTTTCAAATCAATCCTACGTATTCCTGTATAGTCCTGCAGCCCCCAACAGTTCATCTTTGCTTCTCTTTGAGCAGCGTTTACTAAAATGTACAGTGTCCAGCTGTTTTAGGAATCTAAATGATTTTAAAAATCAAAATGTGTGTTGTTTTTCAAAAGTTTGGGAGAACAAATTTGAATGACACCATCATTATCTCACATCTAAAGACATTTAGTCACAAAATATAAGATTTTGCACTGACTTCTGATCCCTCAGGGTCACTATTTGCAAGACGAAAATAAGAGTTTCATTCTGATTAATTCCCCTTCTGCTCCTGGTGGAAAATAAAGGGAGGGAAACTGTCGAACAATGGAGAGAAAATGGCGGCAGCTCTTGGCCGGCCCTGTGTGTGCAATGGTTATCTGCGGGGATCGTGGCATTATCGTTTGCTGGTTTAGCATTATGAGCTAGCAGCACACGAGCATCACGTTTCAAACATTCACCCATCAGTTCACCGGAGCGAAGGTCAGTCTAACATCCGAATATCAGGTCATATCGATGTTACACAGCAGTCCTCCATGTTTGCTTTCTACCTGGTCTGCTGATTCCTGTGTCCTGGAGAAAGAGACCACCTATCCACGTCATTGAACTTCCAAAAAAATCCAACAAAAAAAAAGACTTAAAAGAGCTCAGGTGCGCCACAACTTTAGCAAAACTCACATGGTTTTTCCAACACTGGAAATTCATCACTTGAAAGGTCATTTTTTGCAAGGCCGACATAACTCATCCAGTTTCATTTGTGACTGCTACAGACTCGTAATGACTTTCACCTGGGTTCACCTAATCAGCGCGCCACAAAACAGTAAAAGTACGTTCGACATCACGCACGATGGAGAGCTGAGTGAGGCGTTTTTTGAGCTAATGGGAAACAGCACAACGTGACTGACGCCGAGGACGATCTACTCGGTCAGAGCGGCTACATTTGAAGGCTTTGACAGGGGAGGGTTTCAGAATTGTTTTCTACCCAGCGTGCGTTTACAGGTCAGACGAGCGTCTGCAGCGGCGAGGGTTGACAGCAGCAGATAGTATTACACCGCTTCTACTGACAGCTCTGACCTCCACCGGGCTGATCGATCTGCAGAGGACTGGAGGGGAGCTGAGGGAGGAAGAGCTAAAGAGGAGGGGAAAAAAAGAGGAATTGAATGAAAAGCGTTTAAAAGGAGTGAGGGAGAAGAATGGAAGAGCAGGACGGACCGAAAACAGAAAGAAAACGGAGACAGATTTGGGGCTGGGTATCTCCCAGCTGAGGGTGTCTGGGTTTCAGACACCAAGGACGTCTAGGCTTTCACTCGCAAAGGTTCGGGGGGGGGGGGGGGGGGGGGGGGGGGGGGGGGGGGGGGAGGGGGGGGGGGGGGGGGGGGGGGGGGGGGACACACACTGCTGAGACTCAGGTTATCCCCCAGCTAAAGGGTCTCTGGGTTTAGACACTGAGGAGGGTATTAGCTTTCACACACTGCTGGGGTAACGGGGGAGTCTGCCAGATGTCAGCTCCTTACCCATAAATCCTGCTAAATGGGCAGCGGCTAGGCTGGGGAGGAAGGGTGGGAGGGGGGTCGAGTGGACGTCACCTCTCTGTCATCCTCTGCACCGCTGTTTGTTAAAGTCGGCGCTGGAGTCTTATAAGTCTGACTCCAGTCAGCTGATGTTATTCCTCATCAGACCGACAACCTTCTTGCGCAGAGAGTGGTCTTGATTATGTCGATTTCCTGCGGCGAATCAATCAAACGTGGGCCGAAGTTCTTCTTTTTCTAAATCTCCATCAAGGTGAAATGAGGGACAGCAGCTCTACAGCTAAACTGCAATCTGAAATAACCTCCCTGCAGCTCGTGTCACCTTCGAAAAATGCGTTTGTGAATAACTTTTTCTCAGTTTCAGTGAAATAAGGCCATCGCCAGTTACCAGTCTTTGTATCTCAAGCCGACTCTTGAGAAATTATGATTCAAACCTTCTCATATACAGGCTGACGTCAATGCATTCTTCAAATTATACACATGGTTTTGGATGGATTTCATGGCCTCCTTGTCATAAATCTCACTCGCTGCATAAATACTCTTGTAAACTTCTAATTCATATTCTTAAAAAAGGGAGAAAAAACCATCACAGTTGGGGTTGGACGGTTCTCGGACGGCGATCATGCGTGTTGTCTTTGCTCAACCCTGCGACACAGAAACGCTCACTTCTATCCACCGTGACGTCCGGAGAGTCTCAGAAAGCACCTTGAACTTTTGAGCCACCTGCCTGAGTAAAACCAACCCCCAACAGAACAATAACACACCGTCCTTCCCCCCTAAAAGTGGACTTTAAAGAGGTTCTGCTTTTAATGTCCCTCAGGGCCAATCAGGTTTATAGGCACAGTCACTGATCTCAGGTCAGCCTTAAACACCAAATTGACCCTAAAACACTGCAGAGTTTCCCAAAAGAAGCTTCACTCAGCAGTGCAATCGGCCTTTCTCTGGCTAAATCTTTCTTATTTTTTAATTGTAGATAATGTTTGAAGGGTGTGTAAGACAAATAATTATAGTTGTTTAATTATAGCTGTATATCATTTCTTGGATATTTCTTTAATGTGATTTTGAAATTTTAGAAGTTTGTGCTGGAGATCTTCCAGCATTTTTGTTAATTCAAGCTTTTTTTTCTCACCATTTTCCTTTGGTTGCTGAGGCAGAAAGTACAGATGTGCTTGGGCTGAGCCGATTGGTCGGATCCGCGGTTGGGGGAGGAGTTAACGTGGAAGAACGGCGGTGAGGGAGCGTGGCACGGCTGTCCGTCATGAAGCCCCTCGCCCAGGAGCAAGACGTTCCCCAGGTGACTGATGTAGCTGCTGGCCAAACGTAGCGTCTCGATCTTTGACAGCTTCCTAATCGTCCAACCGGGACAAGATTCATGGTATCAGTCAAAACAGGGCATCAAAACAATAATTGGAAATGTAAGTCAACATTTCTGCACTTTAATGTTCAGTATTTAAAAATAAGGTGCACCATAGAAGAAGTGGCCTCTCTCTGGACTCTATTATAGGAAATATTGAATCATTAGGTCACAGACATGTCCTTAAAATGATTAAACTGTTATCCCAAGCTACATCAGGGACTACTTTTTTAGGTCCCCAGATGGAAAAAAATGTGGTTCTGATATTTTTAGGAAAGTATTTGTGCATCAGATAAAATGCCATGAGTCATGCTGCTGTACCTGTCTGCAGGCTCGGTGGGGATGAGTGTGCGCAGCGCTGTGAACGCTGTGTTGACAGAATTGGTGCGATCTCTCTCCCGCGCGTTGGCTGCGGTCCTCTGCCGACCCTCCCCGGGGATCGAGGAGCCGGGAGGGCCGAGCCTCCCCAGCATGGCCCCTACCTCTACCTCTCCGCCCCCTCCTGCCCCGCACATCTTCCTCTTCCTGTTCACCTTGATGTGGAAGGCAGACGGCGACGAGGAGGACAGGCGAAAGGCAGCGGAGTTGGTGGAGTTGGTGCGGTCCTCGGAGCCCGACCCCTCGCTCCCGTTCTCCTCATCGTCTTCGGAGAGGAGGGCGATGTCGCCGTACAGGAAGCGGCCTGCTGGAGGCGCCGTGCGCAGCATGGCGAATGTCATCTTTAACGTAACAGCGCTCTGCCAGCTACTGGTCAAATGGTTGTGAGGCTTCCTCCTACTCTGTAGCGTTCAAAATTTGTTATCAAAAGTTGCTCACAAAGTGTTTTCTTGGTGCTGTTGACTGAAGGCGTCCAATCCTTTAACTGCCAGGTGACTCAGTTGTCGTTCTTTGGATGCTGATTTAGGTTTGATTTAAAAGATCGGCGTGCTGGTCCTTCGTCAGCGGTCGAGAGCAACGTGACCTCGGAGCCGCTGTGTCGCAGGTGGCTGCAGGTTCCAGGTCGTTCTTGTTTTTCTCTCTTGGTTTAGACAAAAACGCTTCACATCCCAAAGTTCAGCTCTTCCTTCAGTTATTTCCTCTCATGAAAGCCAAAGTTAAAATGGCATGTTGAGCTTTTTTGTCCTCCTTTTCTTCTCTGAATCTCTCTCTTGGTCCTTTCTTTCTATATTTGTCTCTTTCAGTCCCAAAAGCAGAAACTACTCCCAGCCGGTGGCAGCAGTTTGACTCTCTCCTGCTCTTTATTGGTCTCTCTCTCAGCCTCTCTTCACGTCTCCCTCTCTCTCTCTCTCTGCCTCTTTGCTCCACGTGTGCTTGCTGTCTGAGTGTTTCCGTCTGCCTCTGGTCTTATAGCCGGTGGGAGGACTCCTCTGCTCCTCCCTCTGAGCGCTGAGGGTCCCTCGGCTGCTGTCTAGAAGCAGGCCAGAGAGACCGGAGGCAAGAGGCAAACCATCAGCGGGAGTTTGTTTTGGCTGCACGCTGGTGTGTTTCAGGGGAAATCCACCCTAAAACAGAACCTGTATCACCCTCGTTTGCTGGGTGGGTTTGGTTTGGTGACCTCAGAGACCACGGCCTCTGAAGACACATTCCCATCAACATGAACACTGTGCACATATTCAATTTCTTGGCTGGTGACTTAAAATGGAAATGAAACAGAGTTAAATATTGTCATCTGACAGGAAGAATAAAGCCACGATCTTGGACAGTGCAATCAAATATCAAATATCTGAAACTAATTTGAAATCTGTTTCAGTGTTTTTTTTTAAAAAGACATGTCCAAACTCTGGGAACTCAAAGGTATTTAACTTTACCGGAGGCCAAGTCTTCACATAACACAGAATCTGATCAGATTATTTAATATCATTTCTACAATAATTTGTTTTAAGGTTTTGACATGGATCAATTCTGCAGGAAAAAAAAACAAACAGTCTCCTCCAATTTTCCTGTTTTTCCACACCGGATGACTTGTTCTCGATCCAGACTTGTCTGACAGAGTATGGAAGTAAGCTGACGACAAAAAATTTGAGGGAGCGCAAAGCAGTTTCTGAACACTACTCCATCTTTAACTTGACATTTACGAGACACACAAGGATTCATAAGGGCAGAATCTGATTTAAACGTGCAATCTCGATCGCGAGCACGCTCTGTCAATTTTCTCCAGCTGTTTTGGCAGCTTCTGAGTGATCGCAAGATGTTCCTCGCCAAACCATTTTTGATTAGCAGGACACACCCACGTCCAGAGATCACATCTCTTTCAGTGTTAGAAGGGAAAAGTCAGCTGTCCATGTGACTATGTGGGACAAAATGTGACTCAAATGTCTTTTATCAATTAGCCTACAGTGGCAATTTTTGTGGGATATCTGGACTATAGATTAAAATTGGCAGATATTCACCGTCACCTAGTTTACTGATCCTGGTTTGTCTGATTTGAGCTACACTTAATCTGAAAATGCTCTCATTCTTTAGGCATATTCATCGGTATTGTTAGAATCAACAGTTTTTCTCATCCAACATGGTGCCAAATCAGATCACAGTAAACTACCAACCCATTTGAGTCTTATTAGATTTCTGAGGCAACAATGAGCATCTTCATAAATGCTTTTATAACCTAATTTTCTCTATTCAAAGACAAGAAGAAATAAGATAACGCCACATCTGTAACATCTAGTTAAGATTAAGCTAACACAGACATATGGTATGGTATCTAGCTAACAAACTCCTTTAAAACTGATTTGACTCTCAAAATTAAAGACAAGATCATCTGCCAAGAAACATCATTTTGTCTCAACGCATCTTAATTTTTTATGATGCAGAGCCAGATACTTACTTTTAAACATACAAATCACCACTGCCCAAGCTTTTATTTTGAAGGGTCTAACAGGATGACCCTTCACTTCCAGGTCCCACTAAACAGGTGATGTAAAACTCAATGTGGGTTTGTGTTTAGGAGTTTAAATCTCCAAAAGTGAGCGTGAGCAGCTTCGATTCTTTTATGCGTTGCTGTCTCAAATGTAGTTACACAATTTATCTCCCTGCTCAAATCACCCGTCACAATTTCTGTCCTCCCTCGTGCACAAATCGGAGTCTGCTCTTATAAATTCAGGGCTGCCAAAGGTTGAGCTGCAAACTGAGAAGCGTTCAGATTTGTTTTGCGCTCCCTTAAATCTTTTGTCGTCAGTTCACTTCCATATCAGAGCAGCAGGAGGTAAAACCGGGACTTGGGTTTGACGTTTTGTTCAACTGCGCTCTTGACAGCAAGAAGCTGAGAAGCTTGAGTGGTGAAGTAAGAGTCTGCCATTCAACCCCGTCGTCTTTTCCTCCCTCGGCCTCCTTGTGTGTGCCGTGTTTGTCCGCGGACGGCAGGCTGCAGACGGTTGACGGTTTGCGGTCGAAGCCGGGGACTGGGTCTGTTGTTTTATCTGTACAAACTGTGACGCTGAAAGGCCTGCAAGCAGTTTGCCCTCAAGGCATTCAGACCTTTGGGTGGAGTGTTTTGGTGATGAAGGGGAGGCTCGGGGGTGGGTAGTGGGGGAAGCTGCTACTTTACTCACTTACGCTCCCTTTAATAATCTGTCTTCCTCTCATAGAGAGGAAAAAATATGAACAGACAGCAAAGGGAGCACATACAGAGGAGGGAATAAAGGGAAGAGTGGGAGAAAACCAATGAAAGTCCAAAAAGGATGAAGGAGAGCAACCTATCAAGCTAGTGAATTAATTATGTGTTTTAAGGTATAGGGGTGTTCTAGAAGCAGTGTTTTCCCTCAGATTTAACTTTACTTTTATACCGCCGCCATCCAATTCTAATCTGCTTTTCCTGCTTAAAGTCTTTGGGATTTTATTAGCCGTGATCGTGCAACTTAACTCTTCTTTCCAAGGAACTGATTGACCTTTAAATTTTGTTTCCTGCCTCGACCGTGCGGTGGTTAAAGGTTGACAACCTATGTAAAACTCAACTATGAAGGCTGCAATCCTCAGTAGTGCATTATTGAAAACTGTAAACCTGACCGCCGTTGCTGGTATGCCTCTTTTGTGTAGATTGGCAACGAAAAGCTGCCGCTGAAAACTAATAGCACAATGAATAATCTGTCAGAGTTACACAATGTTACAGTCAGCATTCATCACTCCCTCTCTCTCCCTTTATTTCTCTGTCTCCTGTCCATGTTTCTCTCTCCTCCCCTCCTGTATGCATCTATCTCTACCCTTCAATCACAGTCGCAGTGTTTATCCTGCGGTATTGGCTGAGTGAGCGGAGGCCAGCGCTGGTTGCAGTGGTGGATTGCAGCGCGTACAGGAAGTGCTTGGAGCAGTCAGGATGGAGGAAGCAGGCCTGGTGGGGGGGGTAGGCTATAGCTTGGGATCAAACCACTGTAAATACTGTAATGAGAAAAAACACCTCACAAAATCAGATAGTCCACCATGATAATAATAAAAAAAGGGTTGGCACTCAGTGATCTCCCCTAAAGGTGAAATCAAGCTGCCGGTGTTACAGCTGAAGGTGCTGCGGCCACCGTCTAGTTTTTGCTAGGCACGCAAATTCACAATAAATTTCCTTTGCTGGCAGTGAACGCCAACAAAACTATTGCAAAACTATGGAAAAACGCAAGAAAAAAAAAGTCCTCAAAAGAGTTTTATAGTTCGAGCTACAACGCTTTTTCCACTCTCCTCCAGTTCTCGCTTGACACATCCGGTCACCGAATATCAAATGTGTTTGAAAACAGTTGCCTGGCTGTCCGCTCCGAACATCTGAGACTGGATTCATGCAACGAATACTGGTGCAGGTCCTCCGCGGTGACCTTTACTGTAGATCAGATTCCCACACCTGGGCTTCACCTCAGGCAGCGGCCCCGATTCAACAGGCCAATATTACTGCAGTTACAGTCGTGTTAGTTTTGGAAACATCAAAAGTCTAAATGAATCTGGGCTGAAAAGAACAAAATCAAACAATGAAAACAAACTTTGTCCTTCCAGAGCCAATGATGCAATGTAATCCAGCAGCTTATTGCTCTCGTGAGGTGGAAAATCATGACAACATGTGGTAAACAGAGGAGTTTGTTTCTGATTCCCTTTTGGATCCAGTCCTGTGAATAACAGTCAGAGTACTCAAATTGTGAGCATGCCTTTAATTTGTTATTTCTAACTGGATTTCTTGACATTATATTATTTTATCCTCAGTTATACATTTTATTTAGCTGTATTATTTACATTTTAGCTTTATGTTTTACACTTTGTTACTAGGTTTATTACTACGTCTATTTCTTTTTGCACAATTCTTTCCAAAATATTTTGAGAATTGTTTAAGGAGCCACAGACATTTCCAGCGACTACTCCATGTAATTGTTGTGCACATGATAAGTTTGGATATTATGAAGGTCTAGACAACAATATATTATACATGTTTAGATATACCAAATACACCCACACCCAAGTACCTTGATTAATGAATGCCAGACTGTGTTTTAACTGTCTGTAGATATATATATATATATCTTTGACCCACCTTACTCTGGAGATGTATTTCCAAACCAGCTTCGCTCCCTGTGGTCCGTCATTACATGCATTAGCATGATCCTCCTCTGATTTGCATCTCCCAGGAGTGTGTGGCTGCTCTAACACAGTATCCATTTCTCTCCAAATTGTTGCCCGCAGGCCAGAAAACATTTGACTAGGTATAATGTACACTTTGAGTCTTTTCATAATCACACGTGGCTGCATTTGCCAGAAGAATGTTGTATGAGAAGGAAATAGCTATATTACAGCACAGTAATGGTGACATTTCCATAAAACTACATGAAGTGTTGACCTAACTCCACAATACAGACTTTGGATTTTACATAATGATTTTGAAGGCACCTGGAACACAGAGCGCTGGTTGTCAGCTGCAGAATGTTTCAGAAATTATTATGAAGGTTGAACTCAAACTTAGAATGTGAAATTCAGACCGTGAGAACCAATATTACGCAGACACAGACTGTAATTGTTATTGCAATGAGGCAGAAAATGCACATTTTCTTGACGATCATCTTTTTCATTCTTATCGTCTGCTGTAAATATACACCAGAGGTTACATTAGAAATACATTTTCTGTTATACGTGCATTTACACTCCAAATTACTTCAGGCAGCTCAACTGAACTTTTTATTTTGTGCTGATTTTGGCGGTCCCTGTGGAGAAATGAGGTGTTTCACCTAACATTAGGTTCCCTCTGCTTCACCAGGAAACGAGCAGGTGAAAGCTGCAGAGACAGACCTTCAACTCCAACCTTGTTTTTGGAAAGGAGCTATATACATCAAGCTTCTATACTTTTATTTTGTTTTTTTGTCACGTCTTTAACGTCAAGTCTTTACACTCTACAGTACTCCACTTTACCCTCCTGTACTTTGTGGTACTTAACTGTTCCCCATCTGACCACCAAAGTTAGCAGCTAGCTGGCAAACATAATGGAGAAGAGCTAAAATGAGGGTGAGCTGGATTAATCAGGTGTGTTTAACCTTCCCCCAGTTAACACATGAAGCGAAAATAAATACTATATTTCTTTTGTGCTTTTGTTTTTTGTTGCACCTTCTTGTTCTGCAGTGGTTTAATGGTATCCAACTGGATAGTTAGTAAAAAATAATGAACCAACCTCTTAATATCACATGACAGTAATGGGTTGAAAATTTCATTTCTTTACATTTTATCTCACTAGCTTTCTCTAAATAAATCTATTCTTTCTCACATTGTAATTTGATATGATAAAAATATGGATGTGCTTTTCCAATGCAAGTTAGGCCAAATGATAAGTCAGTCCATTGAGATTTAGACATTAAGTCACTGCTCTTTTGAAAGAAAAACACTTACTTACACTTACACTTACGATTCTTAATTCTCTCTTTCTGCTTAGAGAGAACGTGATCACTGCGCTCTTCCAGAGAATAATAATCATATATGAGGATTTTCAAATCGTGTGGTGTTCTCCTTTAAGGACACAGCGGCAGCAGCAGCAGCAGTGGCGGCAGCAGCACAGTAGTTGAACGCCATCTGATAGTCATTACCTCCCCCCTTCTCCTCCCCCTCCTTTCTCCTCCTCGCCTCCTCTCGCTTGATACTCTTCTCTCAGCTCAGACGTATTATTCATTAGTCTGATGAAAAACACCCACCAACTTAGCCGGGCCCAACTTCGCTCACACACACTAACACAAAGACAAATATACACCCACACACACGCGCGCACACACAGTCCCAACCCAGCTGAACTACTCTGGCGTGGGTCAGGGACCTGTCAAAACTCGGAAGCAGGTCTGGACCCGATACGGTACCACAGAGCAGGCGTCTGGAGGGGGAAAGGGACTCCAAGGAGCTGAGCTATTTATCGTAGTTCCTTGGACGGTCGTTTTCATCCTGCGCCGAGAGTGATAGAAGGAAGGGAAGAGCTGCTCGACTTGTTTTGGTGCCACTGAGCGGGCGTCTGGAGAGGGTCATTACCAAAAGTAACTGTCTGCTCTCCACGCAGCGAGAGGGACAGCGAGGGAAGACGGATGGGGAAAGGAAGAAAAGGAGGTGGGATGGTGGAGAGCAGGAGGGTAAAAGGAGACGGAGGAAGAAAAAGTAGGATGGAAAGGAAGGAAATGCGGGGAGGGAGGGAAAGAAGATGAAGCGGAGAGAGAGAGAGAGAGCTGGCGGCGGCCTGCCAACGCTCCAGACTGCATGGTGTATTGCATAGGGGAAAATGGTCGGAAGTGCTCGGGCCCCCCCAGCTCGCACCCCCACCACCAGCCCCAATTTCAGCCTCATTCAGCCTCAGCTCCAGCCACACTCTGCTGCGTTTCCCAAGAGAGCCAGACTCTACAGCTGGCCTTATTAAACCGAGAGAGGCAGAGAGACAGAAAAAAGACGGAGAAGGAAAGAGAGGTCACACAACTGGAAGACATCAGTTGAAACCGTGCTCGCTCTTTTTTTTTTTTTTCAGGCAGTTTTTTCCGTTCATATCCCGTTTTATGATAGAGTTTCTCACAAACACGCTCGCGGTGCACTGGGTTCAAACACATAGTAAAAAGCTATTGTTTGATTCGACATCCCTCAGAACGCCGTAAAACAATGAAACAAATGCTGGGAAATTAAAGTCTGTGTGACTTTTATCTCGTTTGTCTGAGTGCGTCTGAAGGCTGTCGTCATACATCAGAGTCCCGCCGCACGAGGGTGTCTCTCCTCGTTTGTTTGAATCGTGCAGTATTTGTGAACACATTGGGGCAATAAAAGAAATTCTGAGGGTTGGAAGTCTGTTTCCAATCCATTATCTGGTGTTCATTTGTAATTTGCTTCTTTTCTGCTGCAGCTTGTCTGAGTTTCTGTTTAACCTTGAAGGGGTTTTTCTTCTTTCTTTCCGCTTTAGAATAAGGCAGTTCTACCTATTCACACCTACACTGAGTAAACACTAATCTGCTCCACTGAAGTGCCTTGTTCAAGGCTGTTTTACCTTCTATACATGTCCAGAGTCAAGAAAGCGTTGGGGATTTAAAAAGGCTGCAGAGCTAACACAAATCTAATATGTTTAATCAACAGTAAAGTTTTAACTTTCTGTTTTGTCAGGTCAGAAAACAGCAATATGCCAAACATTCGGTCCCTTTGTGAAGTACTTTTTCAATGTAACTGCAGTCTGAGATCTCTAAATTAAGTTTACATAATCCAGACCAATGGATATGAAGTGCGTAATGGCAGGCAAAATTCATCGTCCGGTGTGCACCTTGGTTTTGTGGTCATGATTTACACAGTTTCTAATACTGGCACATCATCAAAAAGATAATATATGAATAACACAAATGTCAGAGATGCTCAATTGAAAGACCTGCTGATAATAACGGCAGCTTGTACTTGTTTATACCAGGCAGGCACAATGGACTGACTTGCATATACTTTTACCGTGTCCTTCATCTACACATTGGGGTGTTGCTGTAGAAGATGACATGTTTGGAGGTATAACAGTGGATCTAAATGGTCTCTGTTAGTGTTTGCTTTTCAGCGATAACATCCGAGAGACAACAATAAGTGCATTGCTTAAACTTTCCAAGTAAAACTCATTTTGTTTTACTGCGACAGGGTGGATATTTTGACAGTCACAGGGCATAACAAACCAAGGAGGTCTCATGTTGAACCTGAATCACTCGACATTTCAGGACAAATGGAAACACTGTTACACCTTTAATGAACACAAAGAAACACCACTTTCAAGGTTTTACTATCACTCCTCCTTTAATGATAAAAATAACTGGGTGTAACTTGCACCATAAGCAGCTAAAACTTACCAATCACAGCTCTCACGTCCTCGTGGTATCTCCTCAGCCACCGCAGCCTTAAAATATACATTTGTGAGGAGGTGCACATTAACTGTGGTATAGCCTGTTGCAAAGCCACAGGTTGGCGTCTATGTGCACACTTCAGGCTTTTTAGCTACTAATGGACAAACATAAATCCCTCTTTAGATGTTAAGTGTTCTTAGATATCCAGGCCTGAAATTATGATATTTCTGTACTCCGCTTGGTTCTGTTTCTCATGTCTAAATGAGAAACTCTCACCATTTTATTCCTCTGTAGGTGAAAGGTCTGGTTCATGTCAGTGGATATAAAAAAATAGGGGGAAAAAATTAATGTCACCATTTGCTTTTCTGCAAACTCTCCTCTCGCGACTATTAGGCCTCTGTTTCCTGTTGAATGAACATTGGACACAGAAGATGAATGTGGAGACACTTAACAAAGGCGTGGGGATTGGCTGGAGCTGACTCCGAGCGTTAGCCTGGAAACGCTGCCCGGTCACCTGTGAGATATTTGCTTTGTTGCAGTATAAACAATTTTGAAAGCTCTCTGTAGACATTAACGCGAGCCACGTCCTCGCGGGAAACCGTTAAAGGCTTTGTTACGACTAAATCAGCTCAATGCAGACAGCTGCAGCTGGCCTACAGCCGATTCATAATGTGCAGAAACTGATATTTAAAACAAATCTGAGCTGCGAATACTTAAAGGTTTCTCCAATCAGATCAGGATCCAGACTCCTCCTTTTTATCCGAGTTATTGACGACATTAAAGGGTCTGGTAGCGGCTCTGCCTCTCCTGAAAGCGGTAGCAGCAAACTAGAGGAGAAATCAGCTGTGATGTCATTGCCACTAATGAGGTGGCAGGAACATATTTGACCACCTGACTCACGCACCAGCCCACCTCTCTTTCTGTGTAATTTTAACTTTCTCTTAAACTCACTCCCTCCCTCTGCCACCATCTCTGCTGCCTACCACTTTTTTTTTTTTTCTGGGGTATGTGTTTTCCCCAACTGGTTATATGAGCTTCGCCAGGCTGTCCTGCACGGTTGTACCCTGGACTGCAATCGTTTCCAGAGCCACACTCGGGCAGCTCCCTGAGACTGACACAAAACTAAAAACAAACATTACTTGAACTGAGCTGACGTTCAAAGACCTTTCATCGACGGTCCGGCCTCCCCGAGAAAGAAATAACTTATGTTAACAGGCTCGGCCATAATGAACGGACATCATCTCAAAGGTAACAATAAATAAAATGGCTGACACGATGGTTTTCCAAACGCTTGAGGCTCTGGTTGGCTCCACTACGTTCCATGGTGTAATGACTGGCTGCCTCAAATGCCAGCAAGCTCACATCACTAAGAGGGAGAGAGAGAGAGAGAAAGAAAGGGGGGGGCAAAAAGGGGGACAGACAGAGAGAGAGAGACAGGGGAAAGAGGTGGTAAAGAGTCTGCTGGCAGAAATTTGCCACTAAGTCTGAAAACTAGTTCCCACTTAAAAATAACTCCTTAAAGTGTTTCCTATAATTTACACAAGAAGCAGACGCACAATTTATAGAAGAGCATGAAAAGCGTCACGTGTACCAAAAATAATTTAGCATCAATTAAGATGGGAGAGAGTTTGAAGCTCTGGGTCAAGGGTTTCACCAGGTTTCACCCCTTTATGGTGCTTCAACCACAGAGATCGAAGAACTTTTAAAGTTAAAGGAAATATGCCTATTCGCTTTGTTTCCAAAAGTCACCCCAATTGTTCCCAATAGTACAAAAAGCACTTAAACTGCACTTCTGAAATGCTCTAATTAACATGTTATATCTTTTTTGATGTTATAAAATGTGCATAAACCAAAGTGTACCGACTGCTTGCTCGACTATCTCTTTTCCTACAGCGGTGATTTCTTCCAGCCGGGTCATCTCGTCGCTGCGAGGAGGAGACAAAGACTACCTTTGTATTTAACAGACACCCACGAGATCGATATTGATCCTCTCAAGATGGTTTATTTCCCAAAATGTCAAACTGTTTCCAAGAGAAAAACACAAATTGTCCCCCAGAGCAGTGAAGTGTTCCTTCATGTGCAGTTTGCAGTCATTTCCATCAACTTAAAACACAGAAACCATCATAAATGAAATAAATGTTACTTTATGCCACATTCAGAACCTCTTTACAGTTCACTTTTTAAAACTGTGATGCATTTTAACAATTACCACCTTTAATACTACTCTCCATGCACAAACTCATAAGGTGACACCTCCAGGGATGCGTGTCACATGTACAGGTAACTTACTGTACATACCAATGTATGTATGTAGATATGGACTTGTGGCATCATGTGCTGACCTTGTAAGAGCTTCTCCAAATCTTCTTAGTCAGCGCCGACAGATTTTCAGTGGACTCGTATAAAGTCCTCTTTTAAAATGTACAAAGGTTTTACTTGGGAAAGCTTAAGTGGAGGTGTAATCCAAATAAACAGTAAAGTGCAAATTTGGTTTTATTGTCAGGTCAAGTCCAAACATTTCATACTTCATTCTGCATTTTATGACTGCACCACTGCGGTGCAGCAGCAAAGTGACTTTCACAGACCCAGACCTTGAAGAGTGAAAAACAATCCTTCTTTAAAAGTATCACTTCAATTATTGGGCAGCAGGGGGGGGTCGAAGTGACGTTTTTTACTTGTCCTTCACCAAGGGGTCAGAGGTCAGGCTTACCTACAGAGTTACACCTGTTGAGCTGACGATTGTCTTTCTATTCAACCATATAGACTTGAATATTGCGCTGCATGCACAGTAACGTAACAGGTGTTTAATTCTAGTAATTTATGTACATTTTATTGTGTTTCAAAAGAAAGGAGGGACGCCACAGGAGGTGCGAGGGCAAAGATCGGTGGTATGCCGAGAGTGGAAGAAGTGAGGAGAAGAGTTCATTTGATGAACTTGTTAAGGGAGGCTGAGAGGTTGAAGCGAAAGATGTGTGAAGTCAAACCTTTGTGTTAAGTGTGTGTGTGCGTCTGCATGTGTGTGTGTTTGATGTTACGGTCTTGTAAAGCAGCAGCTGGAGAGGGCTGTCCCCTGAGAACCACCACAGCCGGCTAGTAAACCACACGCACACACTCACACACACACACACACAGATGCAGCCTTTAATAAAGCTATTTCTTGGGAAACAGACCAGACTCGGCCAATCTGAGGCTCTTTTGAGGGCGAGAGTGACTCGGTCACGCTCGCATTCATATAGATTCACATCCTCTCAAGCCAGAAACAATGACAGAAGAACCTCATTATTCTGACTTTTAAAACCTGCAAACCAGCAGTTTCCTGGTCAGATAAGTGGCGGATATATTGGAGCGCAGGACTATTGTGAATTTCTCTTTACTGATGTGTGCAATTATACGTATTTCGCCTGCATATGGTTCTACTGTAAAACTGTAAATGTACTGTAAAACTGCCCCGACCAGATGTGGAGT
>JAOXYL010000043.1:4075905-4092234 GCA_028564955.1 Terapon puta | reverse complement strand
CCTTTCCTTTCCTTTTCAGGGCTCACGATGTCCAGCGAAGTGCAGAGACCGGACGACAGCCCCAGCACCAGCGGGGGAAGCTCGGATATCGAACAAAGGGAGTCGGTACCGCCTGAACAGGAGCGAGAACAAGCACAGCCCAAAAAGAAGGAGACCAAGATCTCGAGTAAAACCGCCGCTAAACTTTCAACTAGTGCCAAGAGGTAAGAAGGGGGGAAAAAAGAAAGAGGGGGGGGAAAACAAAACCTGAATTCACTCCGGAGAGCAGCATTTACACGGTGGTTGTTTGTTAAACTAAAGGCTTTCTCCCCTCGTGCCCCGGGGGTGTGGAGTTATATAAAAAGACTATAGTCCCGCAGGCGTTGTCATTTCAAACATCCACGCTATTCAGTGTGACACTAAACCCGCAGTAACTCACACGGCGCGGCACTCGAGTGTCATCGCTGCCGTTTGAAAGAGGTATTCCCGCTCCAGCCTGTTTCGTTTTGAGCGTCTCTGCAGCGCTCTCATCTCTCCTGCACCACCACCGACTCTTACCTCCACCAGTCTTTGCACTTTATTCCCAAAAAAATAAATAAAATAAGCACAGGCGATGACAGAATTACGCAACCGTGTGAGCAAAGGGTTGGCTGAGGCCGGAGAGTCTTTTTATAACAGGCACTGATGTTATGAACATCTCCCTTTTTTCTCTGCGAGGGCCTTCAGGAAAACGAGGGATCCGCAACGTGGAGATGCTCCGCTGTTGTCTGAAGTGCTGCGTTTATGTTAGCGCGGGTTTAGCGTTTGCACTCAGTTGCCCTTCACAGTCTGAATCATCATTTCGCACGGTAATCTGAAAGCAGTCGGGCTTGTCCTCACGCTTGATTTTCCTTTTTAATTTAGTCCGCGCGCCACAGACGAATGACTGCAACGTGGAGTGAAACAGAAAAACTTCATCACTTGTTATATTTTGAAGTTTTGAAACCTGCATGCTGATATGTGGAATAAATGAGCTGTCGGTGTCCACGTGGTTGAACGTGGGATTAAAAGCAACGTTTAGCTCGGACTTCATCCACCACAGAGCTGCACACTCCTGCAGCTTTTGTACTTCTGAGGTTTTCCTCTCGCAACCTAAATTTTAACTGTAAAATTTTCTTCTCTTCCAGGATTCAGAAAGAGCTCGCAGAAATAACACTAGACCCGCCTCCAAACTGCAGGTAAGATGTGCTCACAGTCATTTCTCTGAGTCCTGAGCCTGTATGTACAGATGCTCGAGCTTTAATGGGTGTAGACTGTAGAAACGTGCCTCTTTCATGGCTTCATGTTTCTTAAAAAGGAAAAGGCCACGCTGCAGTGCACTTGCTTTTGTCTCCGTCCCCATAATGCTGCTGTTTGTGTATTTTTTTTTGTTTGGAGATGGCAATCTCAGGTGAATTGGAGTGACGGCCGCCCGCTCTGCTGTTGTTGCTGCTGCATAATGCGCGTTGCAACCTCTGCTGAAAACACGGCCTTTTAGATCACGCTGTTATGGTTGTGCTGAAATGGTGGAGAATGAGCAGCAGTGTGACTTTAAAACGTGTTTCCATCCTCGTGTGGTTCCCCCCCTCTCCCTCCCCGCTCTTCTGGGGATTTACCACAGACAATGGTTATTGTGTGCTACTGCCGCGGCTCTCAGCCCTTTGAGGAAGAGATACGGTCGCGAGCGAGTGGCAGACCACATGTGCATCGGTCTCTCTTGACATGACAAAAGGCATGCCTTTGGGATGCAGTTCAGGAGCCAGCTTTTATTAACTTAAACAACAGAAAGTGACATTAATTATGGCTCTGTTTATTACAGCCTGATAATTACTCCCTGAATCAGCACTCGGCTGCAAATTAAGAAAGAAAATGGAAGCCGGTCCTCGCAAGATTGAGGACACTTGTGGGAGATGCAGATTTTTTTCTCTCGTTTTTTTTTTTGGGACCCTTTTTGGATCAGCTGTATATGTTCACAGGCACCTGCTTAAAATGATTAAGGAAAACAGTGGTGTGTGACTCATCTGGCGATCTGGAATTACTACGCCCTAGACGGACTTGTTTATTGCATGAATTAATCACCCCTGCTGGGTCTCATCAGAACCCCACCATCATTAACGATAAACATTGAACTAACCTTTTCATTCCAGCTCACAGCCCAGTTTTGTTATTGTACTGGAGGCTAAAAGAGATGTTGTTTTCCTCGAGGACTCTAATCTATTTCAGAGCCCCCCTCCTTCCCCTCCAACCCCTCCTTCACCCCCCCAAAAAAACTAGGTTGGCTCACATGAAGGATTTAGCTGGAGGACACGAGTAAGTCATTTGAAAGTAAAATAATCGCTAGCGGAAATTTCACAGTCACCGTCTTAGTGGGGAACTAGTTGCCTGGGAAACAATTAAGCTTCTTCAAGATAATCCTTTTCTGTGTGTGTGTTCCCTTTCTGTACACTCAAAATGATACCCACAATCTAATAATGTGTTTTCTGTGATGCACCCAAATAGATTAGCCCTCTGTTAACAATGACGGAGGACAGAGGGAGGGGGGGAGGCGTGGAGTTTTGGGAGGCGGGAGGGGTTCGGATGCATCAAACACCAAATTTCTCATGCAAACGATCACAGCACCATTTACGTTCTCGCATGAATGAGCGCACACGGCGGAGCCAGTGTCGTCATTTGTATGCCGCACGCTCCTTCGCTGCCGGCCAGGTTGGCCTGAAAGGTTATTCATTTCATTCCCCGCGACAAATGGAGTCACAGACTGTTGGCCCCCTTCAGGAGGCAGGCAGAGAGTTGTGTTAAAGAGATTCACTTCGGTACATTCAACAATCACAGCGCTGGCAGGAGGAGGAGGAGGAGGAGGAGGAGGAGGAGGAGGAGGAGGTGGTGGGGGAGGTGGTAGCTGATGTATGTCATCTCGTCTGTTCCTTGGCTGAGGAGCCCCTCGGACTCCCTCGCCGTGTAGTTAAAACCTGCAGTCTCCTTCGTATCACCTACCATCGGTCTCGCCTTCGGGGCCGCGGAAGGGATCACGCTGCGTTTTTCTCTCTGCAAAATGGAGAGCTGTGCTTTGTGTGCCTCAGCGTAGATGTGTGCCAGAGTATAGCATTCAACTCCTCGGAAGGATAATTTAGTGAAACATCTGTGGCAGGAGGTGCCCATTTGATAAGTCTAATAAGACGCCCACGCCTTTTTCTTCCTGCATCCATCTATAAGGTGACTGCGTTAACCCTCAGCTGCATTTAAAATCACAAACTATTGTTGCTGTAAACCATCTGCGTGGAGAAATCACAGGCTTTCTAATGTTTCCCGCCTCTCTGTGCCTATGAAGACTGTGTGATATTGATGCTCACGTTGTTTTAAAAAAATCAATTTCCACACAGCGTGAACAAAACTATCATACTTTTTATTGCTATGTCACTACTTGGAAAACGATAGCGAGTATTTAAATTCATCTCCGAGCTTTATCTCACTCTCGGCGCTCTTGACAGCTCGCTTGTCACCTTGGCAGTTGTCATGCATCAAACAAACAGGAACACGTTGAAGCCCAAGAGGATTTGACATGGCAATTATTCTCACTGTCATACACTTCAAGTATGTTGTACATGCAGCGCGTGCTTTACAGCTATTGTTGCAAATGAAGCGGCGTCTCAAAGGAACAGCGTTTTCCTGCCTGCAAGTTTCACAAACATTGCAATTTTTTTTTTTTACTGGGAATAAAAGTTTGATTAGATCCGCTAAAATGTGACAGGCTGATTGGTGTTACTGAATTTCCAATGTCATAAAGATTCAGATTCATGTTGCTGTCATATAAAAGCGTTGTTGCCGCTCTGTAGATACAGAATACAGAGTGGCTGCGTTTCCTTTTTTATATTTTGAGTTGATAGTTGTGAACCATCAGCCTGAAATTCAGCTGGGTGCTTTTATTACTCACCTTTTTACTATTTCATTTGTAAGTACAGCCTCTGTGGAAAAGCAGTAAATGTCTGATGTTACGGCTGCAGCTAACATTAACTGTCATTATTGATCATCTGCAGTTTATTTGCTAGATTAATTGGTCAATTATTGGGTCTTTAAAATCCCTCAATCCCAAAGTGATCTTCAAAAGGCTTATTTTGTCTGACCAAAATACAAATATATTAGATTTGCAGGGATCTTAAACACAGAAAAGCACAGCATGCACTCACTGGAACTGGACAAATGTTTGGCATTTTTGCTAGATTAAGTGATTTAACAGATTATGACAGGAGATGTGGATGAATTTCTCACAGCGCTACCTGACATTATCACAAGCTTTTAGCTGAATTGGTTTAAGAAATATCATGTTTTTTTTCCCGTAGAAAGCAGCAAACAATGTGTTGATTCTCAAACTGAAAGAATCGTTCAGCTTTATCTCCCTGATCACATTCCTTCTCTCCCACATAAAAATACCTCATTCCCTCCTTATATATGTTTCCTCTACCTACCTATCACGTCTATCTTGTGCATTTGCATTGCTGCTGCACCACAGGAACACTTTCGGCTGCGTTTGTTATTGCAGTGCCGCATCTGTGGCTGTTGTGACTTGTTACTATTCCCTCCCTGTAACGCTGATCTGCCGTCGCAGACATTTAAAGCCCAAACAGACACTTAGTGAAATTGTTGTAACAGCAGCTACCGTTGATGCACCTCGTAGATCTGGACCACTGTGCTGTTTGATC
Source organism: Terapon puta (assembly GCA_028564955.1). NCBI lineage: Eukaryota > Metazoa > Chordata > Actinopteri > Centrarchiformes > Terapontidae > Terapon > Terapon puta. Next base: position 4,087,543 of record JAOXYL010000043.1, on the reverse strand, counting down.
TCCTTCCCGCAGGCGACCAAGCAGATAGTTTCAGTGCAACCACAGCGGAGTGACGGCTGAGCAACGTGCAGCTGACTAAAATAAAAATAATAGTGAGTTGCAGGTTTTTGGTGTGAACTCGCCCGGATTCAGAGGTTCAAAAGCTGCGATTGTAAGGCGATGTTGAGCAGTCGCAGATGCTTAATATTAATAGAGATACCAGTCTCCCATCGTCGCGCTGCTCCGGCAGATTTAATGCAAAGCAGCCACAACCCACGCTGCATGTTGAGTAACTCGTTCACCCCCCTCTTCTGTCAGGTTGTCACAAGTCATTCTGGGAAATGTAAGAAACCACTAAGTGAAGTGGATGTAGATAAGGCTGAGGGAGACTTGAGTTTTCAGAAATCATAGACCGACTCCTGCAGTTCTTTAACTTGAACAAACTGAGATCACTTTGACGAAGTTTAAATATACAAAATTGGATCTTTATTGAATTCTAAGTGTATTTTCTAAACAATGGGGCCTTTTTTTGTCAAAGACAAAGGGAGCGTCTCATTTCTAGCTGGCAACAGTCAATGTTTGCCCGCTGAAATGACAGATACCACCAACCGGGGCTTGCTAGGTAATTAAGCCAACGTTAGCTCCATGAGCTGGTTGAAATCGCTGCCTCCATCTGACTTTTAAACGTTTCCAGCTGACTCCTTTTTTTTTTCTTTTAAAACAAGAATCTTGTAAAAGTGCACTTAATGGCTTCGTACACGAGAAAGTGCTCAAAGACTGAAGCTGAACCAGAAAAAGTGTCCTCAGCAGGTGATGATCCACGGAGAAAACATGCACAGTGAAAGATACTCCATTGTTCTTGTATTGCAAAATAGAGCTAGTTTGTCCTTTTTTTTATATTACTTTGGCTCTTGTATTTTTAGTTTTTGGAGGGATAAAGAAAAAGACACCAACCTACAAACTCTAAATATCTGGAGTATCGCTCTTTCGACAGCCTTTTTTAACACTGTTTGAGCATTTGGCAAAGTCCATCGCTTGACAGTCCTATTTACCGCTGCCAAGCTATGACTGGACTTTCAGTGTGCCGTCTTATTTTACACTGTTAACATATTGTTTGCCTCTTGATTAGAGCATCAGCTGAGTCCCTCACATGTTAAACAAAATGCATCTTGTCTTTGGATTCGAACAAACGGCCTTCTTTGGTCCCTGAATTTTCCCGGTGTGATGTAATGCCCAAAACTGAGCCGTCACTCCCTCATGACATCAGGCGAGCCACACCAAACACACAGCTGCCGACTGCGTCACACGCTCGCTGGTATTAAGCCTTGACATGAAAATGTATCTCTGTCACCGTCAAGTCGCACCAAGAAATGAGGCTTTCTTCATCGGAGGTTTCCGACCTCTAATTCTCCCCCTCGCTGATGGGATCATCTTCGCGTCTCTGGAAGCGCCGTATTAGTTTTGTGGCGTGCCCCTGGGGGATTATGTGCGAGTGACACACCCAGCATCATTTTTCACAGCATTACCATTAAGCACAGCAGGGAGGGTTATCAATATTCATGAGGGGGCGGAGGGATCCGGACCAGAGGCGAAGGATGGCGGGAGGGGGGGGCTGCAGGAATACCTCGTAGGCGTTCGAGTTGATCGCTGTATTGTGCACGGCGGCTCCAGTGAACTATCACGATCTTTGCAGTGTGATGTCAATTTGAAGCGAGTAAAACAACCCAATGCTTTTCTACGACTCCACGTTTGACCTTGGGTGGATCGGCCCTAATCGATGTCTTGTTCCGTGATCGCCGCCTTTTATAAATATTGATGAATTATAGGCGCCTGTCCGTGTCTGACGCTGGCATGTTCCTGACCTTTCAGCGAAGGTCTCGTCCACTGACTGCCTTCCTGAAGGCGACCGCTTGAGAATCAGAATCGCTTTGTTCACCAAGCAGAATAAATAAAAAGGGGTCTTCTTAGAGGTGCTCGTGCTGAAGCATATCAAACATTTGCATAGGAGCAAGGCGGGAGACTAATGAGGTTCAGGCAAAAATGACCTTTTTAAGGTTGATGAAATGGTCGCGAAATAGTGAATTAGGGAGCAAATATTGTGAAATATATTCTGAGCAAAGAACAGCCACGAGCAAAGTAAACCACTGCTAAATACTTAGCAATACAATTTGAATGCCATTTAATTAACATTTATTTTTTATGTAGTACCTTCACTTATTGAGTCATCCATCAATTATTCTCTCTATTGAGCCAATTATAGTTTAATCTTCCATATAGAGTGTCTGAAACACTGGAAGTTTTCCCTTCAGATTTCTTGTTTTATCTGACTAACAATCCAAAACCTCAATGTATTGAATATACAGTGATAGAAAACAGAGAAAAGCAACCAATCTGCAGAATAGAGAAGGAGCTACATCGACATTTTCTGTTATTTTAAACAAAACAAACGCACAAAAAAAAACTTAAATCAACTTTTCTAAATTGCACCACTTGAAATCACCTGCTGAAAATGTCAGGGGGAAATTGAAACAACAAAAAAAGGTTGATGTTTGTGAAAATAACTATACAGTGGTACACTTTCTTACATCCTGAAAGTCTTTTTCTTCCTCCATAAAACTGAACATTAAGGGAGTGAAAGATGGGTTGACTGAAAATATACAGCAGAAAAAAACTCGTCTTCTGAAGAGCCTTAAGTTCACAAGACTGGAAAAGACATTAAATCCTTAGTACTTCAAACTGTTTATTTGCTGACATTTCCAGTAAGTGTATTATATCTTCGATAAACAACAGTGCCCTCGTAAAGGCCCATAAGACACGGAAATATTGTATCTTGGGGGGAAAAATGGTCTTAAGGATAAATAAAGGTGTGGTAGCAGAAGGATGCTGTGGCGTACAGATGGACGGTGTCAGACTGGGTTCTGCTGATTTGTTACGGCCGCCGTTCTCCCCCTGCACCTCCCGAAACAGCTGCTGGAAATAACGTTGTTCCCGAGCGAACCAATCTGCCCGCATCATTTTCGCGGAAAGTTTCGTGCAGAAATGAAATAAATGTGCTCCCATCCCATAGAGCGACGGTAGCGCACGCTCTCCACTCCGACGCCGGCCCAAGTTTAATTTATCCTTAATGTTTTCCACTGCGGCACTTTGTTGGACAGCGAACACGACCTGCCTTGATTCATGTGTGTCACTGGATCCTCGGTGTCCTCGTTTGCGAGGTAGTTTTCAGGCAAACATTTGTCCGGAGCGTTATTAATGGCTTTGAGGTGAAGCCGAGCGGCGTGTGGACATTTTGCGGCGGACTGTTGCCGTTATTCCTCCGCTCGCACAGAAGCAGTTTGGGCCATCAGCTGAGTGGTAATCTGACGCTGACACGAAAGCAAACAGAGGAATCTTTTGGCAGGCGAACAAATACAGTAACTCACAAGTAAACAATTGCTCTGAGATCCCATTACCCCCGTGACTGGGATCTGAAAACCTAATAGATTTCCCCCCTGAAGTCACAAAGCGCAGCTCCTGCCAAGAAGACTTAAAGTGTCTTCATGACATATTTGCAGCCTGGGAGATGAAATGTTAACACTCTTAACACTGTGTTGTAAATGGTGAAATGAATAATTACCAGTGAAAAACATCCCAAAGGAAACCCCCACCATTCTTTTTTCTCCTCCCTTATGCTGATTTTGTTTTACCCGCAGCTTCACAATCTTGTCCTCTACCTGCAGACCTGTAGGTTAATATGGTGTCAAGCGAATAGACCAGCGTAGTGTCGGGCTCCACGGCAGACCTGGCAGCTCCGCTCGTCCTGATCACTGACCTTTTGGTAATAAGTCCATTCCCTCAGCCACGGGGGCCAAATGGCTGCCCAGAGTGCCTTTGTGGAGGGGAGAGGCTGTCTCTAATTACAGCTGAATAGACTTTTGGTGCAGGGCTGTGAAATTAAAAAATATTAACATCTTACTCTTGACTAATTTAGTTCATAAATTGCAAGAGGCTGCAGTTTTGTCTCGAAGGCAAATGTGTTTTTTAGGCACTTTCCTTTCCTGAAGCGGCGCTCCTGTGAAACCCCCGGCCAGCGAGCCGCACTTGCATGTCAGCACAAATTCAAACTTGTTTTACTCAAGCAAAGCAAATGTTTATAATTACCCCTCGACAACACACACACGCGGACATGCACGCATTTTACTTTTTATGCAGAAATAATTTAGGAAAAGCTGCTTGTCCACATCAATTTAGACATTTGTGCTCTTCAAATGGTTTTGTTTTCTGCCAAATTGTGCAACTTTAGTCCTCATTTATGAAACTAAAGCTTTTTTTTCCTGCTATTGTTGTGTCATCCTTCACCCTGGGTACACAGCAGTGCTTTGTTGGCTAAGTGATATTTTTATGACTCATGATGTCCTTTATGCAAAGCCTGTGTATTATGGTAATGATATATGCTCTGCATTATTCATTTTTAGCCAGAGGCAAACATTTGCACTGCATCAGACGCTGGGTACGCGCAGCAGCTCGGGTGCAGAGGAGAAAAAAATGCTTACCGCACCAAAATCACTGTTTTATCTCAGAAGCATCTCGGTGAATTAAAAAGGAAGGCAGAGGATAATAAACAGATCCCCTGCGCTATTTACAGCTTTCTTAACATGACTTTAAACCCCACTGAGGACAAACTTCCTGAGTGAAAGGCCAGTTCTCCAAACCTCTCTTTCGAAGTAGACTTCCTCCGTTCAATACGAGCTCCTGTTTAGATTGATTCAGCCCAGCATGCGAGTTTGCCCTCCTGTGGGATTAAAATTATTATTCCCTTCGACTTGGAAAGCTAGCAGCCACCTACTCAACCATTTTCCTTGTTGCTGGATAACCCGTCCGGTCAGTAATTGCAGTATTCATTGTGCAGATGAACAATAAAAGGCTTGATTAAAAAACAAACCATGTCATTTGAGACAATAAAGACAAGAGAACAGAGGAAGGAGGTGTCACCTCGGCCGCTGAGCTGCACGGTAATTGGACTTGGGGCTCTTTCACGGTTGGGTGGGGGGCAGCGGGGAAGGTGGGGGGGTGTTGGAGATTGCTTCATTAAAGTTCCTCTTCTGATAACCGCAGCAGCCGCACCGATAGAAAGAAAAAAAAAAAGAAGATCTTAACTGAATGACGGCGCCATTAGGAATAAAAGTGCCCGTGGGGAATGAACTGGAATGGCGAATAATGCAGATAATGGCTTTATTTGTGCGCGGCGGTATTCACAAGCTCCAAAACACACTGATTCACATTCAATTACTGGTTTGCTCTCCTGTTTTATTTATCAGCCCCTCGGTGCAGGTTCTGGCTCACACAGCTGTTTACCTGATACCGTAAACAGCTCGCCGTGTGACAGGTTGGGCTTAGTGGGAACGCTAAAACATTTTCACCGCGCACAGCAACACGATGAGTGCACGGTTTGTTGTCTGACCTTTTTTTTTTTTTATGTCGTTATGTTATTACACATATCTGCTCTTTTAAAATGAAACTGATTCTTTATAGCATCAAACACCCTGTAGGCTGTGTGGAGTTTCTCCATTTACAGCAGCTGCGGTCGACTTGGATCCAAGCCTTTACAATCAAGATCCACAGGGGCCAGATTTTACAGAAGTAGAAATAAAATCATAGTAAGTTTTCATACCACTCCTGCGGCACTTCGACACCATCCATCCGAGTGTTTATATTTCATATAAAACTATATTTTTACAGAAATAGGTGCATCTGCTGCAGCTGTGAAATCTGCTTCAACGTCAGCTATAAAAGATGGAAAACATTTCTTTTAAATCGTGCGAATGTTTCTGGGGAAAAGGAGTGGAAGGACGTCATTTTACAGCATTTTTCCTTTTGTGGTTGCCTTATTAGGCCGCAGATTAGCCGACACCAGCAGAACGTCTCGCATGCCTGTGAGCTACACGGTCGGCCTTTATGTAACCGGACAGTGAGTTGAAAATGAAAATCCTCTGCATACTCTTGAATCTCACGCAGGCCTCGTCTTTGAAGCCTCGGCTGTGCGCTGTGCGGAGCTATTTCTCTGACAGCAGACAGCAGACTGTATATTTGTCTAAATGACATGTTTCTGTTTGACTCTATTGCTGCCACACACAGTCATTTTAGACACACAAGGCTGTTTGTTCCTGCGGTTTCTCTGAAACTGTGGTTTGGACTCTTGTGTTCTTTAACAGTGATTGCTTGTAGTTTTCTCTTTGATGTACAAAGTTAAGTTTGTACTGGTCTGCCGTTGCAGTCTGCTCCGGTGTGTCAACCACAGGAAATCAGTTTGGATATCCGAGACACTGATAATGATATTATAAATTCACCTGTGGGAAGGCACAGGCCTATCTCATGACTACACCTCTTTCATCAACTTAACCTGAGCCCTGATGTCTGTGAGAATTGGCTCTGGGTGACGGGATGGGTTGCCGATTTTGTGCGGAGATTAGCCGGGCTCTCATGCTGCAAGCTAAAGGTTATCTTTTGGCATTGGCGGCAATCCGCAGGTCGTCCTGCCTATGAAATAAAGCAATGGTGGATGATTAAGTGGGCAAAAGACACTCAGTTCTCACATATTGCACTGTATCGTGGGAAGGAAAGGTCATTCAATATATATGGAAATTATTACTGTTGTCTGTGATTATAGTGCGCGGCTTGGATCGTTTTGAGGAAGTGAGAATGAAAGGTAAAAAAAAACAGAGTGGGTCTGTGGTAAAGTGTTTCCCTTTTTATACTGAAGGAAGAAACTGTTTTCTTAATCCACCTCGTCTGAAAACTCAGCGCTGTCTCTGGGCGTCCAATCTGTCTCAGCCTTGTGTGCACTGATGAGTCTTTGTCGAGGTGAAGCGCTTAACAAGGCCAGTGTGAGATGCAATTACTCGCTCCCTCGCAGGTGCCACAAACGCCACCTCACGATCGAACCGCGCTGGCGTTGACACCACATTTAGCGACGTATGTGGACTATTTGTTTCTTTTAAAAAACTAAGAAGGGGAGAGAAATAAAGGGAGAAACTGTAAGGGAAGAGAGAGGAGGACAGCAGTGCGAATCTGTGGTTAAACACTATTTTTGTGCTCTGTTGCGGAGGAAGCAGCCCAGCTGTCAAAGTGGGTTCCTGCATGAGTGTAATCCCGGAGGACAGGGCAGTGGCAAGATTCTCACGGACACCCGCACCCTAATGTATCCCAGACCCTCGAAACAAATGACCCAAATACTCACTGAATCAAGGCGTTTGGCTGACCGTGCACTGCAGATGTAGTGTTACTTACAGAGAGGTTATTATTAGTGCAGCCAGCAACAAAGCCCATAAGCAGCGCTGTTACACCAGCCAACGTCATGTTATTTGTGCTGAGCTGATCTGTCTGCCTGAAGAGAAGATTGTTTTTCCATCGAGAGAGAGAGAGAGAGAGAGTGGGGAAGACAAGCGCGGCTGTCAGTTTCAGGGCGCTGTGTTGTATTATCGTGGGTTTGTTCTCCTGAATACCATCATTGACTTCACATTGATTCAGTGATACTGATTGGAGCACTTTGCAGGCAAGACAAACCCTTAATGTATGAAGGAATGAGCCCTTTTGTTTACCTGCAGAGTTTAAATTACCCAGCTGTTGCTGTGAAATGAAACGTGCCAGTTGCAGAGTGTAATATTCTGCATGGCTGCTAACAAGGGTCGAGGCGTCGCCAGCTGACGATGCATCAATTAAAGCCCGGTGAAGGTGATCTCACGCGGGCTGACGTGACTCAACTCGAGGCTCTCGCGAGGGCCGAGCCGCTCACCTCTCCCAAAACTTAACTTGGCCGAGTGAGAGACTGTCAGATCTTGAAAGAGCTGGCCCTCAACCAGCTGCAACAAAGCGCTGCAGGAACGCCCGAGCCCGCGGGGGGAGGTGGTCTCCAGGCAACAGCCAGCGGTGGCATGCACATTCAGCTATTGACTTAGCCTTTATCCGCAGCCCTTGTGTGGCTGTCACATCCCCTACAGCAGTCCCTCTGCTGAGCGAGGGACCTCTGCCATGCCCGCTCATCTCTATCTTTCCATCACATCCAAGTCATTATCGCCGCCGCAAACTCATCGGGCCTCAGAGGACGTGAGCATCTGCTTCTGTTGGAGGTGTTCAAAAACGTCTCTTTCAGCATCTTGTCAGGGAAGCTTTTGAGTGGCGGTAATGGAAGCTCCACCTCGAGGTGTGTGTGGCACGGAAATGTAAGTTTCTCAGAGGGAAGATTGCCTGGAGCGAGGAAGATGAGCTGTCCGTGTGGCTCTGTCAGCAGCAGGAAATGTAGAAAGTAACGTTCAGAGAGCGATCGCAACAAGTTCAATAATCGGCTACGATTCTGAAAAGGTGTTTCTATCAATCAGTCTGTCAGGTTCAAGCTGCCTAATTACAAGCCAAACAGGACCTGTAATCAAAAGACACACACACTCACAGGTAGAGGAAGGTGTGTGTGTTTGAGGTAAACCAGTTTGTCCGACGTGTGCAACAAGCCGGCTGTCAAACAAACGTGATTATCATTCAACTGTGGGCACACTTTCACACAGTCTTTTCTTCTAGTAGTGAAGAATGAAAGAAGAAAGTTAAACTCCTGCTTACTTTCTCTCCTCCACACACCTGGACGATCACCGCCTGCAGTCAAACTGCTCGTCAGGTTGAAGCTTTTTTAGGCCGCTGTCTCTGCGGGCGTTCACACCCAAAAACCTGAGAGGCTGCGTCACTTTGAGGCAGGTGAAGAACAGATCCATACATTTTTAGCTTTATCAGATGCCAAAGTGCTGCAGTTTAAAGCAGGTTATAGTGTGTTATGTTCGGTCAGGAGGATGCCTAACAGTGAAAGAAAGAATTAATTTAACGAATTAATTCACCTGAAATGTATGTATACACGTGTTTGATTGTCCATTTTGTTGGATGATGTTGTGTTGATGTTGTGTAACCTGAATGCCCCTTTTATGGTATTGGTTTCCCAAGACACTGTCTGACTTTATCTGTAGAGGTGATGAATGATAACGATAAATATCAGAGAAACAACTGGTCGGATGAATCAGTTTGTGGAAAAACTCCTGTGACTATGAGACATCCTTTAGTCAAGGCCGGCCCTTCGGTGAGATCATTTATTGAGCACAGTTTTGGCAACCTGACATCTTAAATTCCAGACAAGCCGTGTTGGAAATATTGAATTCCTCTGCTCTAATTGAACTATTGTTAAATAACACAACAGAGGAATGTGTAGCAGCTGAATTCGACCACCAGCTCGTACTGCGGTCTGCCCTCGCTTTGTATTGTTATGACAGGCTTTCCAAGCACAAGTGACTGCTGGCTATCAGATGTCAACATCTGTCTCTGACTGTGTGCCTATAAATCCCTGTATTTTGAAGTCATTTCCTGTAGTTGGTGCTGATATCGCTCTCTGTCTGGCCAAAAACGCAGCACAGCCTGTTGAAGAGAAACAAAACCTGCGATCTGGTCGTATACGTTTTTGTTCTTGCCAAAACAAGTGAAATCATTGTTGTTAAAACTCCATAAGTAAACATGTTTAAAGTGCACATGTCCTTTAACACTTTGACAGCAGTGTGTGTGTTGTTTGTGGTGGAAGTTATCAATTACTGCAGTACCAGTGTGAGCATTAGGCTTACAAAAACAAACGTCCACTTCTTCTGCTCTAACAGTGTACAACATGGTCTTTTCTTTTGTTTCTTACACAAAAAAAATCATTTTCTTTGTGCCTGAAACAACACGAGTCCAGACTGGTTGGAGTCCTTTTATCAGCGGTGTATTTTAAAGTAATTCCCCAGAGAAGAAGTCATCATAATTAGCTAATTAAAGAAGGCTTAAGCAAGGGGCAGAGTGAAAGAAAAGTGGCAAAGTAGATTAGTGGAGATGTGCATGTGTTGACACTGAAGGAGGAAGGAAATGTCTAATGTCTAATTTCTATTTATGGCGAATGATGTATTTTCAAGGGCATGCTCGGAGCCAGATGCTGCTCTTTGCTGTCTGAGGGTCGGGGAAATCTCCGTCTCGAGATTGTTGTTTTATGTCTAAATAAAAGTGAACAGCAATGCAACAGCCCTGAGTGAAAGAAAAACCCCCGTCGAGTCGAGCGTACACACATTTGTAAGCACATCTGCCAGCAGCTGAGGGCTGGCGTTTAAACACCATCCCTGGTAATTACATGAAATCGGAGGGATTGTTCATTGTCCCGGGCTTTGTGATCTGGACATTGTCCCGGTCTCCTCCTGGCTCCGTGCCAGCTCAGGGTCTTACCACAAACAACAGCGAGGAGTGAGGAGGGGGAGGAGGAGGCCCATAATATGGAAATGGCATTAATTACTAGGCCTATACAACAGATGTGACCTTCAGCCTCCACTCAGCATAAATACTCATCTCATGAAAACCGACTGCAGTATGAAATCCTTTTTTATCTATCTGTCTATCTAACTGTCTGTACCATGTGAAAGACTTGAAATTGGTTCACTCCTGCGCTTCAGTAACTCCCATTTGCAGGTAATCTAATCTTCTAATCAGAAATTTGGTAATCTAAATCCTACAAAAATAGCCTTGAACTAAAAACCCTCAAACCTCCACGGCTTTGGCATTCCCCAAATTCCCCCAAATCTCCATCATTAACTTGTCAGAAGCTGGCGTTTCCCGCCTGAGCTGCTCCTTCCCCCAAATCTCTGTCAGCCCGCCGGCGGTTTGAGCGCCAGGCTGCGCTGATTAACATATTAACGCGTCTTTTGTTTCAATTTTTCCAGCGCCGGCCCCAAAGGAGACAACATCTACGAGTGGAGGTCGACCATCTTGGGACCCCCGGGCTCCGTGTACGAGGGCGGCGTCTTCTTCCTGGACATCGCCTTCACGCCAGACTACCCCTTCAAACCCCCCAAGGTCAGCAGCCAGCAAACGAAACTGTTCAAACATTTTGGATGATGCTGAATATCAACTTCCTGCTCAGGGTCTGGAAAGTGGGTCATTAAATGGTCTGGATAAAAGACTCACAGCCACTTTATGTTTTATTTTTTTTATGCAGAATAATTTGCAGTTAAATATGAGAGTCTGAACTGGCATTACCAGCAGATATAACCTTATTTTAACCTTATTCTCATTTTATTTCCTCCATTTCTTCTCTTAACTGTCTTAAAGTTGCTGGACAGGTAGGAGACAGTGGGTTAACAGAGCTTTCTCAAAAACAGCTGTGGATACAGACGACGCTGATGAAAGCAGTGAGAGTGAACCGTAACAGTGAAGTCGCAGGCCGGAAAAACCAAAAACAATGAGCTGAAAGATGTTGAAATGCTCCTCAGAGTTCAGGCCAACTTTAGAGTCCGGGGATCACTCGGGCGTCCATCAATAATAATAGATTAATTATTCATTTATAGATGCGTTAACTTTGATTTTACTCTTTTATTTAAGGTTTTTGCTGGAACTTTAAAAGCTGCTTTCTTTTTTTACCCTCCCTCACGTCTTTTATATATTTTTATATATATCTTTGATGTTTGACGGGCTGGGTGGGGGTCGTGGTCGGGGTGTGGCGAAGGAGCTGGATTTTTATAACTCATTAGTTTGTTTACAGATTCACACACTTGTTCATAAATCACCCATCTCTTTAATTACCCTCTCAACGCACAAATGAGCCTTGATGTGAGTTAGAAAATGAGAGAGAGAGAGAGAG
>JAOXYL010000043.1:4027046-4051556 GCA_028564955.1 Terapon puta | reverse complement strand
TGGAGCCCCGCCCTCACCATCTCCAAGGTGCTGCTGTCCATCTGCTCCCTGCTCACAGACTGTAACCCAGGTAAGACAAAACAAATCACTTTAAAAAAGCAGCTGATGGGTTGTTAACTATCTGAGGCCCACAGTTATTTTTATTAACAGCCTGTTTGCAGCAGAGGTTGTAAAGGGAGTTTTTTTTTTTTTTTTTAAATGATTACTATTATTTCATGTCTCGCTGGCTTTTCAAATGTCCTCAATCTTCGCTCTCCTTGCACTTTTTGTTCCGCATCGGGAGTACGTCCATAAGGAGGCACAGGAGAAAACAAATCCTGCTCTTCAGGCTGAAATGCATTTTTGTAAATGTGATTTGAGTCCCAATTTCATCCTCATTAAATGCCGCCCGAGCAGCTTTTCCATGGTTTTAGGAAACAGCAGGAGTCTGAAGCGCTCGTGTGTAAATGCCAGTAAAGTCTGTCACCCTGACAGGAAACCCAGCGTCATCTGGACATCCTAATCTCTTTTATAAATGTACTTGGCTCATGAGAGCGAAAGCAGACAGGGTTTTTTTTTTATTTCCCCCCTACTTGGGGCAGAGAAGTTGGTTTTGTGCCGTAGATGACACACTTTTCTCTCTTACCTGAGTCCTGCTTCATTATAAGATTATATCAGGAGTCAGATGTCTGATTCTGCTCATGTGCAAATATTTTACTCTGTAATAAGAATAAAAAAATTTCCAAACCATGAAAGACATTTTAAAAAGGTAAGTTGAGGTTATTGAATCAGCACCAACATTTGTAAAAACGTTCAACATGGCTTCCTGTGTTTTTTTTTTTCTCAGCTGCTAAAATTATGATGTGTTTAGAAACGGAGAGGAGTGGAAAATGATAAGAACCAGATGTTAATTCAACTAAACAAAAGATGCCTGGTGAAGAAAGTGTTTATATTCTGTTGTAGAGTCTTCTTTCCCCTGATCTTAACTTGAAACCCATTTTTGTTTTCAGCTGACCCCCTGGTGGGAAGCATCGCCACCCAGTACACGACTAACAGAGCCGAACATGACCGAACAGCCAAACAGTGGACAAAGCGATACGCCACATAAACCCTCCGAGGACGACCGTGGGCGGAAGAAGAGGACGAGGGGAGGGTGGGGGGACTCTGGGTGGTTTGTGTTGGGGGGTTATTTGTATCTCAGATTTTTAGTACTTTATTGTCTGGTATATTTTTTGCTTCCTGATTAAGTTATCTCTGCAAATATGGAAATAAAGGAACACAATGGAAAGGAAGTCATGCCTGCCTCCTTTTTAATGGTCACATCGCTCATTTCCGGGTGGATTCCACATGCAAACCTGTTGGACAAATTACAAGTAGTAACTTGCTGTAATTTCTGAGGCAGCACTTCACAATGAACATTCGCGCTCGTTCAGTGTGATTATCATGATGTCATTTGACTACTTAAACTGCTTTATAATTACAGTGGAGGCTGGTTTAAACTCAGGTAACAGTTGTGGTAATATAAATGTTCTTTATAGGAAAAGTTCATGACAATTATTTTTCAATATGCACAGATGGAAAGGCGTTGACAATGAACTAAAACAAGATAAATATTACCACTTCATCCTTTAAAGAAAAACAGATGACTTTCTTTTTACTTTTTTTTCAAGAGACACGAGCAGCATAAGGACTTACAGCAACAATAAAAGCAACACAAACTGAAACAATCGTGGCACATTATGGAAACAAGATTTTAAGGAAATGTCAAAGGAAAGCAGGAGGTCACCAAACCAATGACACAGGGTTTAATGATTTCATGAAATATCTGTTAATCATTTTCTAAAACAAATAAAGTTTATATATTTAGCAGTTGGTGCTTGTTTTGAGCAGAGTTTAAATATTAAAACTGTGTCAGCGTTCACCTCTTAAAATACTTTTGATGGCTGAAAGCTCTGGATGATCTTTTGTCCTGCCAAGAGCGAATCATTCCACAGAGGCCTGAACTCAGGCCAGACAGCTGAATCTGGTAAATAAAGACGAGCTCACTCTGTACAAGTGTTAGTGGAGCCTATTGTTTTTAAACTGACTAAATGAATTTTGGCTCTCTTTTTTATAAATAAAAAGTATTCTCTATAAACACCTAATGTGTTCTCCTTGGTAAACAGAAAGTAAAAGCCAAAATTAATAGTTCACTCATTTTCAAAACAGCTGACTTTTTAAATTGTAATAACAAATCCTAAAATTGGTTAAACAAATTATCCTTGTCAGTGACTTTAATGTTAATTATTTACTTTTTAACTGCATCTGTCAATCATATTTTAGACAGTGCATATGGGTGAGCCCGTGAGAGAGTAGAGTGAAATGTCATACCGTAAGCATAATAAGCTTCCTTTTATGAAACCCAATTAAAATACTGCCAAATTTATGTGAGGTACACAGTGTACTGTTCTTAGGTCTGCTATTAGATGCCAATTATACTAATAATAGATCAGCCGTGTTTTGACAACAGGACAGCAAGCTCCACTAAGTAAACGTGTTGAGTTAAACTAAGTGAAATGTGGTCAAAAAGTAAACATATTTTTGACATCCAAGTTAAAATTATACCTCATTAAGATCCCATTATCCTAATAAGGATCATGTTTTTTTTCAACTAACAGGGTTAGGGCCCTTTTTAATTGTTCCATTGTCTTTTGTTATTAGTCAAATAATTTGATAAATCATTTGTTAATGTGGTACTTTGAGATGATTTTTGCAAAAACACTAAATTTAAGCACCTGGTTTACCATTCCTATTTCCTATTTAGCACTTACCATAAAGTATTAATAGTTTTGTAGGTATATGTTACAGACCAGAGAAGTTGTAGTTGCATGTTAAAGTTTTCATCAGATGATGGCACATTGCTGCAACCTTCAGTTTCTCTGTGACTTTAAGTTCTGTTTAAACTTGATACACATGCTCTAAACGTCTAAGAAAGAAACTTCTCAACACAGTTTAGGCAAGTTTTTCACCTTGACACCTATGCATCTTTGATTTCTGGGCAGTTTGGGGACTTCCATTGGGTTCGACAAAGTGACAAACACCACTTTCACTTCAGTTCTCAGACATCAGCCTAACATCTGTGTACAAAGAGGACTGGTTTTCTTCAAATGAGTGTCTTGAATTTTAATTTTTTTAATTCTATGTGGGTGTCATGGGGGCACAGTGGTGTAGTGTTTGTCCCTGGTTGAGACAGGCCCTTCTGTGTGGAGCTTGCATGTTCTCCCAGTGCCTGCTGGCAGTCATAAGCAAGTATAGAAGATGAATGAATGAATGAATGTGGGCATCATCATTAAACTCTGATTGGCTAAACTGAGATCGCAAACTAAATGGGCTACTCAGGACTTGGATGTAAAGTCTGGAGAACTATGATTCTTCCGACTGTTGATTTATTAGGAAAAGCCAGAACATACCGTTTCTAAGTCGTCAGAAGAACGAGGATATGAATTCAGCTTGAGTGGTTGCGAAGGAAAAATAAACATATTGTAAGCCAATGTCAGCAGCCCAAGATAATAAAACTCCATAGGAGGCTGGCACTGATAAGGTCTTTAAAAGCCATCACCAGCATCTCATATTTACCCACCCATATCCACCGATAATGACATGCTTGTTTTCATACTAATACAGACGACAAAAAGCTAAAGCGTTTTGAAACAAGAAGTTCATGTTGGCTGATACGAACACTGTAATTTAACTTACATGTGAACAGAACATGCTCAATATTATATGAATGTAAAGTACAATGAAGTCTAATATAAGTCGGTGTAGAGGAGTCTAGAGAGGTGCTGATGGAAGTCAACTTGAGGTCTCAATGATGGCGATGTACTGAACTGCAATTTAAAAAACACTTTATACAGGGATACAAAAATATGAACAAAAAGTGGAAAATATTTTTAAAAAATGTAAATATAAAAATATACAAAATACACTCAAAATCTGAAATAAAAAGGTTAAAAGATATATATTCTTCATCATTTTTGTACTTTATTTTGGATGAATCACCTTTAATTATTTAAAGATGAAATGTAAGATTTTCATTTAAGTAAATGTCGGTTCAGTCACTTTCTACAGCCCAAACGTGTAACATAGAGGTGACTGAGCCTTTTGCCCACTGAGCATGCAGCATTTGCAGTGTTATGACCCGAGTGCCTGTGGTGACTTTCCAGGAAAAGCAGTGCACAGTTTGGCTTTAACGCAACAGACTAGCTCTTCAACTCACCTGTGTGTGAAGCAGTGTGCTTTTTTCCTGCTCCATGGTAGGCATTGTGAGTAAAGCGTTACTGTAGCCGAACAAAAAAAGAAAATGTTAATGACTACGATGAAAGTGTGGTCCAAAAACACACCATGTATGTTTAAACCTGCTTTTCAACAAATCTCAATGGGCAGTCCGTGTAAGGTTACATGGTTAAATACTCTGTTGGGGGACTATTTAGTGCTGCACTGACCTGGTCAAGGTGTTGTTTTAGATATTTTTATCTACAACTGTCAATCATTTTATAAGATGATGATAGACTTTATATAAGATATGAATCTGTAATACAACCAATAACTATAAATGTCAAATATGTGTAGTGGAGTAAAACGTTTCCATCAGTATTATATACAATAGGGTAACACTCTCACTGCACCAGTACACTTTACCTTGATAACCTACTATTTGTACCATTTTAGTATATTTGTATGAATGTAGCTGTTAACAATTTATTAAACAATCACAACATTATATACTGTACATTACTGTACAACCAGTCTACATTGTAGTGGATTGATTTTGCTATCACTGCACATCAAAGGACCTGAAATGTACAGATTTAAACATGTACTTCAGTCAGTGTGTACTTTGAAGTGCTCCTGTGGATACTACAAGTGTATTTTAAAGGCGGGGAGGAACCTCCTTTAGGTTGTTAGTATCTGACTGCAGGAAAAAGTCATGTTACTTTCACTGTACCAGTACATTTAATAGTTATATTTATATGAAATAGTATGAAGTGATTTGTACCTGCACATGCAGCAGTATACCTGTTTACTATCTGTTAAACCATCAGTACAATACTGTGCATTTACCACCTTACTGTGCAATCTGTCTACATTGAAGTTGATTCATTTTATCATTACTGGACAAAAAGGAACTTCAGTTGTACATAATTAAACATGTACTTGAGTAAATGTACTTCAAAGGGTACATATATAAAAAGTAGTATACAGCTTCATCCATCAAGCAATAAGACCGTTAAATTCCACTTAATCACACTGTTCAATACATGCAGCTTGTAATTCGACAGTATTTCCGTATTCTATTGTACATATTGTATTTAGTGGCATTATTTTATTTTGGTTATGTATCTATTTTCTATTGCACGCGCGGTCTCCCAGAAAACATTCTGAGCATTCTTTAAGGAACCAAGAAACCACTCCATGTTATTATTGTGCACATAATACAATAATATGGTTTTATATTTGACTGTTTACGATCTGTTAAACCATCACAACATTATCTACTGTACATTCACTTCGTTGTTGATCGGCGTGTCTGTACTTTGGACCGCAGGACAGAAAAAAAAAGTGATGTTCTCAATGAAAACAGGAGGAGAGCACTGATCGGCGCACGCGGCTTCGCCGTCCTGTCCCGCGCGACTCTCTGCCTTCACGTTGTCTCCTGCAACGTGACCGCCGTGTTACCGCTCCACTGTTACGTCGACAGAACGCGCTTAGCTCCGCCCCCTCCTGTGTTCTGAAAGTGTGTCACTGGGTTAAAGTGGCTCGAGCGGCAGAGGGCGTGGCGACGAGCGGGTCACATGGGCGAAGCCACTATTGAGAACATATCGTTCCTTCGCGCACCCGCAGTCACCCACTACACCTCCACACGGAGGGAGTTCCTCCGGACATCAGCGACTTGTTTTCTGTCAGAGACGCGGACCCGAGCCTCCTTTCCGGACAGCTCGCTCCTGATATGAGCCTCGGTTTCTTCTGTAAACTCCTGTAGTTCAGTCTGTGCCGGGTTGTTTGGCCTTTTTTTTTCGTGACAGTGGCAGAAGTCGTGACAGTTGTGAGTTGAGTTGAGTTATCTGCTGGAGATCTTCCTTTTCCTCGAACGGAGATGCCTGAGGACATCGGAACAGCCAAGCCCGGTAAGAAGATTTTTTTTAATATAATAACGACACCACATTGCTGATAATACTGTACTGTGCACGGTGCGTTCAGTGCATGCACCCTGCAGGGCTGCTGCTCACTGTTACAGTTAGAACAAGCCGATTGACATGTCTGAATCCACCTTTAATACCTTTATCACCACACACATCAACTTCATCTTCTCCATCTTTTCACGGTGAAAATATAAAGTAACCCCACTCCATCAGCTGTGTCAGAAATGTTATAAAAATGCAGAGAATATGTGTGTCTTGAATTCAGTGAAGGCAGCCTAAAAAGAGTAATTAACTATGAAGGCAGTGATGAAGTGTTTGGAAAGAGGGAGGGCACAGAATGAATGGAGTCCTGACATTGAAGCCTGTTGGATTTTTTTTCCTGTCTTTATTAGTATCAGCATCACAGTTGTCGACTTGGTGTTCATTTTTATTTTTAATTTTCATCTCAATCTTAGAAACGCTCTCCTGACATTGTTTTTCGAGTTTGTTTAAAGCTGCAGCCTGGCCCTGTTCCTTTAAATCGGGGTTAGGAGTGCCAGTGCGGCGCAGCGTCGCTCGGTTTGACACAACAACAGTGTTTATGTTCCCCGGCCGCGCTCACATGGACGGAGTACACTCACCACGTGCCTCTGTGTGTACACGCGTTCTGGAACACCGCTCCCATTGGTCGAGGGGCGTTCCATTCCGCCAGCACGCTGCGGCCGTGCTCTCCTCCTATTGGCTGGGGCCTGGCCCGTGACGTAGAACGTTGCATAATCCGCCGTGTTCACAGCGGCTCCGGCGTGAGGCTCGACTGCAGGATACACGTGAGCAGGAGGGAGACAGCAGCCACTGACCTAGATTTTTTTTTTTTATGTGCCTCTCCTCCTCCTCGCGTTTGGCTTTCACAGAAATTCATGACAGGTCCACGTGTGGGTGGGCCGTGAAAGAGAACAGTCATGGTGGGGGTTAGGTAATCATGTGCTGTGGCCTCTAAATGTACAAAAAAGGAGGGGGGAAGAGTTGATCAACAAAACACACTTCAGAAAAAAAAAAAAAACACGTTTTAGTTTTTACACAGATATTCCCGTCAAACTGTGCAGTAGATTTTATCACGAAATGGAAATTGACTCAGCGTGTGTGCTATTTTAAAACTGCATTGCCCTACTTTGAATGACTCACTTTAACAGCATCTCGCAGGGTAGTCAATGGGGCAGAGTGGTGTTGAATACCTTGCTCAAGGGCATTCAGATAACAGAATTTAAAGTATTGTGAAAAGCACTGAGAGTAATACAAAGATGAACATTTTGCGACGCATTAACTTTGTATGTCCGATCTCACGTCGGAAGCCTTTATAGATATAAATACTCCGCCTGCTCTTACTAATGGACCCACCAAACTTTTTCATTATAAATTCTTGTTACAAAACGGTCACCAGAGCTTCTCTCCAACTCAACAAAGTTATTACATAACCCCACACTGGATGTTTTCCCTCCTTTGCATTCTTTTGTCCCTACAACCACTCTGTTGCTCCAGTGCTTCAGTGACCCCGTCTGCCTGTCAGTCAGCAGCGCACACTCCCATAGCATAGTGTCCCAGCCGTGTTATGTAACGCATTATCCAACCAGCAAGCACTGGAGGTGATAAAGCAGGTCATCCGCAGCAGTGAATGAACCAACCAGGAAACACACACACAGGCGTGGCAGGTACACCTGTACTGCCAAGAGTTTGGTTACTTAGTAAACAAAAACATTTTTTATCAATATTATATTTATGTGGTTTAAACTTTAACTGTGGCTTGTTTATCATCACACATGATGTGGATAAAGAGTGCTAGATTTGATATCCTGATGAAGCTGTGTTTTAAATAGCATTTTCTGCCCCCCTCCCTCTCTACAGGAGGAGTCATTGCCTACATTTCCTCCGGCTCTGCCTCCAGCCCTGAGTCCTGTATGAGCACAGGCTACCTGTCGACATCGCCGACACCGTCCCGCCCCTCGCTGCCCAGCAGGGCTGTGGGGATGGTGGTGGACATCTCTCCGCCAGCCAAGAACGGCCACCAGCGTGGCCATGGCATGGAGAAGGCCGGACGCTCCTCCACTTCTGCCAAGAGCAGCATTACCAGTAAGCACAACATCAAAGTGCCACTGATGAAATATTATCTGGTCGAGAGAAATACTTCATATCTGAGTTGGAGCACATGAATCATTGCTTATCCTTTTTTCTGCAGAAATCAATGGCATGGTGCTGTTGTGCAAGGTGTGTGGAGACGTGGCCTCGGGCTTCCATTATGGTGTCCATGCTTGCGAGGGTTGCAAGGTGAGACATGTTTCTATAATGAAGTACTGTGATTCAGATCTATCTCAAAGGGCTCACATGACTAATGGTCTTGTGGTTCCTCAGGGCTTCTTCAGGAGAAGCATCCAGCAGAACATCCAGTACAAGAAGTGTCTAAAGATGGAGAACTGCACCATCATGAGGATCAACAGGAACCGCTGCCAGCAGTGTCGGTTCAAGAAGTGTCTGGCTGTCGGCATGTCCAGAGATGGTGAGCAGTATATTTAGTTCATTTTCAGTCAGCTGTAACTGCACAGCTGCACTTAACTGTGTCAGTTACTCACTCTAAAGCGCATTGTTTTTGGGAGCTCTTTATCGAGCGTCAATAATGCGACTCTAATTGCTCTCATTTTTCACTCTCAGCTGTACGATTTGGCCGCATCCCAAAGCGAGAAAAGCAGAGGATGCTGCTGGAGATGCAGAATGCCATGAACAACATGATGAGCAACAACAGCCAGCTGCACAGCATGCTGCACGGCCACCAGAGCCCATCACTGCCCATGGAGGCCATGGCCAGTGACACCACTTCCTCTTCTTCCTCTTCTGCTTCCGACTCCCCGTCCTGCTCCAACCCATCCTCCCCACAGTGCCCCCAGGACTCAGAGTCTGTGGTTTCCATGGACACTGCCTCTAGCTCCGCCTCCTCGTGCGCGTCAGACAGCGGCGAGGACGAGGCCGTCGTCACTATGAGCAGGCAGCAGCAAGATGCCTTCGCGTTTAGCCAGCAGAGGTCGCCAAGGCAGGGCCAGGCCTCGCCCTCGTCGGTCACGGTCGCCCTGGAGACGCGGAACGACAACCGCATGGAGGAGCAGCAGGAGAGCTGGAGCTGCTGGAACAACAATGTGGTTGTGGGAGGTTACCAGCATACTTCTTACAGTAGCAGCCAACACGTCACCAATGCTGCTTACAGGGAGGAGAGGGGAGTTCGACAGCAGCAGCCTCAGCAGCAGCTCAGCAGCGCCCCTAGCTGTGAGCCATCAGAAGACAGCCAAAGACAACAAGAATTTAACACACCAACTGCCTCAAGTGGTTACAATGGACCAGCCAACTGTGGAAATAGATCACACTTGGTGAGTACCTCTTACCATTTTTGAAATTCATTTTTTTATTTTTCAAACAAGATTTTTGACCATGTTCGCTGACCAACCATCTGTCTTCATGTTTTTCTAGGTCTGTCCAATGAACACATCACCCTACGTGGACCCCCACAAGCCAAGCCAGGAGGTCTGGGAGGAGTTCTCCATGAGCTTCACTCCCGCCGTGCGGGAGGTGGTCGACTTTGCCAAGAGGATCCCGGGCTTCCGCGACCTCCCCGAGCATGACCAAGTTGGCCTGCTGAAAGCTGGAACTTTTGAGGTAAGAGGGCAGAAAAACATCAGCACTTGATGTTATTTTGTGCTCGCTTTGAAGTGAAACACAGCGGGCTCTTCAAATACAGAATCCGCTGTGATGCTTTTAAACTGAGTGGACTGTCAGCTGTGTGTGCTGACTAATATTTGCTCTGATAACAGAGAGTTGGGAATGAAAGAGACTTCACAGATTCTCTATAGGTGTGATTGAGACTTATTACATTCTGTGGAGAAAGCTGAGATTAGTCTATGTATGCAGGCCTGGGTGTGATTTGCTGGAACATGGATTTATCTAAACCTTTGGTTTGTCTTATTTTGTCTGTGGATCAAAAGTTGCCTGTGCATCTTGACACCATAGACTGTTTTAATTGGAAAGATGCCCTCAGGAAATTTTAAAATTTAGAAGTTTTATTCAATTAAAATATGGCCAGATTTAATTTATATCAATTCATTAAAAAGCTTCACATTATAAAAATAGGATCAGAGTTATTCCATACACTATTTAGGCCTTTACTAGTTGTCCAAGAGGAGGCACAGGGACTTAGTTGGGTCTTTAAACTTATTGTAAGATGCCTTTGTTTACCTTTATCACAAACTAAAACTCTCCTCCTGTCTTGACTCTCAGGTGCTGATGGTTCGATTTGCCTCTCTGTTCAATGTGGTGGAGCGGACGGTGACCTTCCTGAGTGGCAAACGCTACAGCCTGGACACGCTACGGTCACTGGGTGCTGGCGAGCTGCTCAACTCCATGTGTGAGTTCAGCGAGAAGCTGGCGGCGCTGCGGCTCGACCCAGACGAAATGAGCCTCTTCACCGCCGTGGTGCTCGTCTCAGCTGGTAAGACCACCCACAGTTAAGGGGAAAAAAAACCCTCAATTGATCTAAAATGCTGATGAAGCTCCACTCTGCCGTCCAGTTTCAACCTTCTCTCCCTCTTTTTTTCTCTGGCTCAGACCGCTCGGGGATCCAGGACCTAAACTCAGTTGAGGCCCTTCAGGACAAACTGATCCGAGCACTGCGCAACCTGGTGATGGAGAACCACGGTGACGAGGCGGCCACCACCTTCACCAAGCTGCTGCTCAAGCTTCCTGAGCTGCGTTCACTCAACAACATGCACTCAGAGGAACTACTCTCCTTCAAAGTTCATCCTTGAAAGCTTCCTGAAGGGTAGGGGGGTAAATTGTGCCCTCCACCTCACCACACACCTCCACCAGGACCTGCCTCTTACCGCCCCTCATCCTCTGTATTCGACCAACCCATTTGTGTTTGTTTCTAGAATGTATTGAAAGTTATTTTTTATTATATTTTTGTTAAGTTAGACCATGTGAGGTCTAAAAGAGAGAAGAATATAAAACTGTACTGTATTTATAGAAGAGATAGCTTACGCTTGTTGCACACAAACACACGCCAAGTGCACGTGTGTCAGAGGTTCTTACTTTTGCAAAGCTGGAGGCGCTTTTCTATTATTGAGAGAAAGAAGAGTACTTATCTGGCTTTATGAAATAATAGAGAATCAACCAATTAGTCGATCCAAAAGCCATTTAATTCCAAAGTGTATTCTCTCTCAAGCGGGTGAATGTGAGATGTAAACCTTACACACCGCATGTTTGTTTGGTCCAATGTTTTGACTGATATGTGTCAGCGAGAAAGGCAAGCTATCAGAAAAAGTATGGAAGAATGTGTGACGATCGCTGCTAATGCATGGCTGTACTTAATACGAACAACTATTACTTGGATCTTCTCCCCTTGCCTCAGAAAGCATCAGTTCATTGTGTCAGCGTGTGTAGTGTTGTATGTTTTCTTTTCTTCTTTTTATTTAATTTTTGTACATGTTAACTGCCTGTACACTGCCTGGTGGTTTCTGGGGGAGTTGATGGCGCCATTTTCAGCAACACTACATTTGCACATGTTCTGGAGCAGAAAAACCCAAGTGACACAAAACAGTGTAATGCGGCGTCATGTAAAGGCTACACGTGACCGTAGTCACACGCAAGTGTTTTTGTTTTTGCTGTTTTCCCACTTTATGGTTTCTATGACATGATTTTTTGTTTTTGTAATCAAACTTTGTGTGCTTTCAGCATAGCACTGAATCTGACTCTTGTTTTTGTTATCCATTTTCTTGAAATATCTTGTTTCTTCAACGGGCAGCACTGCCACATGTAAATAACTATATAAATATATATAAATATATATATATATAAAATATATAAATATCTGATGGACATAGAATATAAATATGATATAGTATGAATAAATACAAGTGAAGATTACTGTGTAGTTTGTCTTTTTATTGATATTCAAGTATTTTGAATGAATGAAGTCATTGACTGGAGATCAGCACAGATGAATCTTCAGAGTGGCAGTGACCATCGTTTTCCACTAGGTGGAACCATTTGCATACAGAATCATGTTTTGAACTTGCAAACATCACAAAATCATTTGTGTTGTCTTTAGAAATGTAAGTTTACAGTGATAAGTAGTAATTTTAAGATTTATTAAATAAATCCTCCTTTTATCAGCTGGGAAATACTTATATAATACCAAGATGAAAACTGTTTTTATGAATTTTACAGTGGTCCTCACAGGACAGCCACGTTATAAACATGCAATAATCTTATGGACCATGATGAGTTGTTTTAGATTAAATTTACTGACAGTGTATAAAGTAAAGACAGGGAACATTTCACCGCACAATGAGTACTTTTACTTTGATCCTTTCGGTACATTTTGCTGATAATACTTGGAAAACTTGTCTCCCACCGTATACATATTGTATTATAATACAAGAATATAAAATAACATCATTTTAGAGGTAATTACAGCTTGAAGTAGAACAGGCAAACAAAGATTTGTTCTAAAATTTAAGTGTAAAAATGTATGAAATACATTAAACCTCAGAATAGATACAGAGACAATAAATATAGGCTATGTTCACAAGCATTATGTTGTACTTTTATGATACAATCAAGCTCAGATTTTAATCTGTAATTCTATTTTGGTATTTCAGCAGGCATGACTTTTCCACAGATGTACAATGTTTTTATAAGAAGATTGTCTTTATATTCAAAGCTCTCTACATGGAAATCGTTGCAAATTGCTGCCAAACATTGACGAGTTTCTAGTGCAATGATCCCTGAGCAGCCTGCAGAACGACTTTGTAATTCAGCAGCAGTGTATGTCAAACCAGATTCAAGTTTCAACAAAATCCCAAATCCCAAACTTCCAGCTATAAATACTGTGAAATGTCCACATGTGGACTGGAGTTCAGTTGATACAAGCTGAGGTCAATGAGAGCTCAAGACGAAGGACAGAAAAATCTCAAATCCTGGCAGATCAACACACAATATAATACAATACTGTCTAATACAATAAAATCCCGGGATGACACCTCTTTATCCCCATATGTTCAATAAAGGGTCCACAGATCTTAAGATATTTGGTTCGCACTTTCGAAAAAGTGGTCTGAATTTCTTCAAGATATAAACAAGAGACCATTTTAGACATTTAGCAATTTTTTAAAGCATCGAAGGGAAATGAAATGAGCAAAAAGGGTTTTTCTACAAAAAACCCTTTTTGCTCTGACTGTCCCAAAACAAACATGGGGCTTACTATACAGCTGGATTAGGATTCAGAGAGTATTTTGAACAGCCCGTTTTCACAGAGAGACAGTTAGGGATAAGTTGCCTGTTTAAAATGTCGCTGTAAAAAGAAAAATGTCATTGCAGGAACTTTTGGGTTTGGAGTAAGATTCTGTCAGACCTCAGAGCTCATGCTCATCAGTATCATTAATCCACACCTATTTAATGTGCTGACAAAAGGGCTACATCTCTCACATTTTAAATTAACCTTAATTCTGCATTTTCAATCTGAATTTGAGATCCAGGAAATAAAAAACTTGAACATTTTACTTTAAAACTGCAAACAGCAATAACATAATTTGTTATTTTAAGACCAGCTCCTACAAACTGGGAACTGACCACTGAATAAAAGATTGAAAAGAACTTACACCATACACTCAGATGGTGGTTTTCAGTCAAACAAAATCAGTCATTCACATTTATTCAAGTATAGTCCTGAAGTACAACTTTAAGATATGTGTTTTTTCACGACTTAGAGGATTATAATTTAGATTAGATCATTAATACAATCAACTATTAGGTAATGATATACTGTTATAAAGTACTGGAAGCTACCCAGCAATATATTAACCATTTATAATTAGCCCCACTTTTACCATCTTAAATCGTAAAGTCGTGTACACATGGATAAGTCAATAATTATAATACAATAATGTAATATGTATGATTCTGGAATGGGCCATTCTGTACAAGTATGTATTATAGTACTTTTGTAAGCTTCAACTTAACTCAAGTAAAGTTTCAAATGCAGGATTTTCTTTGAATCTGATCTGGTCTGAACCAGACAAACAGTTCCCCCTGTTTACAAAAAGGAAAGTTTACAAAAAGGAAGTTTCCCAAAATATCGAACTTTTCCTTTAAAACCACCAGGAGGCCTATTAAAATGCACTTGTTTGAGTTAAAAGCCCAATGTCCCCCAGCCAATGACTTTTCATGAGTGCTGTACATCATCTTATGCATTTTGGAGATTCTGGAATAAAAGAGCAAGAAAAGGGAGTGATATTGCCTAAAACTGCAATGAAGTCTTTTTGACCGCCATTACCCTTAATGCAAAAAAGGTGAGTAGACTGCATTTATATAGCCATATACATTATATAAGTAGTCAGACACACTGCTCAAAATCTTTACAGTAACAGCAGGCGTTGCTAGGCAACCAAGACATGCTATATCTACAGGGCGGAAGTGATCGTTTTGCACGTTGGTTGCCTAGCAATGCCTTTTTTTTTTTTTTTTGAATACTGTGTGTGTATAAATGAACCAAATTGAATTCCTAGTCTGAAATAGATTGTTCTCCATATTTTCAAATAAGAACTTTGGTGTGCACAAGCCTGTTCAGTTCAGTCGTTACTCAGTCAGTCAGTCAGTCAGTCAGTTAGTTAGGTATTAGAATATGGATCGGAGGAAACTCTAAATGATTGTCAGTAAGGTTTTGGCAATGCTGCAGGACATAAGATGATGGCGAATCACATGGAGAAGAAATATCAGGATTCAGTGATGTATCTTGCTCATGTTCATTTCTCCTGAGAGGAAAGAACTGTATTACAATGTTTATGAGCAATACTACAATTTTCTGAAATTTTACATGTATTTTTCCTCTAATAGTTTAACTGAAGTGAATTTATATAGCTGTATTGCTATAATAAAAGACAGCCTAGCACAGTTCATAAAATTCAGATATTTTATTTTACATGCTATTTTGAAAAAAGACTGTCACATGTAACATTGAACACATTAAACAGGAAGAAAGGCTGGAAGATTTTTAAGAGAATCCCCAAATAAAAATAACACTCTTTATTGATTATGTATTAATTTAGAATTTCATTTTCAGGTTTGCAGGATATTTTAAATAAACTTTAGCAGGTGGTCACCGTCACATGTATATATACATGCATAAAAACACTTACTCTCCCGGGGAGTAAGGAACGTACATTTGAGGATCTCACCCTGACACTGGACTTCATCAACCGAGAGACACACAATGCCGACCTAAGTGAATGAGACAACTTGCATCTTCTTCACTGGGATAAGAATTACAGCTGCTAATAAAAACCTGCCATGTGTCACAGACGTTGTGTGCTGGACATCTCCTTCGGGCATTATTTTTTTGAAAGACTGTTATACTATGGGACTGTATAGTTGCTGTTAGATATGTTGACATCAGGCAAGTATGTTTCTCTCTCCTTTTCTACCTTACCAGGTGTTTGTGAACACAATGTTTAACTGTGCATTGTAATGTGGAATGTATTGAAACACTATACTATGTACACCTGTATGAGTGCTTTTGCATACAGTTATGTTGGTCATATTTTGTGGCTGTTGAATGTGTGACAATAGTTATGTGAGAGCAAAACATATTTTATGTTTTTATGCATGTATATATACATACTTTTTGTTTTCCTGGCAATTTTGACAGACCTTTGACCTTTGAGACCTTTTGAGTGTCAAAACACCTGATAGGATCTTGTATGCACCAATGTTGAGGAGGTGCAAGGGTGGGTGTTTTTGTCTTTTTCTCTCTTTTGTTTTTGCTTGATATGTTGCAAAGTACATCTACTGAGATGATGTGGGTGTCAAAGTACGTGCAGACACCATAACATAATACATGACAGCTCTAAATTATGGTATTACTTAGTAGGTTACAAAGGAACATCAATAACATTTGCCAGTTGGAACATCTGTGGGCTGGGGAAACCCACCAAGCTAAATAAAGTACTTTCTCACTTTGATAGCTTAGGAGCAATAGTTGCTTATCTTCAGGAAGCGCATCTAAAAAAGTCAGATCACATGCACGAACATATTAGAAAATCCTATTACTGCTGATGAACTGAATATGGCTATTAAAACACTTCAGAGTGGCAAGAATCCAGGAACAGATGAGGCATCTATATCCTTAATCTTGAAAAAGAATAAGGATCCTCGCCACTGTGAATTTTATCATCCAATTGCACAACAGAATGTAGATATTAAGATTTTAGCTAAGATGTTAGCATTGAGATTAGATAATTTCCCCTGACCAAACTGTATTTATAAAAAAATTGATTTTCTTTTTTTAATATCAGGCGACTCTTAAAAATAATTCATCATGATTCAGATCCTACACACTGAAAAAGCTTTTGATAGGCTGGAGAGGGGGTATTTGAGTTATGTATTAAATAAATGTGGCTTTAGGAAACAGTATGTTAAATGGATAAGACTGTTACATAGCATGCCAGTCTGTCTGGTCAGTCTGTACCATACCATATTCTGAGCATTTTACGATTTCTTGTGGAACAAGACAAGGTTGCCCCATATCACCAACAGAGCAAAGAATTTTGCTTCATGCAGATGACATGATACTGTATCTTTCACATCCAAACATCTCTGTGCCCAAGGTCCTCTCCATCCTCAAGAATTTTGGTAAAAACTCAGAGTATAAAATAAACCTTTCAAGAGTCAGGTGTGTCCTATTAATTCCCCAGTCCACTCTTATTCTTTTCACACATTTCCCTTTAAGGTTACTCATGATCGGTTTTCATATTTAGGGGAGCAAATTACAAACAGTATAGGAAAGAAAAGAAGATTTTTTAACTAAGATACAACGATGGATGCCTCTACATCTGTCGCTTGCTGGTAGAATAAATGCAATAAAAATGAATGTGCTGCCTAAATTTTGTTATCTTTTCAATGCCCCCCAGTGTATCTCATTCTTTAAACGCCTAGACACTCATATCTAGCTTCATTTAGAATAATAAAAGCCCATGATTGAGCAGGTATTTACAACATTCAAAGGTGCTAGGTGGTATGGCTCTGCCCAATTTTCAGTTGTATTATTGGGTTGCTAATATTCAACTTATTCTTCATTGGCTATATGAGGATCCAGGTGCACTCTTGAGGCTAGATCTTGTGCTCTGTCCTCATTGTTAGCATTAATCTATGCACCTCTAGCCTCAGATACCGCACTGCATGCAAGAAATATTTTAGTCAGAACAACACTTAAAATATAGAAAGCAGGTCCGCTGGTGTTATGGATGGCATAGCTTTTCACTGAAATCCTTAATCCAAGCAATTTACATGTTTCCCCCCTCTCTGTAGGACAATGCATTTCTGCAGTGGCAAAACAAGGGACTGCGCACAAAACAGGACCTTGTTGCTTGTACCAACATCTCCATTTGGTACGCTTAACTCTGGTTCTGCTTCCCATTCTCCTCCTCCGAATTTCAGCGGGGATCTGCCATCTCTCCCCTGGGGTTAGCCTAACCTGGCTAAGCAAAAGCAGCTGCTGAGTGTAAACAACGTCAGCGGGCCTGAGTGTGTTGGCTGACACAGAGTTCAGAAGTCCGCAAAAAGCCTGGAAAGGGCTGATTATGTATGAACTGTTATTGCCATTTGCTGTGTTTAAACTTATAACTTAAAACTTTAAATATAAGAATATGCTTAATTTCAGTTGTAACACTTTTGTTGCAGTTTTACAAAAAAGGAAAAGATATCAGTAAATCGCTCTCAACCTGGAGTTACGCCTACTGAGTCTTTCTTGTAAGCTATATGTCTACGAATACAGCTCACACCAGGATAGAGTAATGAATCACATTTAAGAGGACAAAAAATACAAATCACAACCTAAGGCAAATGTGCCAGCAGCAAACACACTATAGAATAATTTACATTTAATTTTACTGGTTTGAATAAGAAATCGCCTACAGAGGATTTCCTTGCTCATCTCCTTCCTTTTCTCATTTGTGAGTCACAGTAAAGGCTGTTTTGACAGATCCAAGCAGTCTTACACACACACAATTTTTGCACTTTAACTCTCACCTCAACATCATTTGGGATGATACCAGGAATTATCACCCAACAGCAGAGATTCATGTGCTTTAATAAAACATTTCACAATCACACTTCCTCCTTCACTTCCTCTTGGGTGTTGAGTCCAGTGTTCCTCATAGTTTTAGTGATTTGTTGTAAAAAAAAAAAACTTCCTGAGATGTAAAACTAGTAAGAAGGTGAATATGGTGCTGGCTTTGTAAAGCCATTAAATATTCCCACTAAAATGAAGCAAACAAGATTATTCCAGAATTCAGACCTTGTCAAATATTTTGACACTTGATACTAAAAACGGGTCAGTTTGTAAGAAATTATTTTGTTTTTCATTATCAATGCCAACAAGGCAGGTGGTAGGATACTCATGCTGTAATTCATCCCCAGCAGATGACTTTCACCAAAGTCAAAATTTGCTTATTATAAAAGTGTTCTCATGTCACATCTGCAGTGCTCTATATTTTAGGACGATCAACTGCAAAGTGATCAGAATGCAATCATATAACAATTGGATTGCTGGATTTTTAACCTGTGAGTATACTTTTGGTTCTGTGTGTTTTAACAAATGTTTAATTTCTTACACGTTTGTAAATATTGAGATAAAATGAAACTTCATTTCATCAGAAAAATCCAAAGCATTGATTACAAGTCAATACATGGATATACAAACATAATCAACACAACTTTGTTTTACATGAGCAAAGATTTAATCTTTGGCGAAAAATTCCAATAATTTTAACCCATTTTTATCTGTTACCATTTCAGTACTTTGAGTCTGCAACATCATGATTAATACATTAAAATACAAATAGGAAGGAAGGAAGAATTAAGAAGTAAAACGCTAAAATGTCTTTGTAGTTATTTTGATGGGTTTTACTCTCTGTATTATCAAAGTACACAAGTGGTTTTACTAATATTCTAATGAAACTGTTTCTGAGGTGCATAACATTTCCTTATTTTTGAAATATTTCTATTGCATCTGTCACAGTGTAAACCGTAGCAGAGGTCTAAGTCAGCCTGAACAACAGGAAGTACCTGTATGTTCATGCATATGTTATTTACCTGTGTTCTGTACACAACACAAAAACACAAACCAAAAAAAAAAAAAAACTTCCGGTTATTGTACACCAGGCCTTCAAAGTGCTCTCTGAAACTATACAGCCTGGCATAGCATTTGCCATGACAAGAAAATATCAAAACTTGTTGTAGAGCTAAAACAAACACATCATCATTGGAAAGGTCTTGACCAGGAGTAACATATGTCACTATCAAAAGTGTCAGTGTAAAAGTTGAAAAAGTTTCCCCTATGTGTTAAGTCCAGATTTCCTCATAGTTTTATTGATTTGATGTAAAAAATTAATTTCCTGAGATGTAAAACTGGTAAGAAGATAACTATGGTGATAACTTTGTAAAGCCATGAAATATTCACACTAAAATTAAGCATTAAGCATTATTACAAAATTCAGACCTTATTTGGGTAAAAATGTCAAATATGTTGAGACTTGCAAAAACAAACAAACAAACAAACAAACAAACAAAAAAACAGATCCTTTTGTAAGAAATTCTTTGTCATCAACAATGTCAACAAGGCAGGCGGTAGGCCCGAGTGAATGACTTTCACCAAAGGCAAACTTTGCATATTAGATAAGTGTGCTCATGTCACATTTGCAAGGCTCTATATTTTAGGACAATCAACTGCACAAAGCATCAGATCTCAATCATATAACAACACTTGATGGATTTCTAACTTGTGAGTATACTTTTTTATCTCCAGTAAGATGATCCAATGTTTTTATGGCAAATGTTTTTATGTTATTGATAATTTACAAAAAAAACATTTCCAATCAGTTGAAATGTGCTTTTAATGAAGAAGAATGAAAGTTCTTTTCATCAGAAAATCAAAAAAACAACAATTGCAGGTATCAGTATGTGGATACACAAACAAAAATCTGAATAACTTTGTTTTACTTGTACAAAAATTTAATCCTCAAATAAAAACAATTTTGATCCATTTTCATCAATTATCTTTACAATACTTTGAACCTGAAAAATATTTATCAAAATGGCCTAAGGAATACAAAGAACTGTGTTAAAATATATTTGTAGTTTGTAATTTGGATTTACACTCTGTAAATTAAATTACACTTTATAGGTGTTTTAACGTATTATATATATATATATTCTTATTAAACCATGTCTCAGATGGGTAACATTTCCTTATTTTTCTAATAGTTTAATTGCATCTGTCATCATGTCTGCCAGAACAACCGGAAACACTGGTGTGTTCATGCATGTATTATTTAGCTGTGTTCTGCTTGTTTGTAGAAAAATCAAACATGGCTTGCTACATGACTCTGATGCTCCTCTTCTGTGGTGAGTGTCACAATTTCATGATATATAAACGAGAGACTAATGCACTCATTAAAGATCATTTGTTGTTTTGAGTGTGTGTGTTTGGTATTTTGGTATTCTTGTTCATTTTTTGGTAGAAATGAACTTCAATAATTAATCAGTTACATTTATTAACTAATTACAACTGATATATAGCACGACTTAACATTCAGTTAAGCCTCTGGAGTCCAGGGTATAATTAGCCGTTTTTGACTACTTTTTCATTTTATCTTTATATTTCAACTTGAAAATGGTTTACCATGCCTTGTTATTTTTTCAGCACATCCTCACGTGTGATTTTACAGTTATTTTTCGTTTTGACATACTGTATTAACACACTAGACCTAAAATCCCACAATAGTTATTTACAACTATTAAAATGCAGGCAGTGCCTAAGGAGTTTTGTAAAAAGTGGGTATGTACAGTGTATTATGTACAGTATATACAGCTTTTACAACAAGCGAGGTTGTGTTTGTTAGGGGAGATATTTATATGATAAAAACAGTGCAACAAAAATTATTAAAAATACATTGTGTATACAAATGTAATACTGATTAGGTCAATAGGTGTTCAGCACTCTTCTTACAATAGCCCATCTTAACTGTTTCTTCCTGCACGAAACATCCACCAAACGTGACAAAAATTTTCAGGAAAAAGCACAACGTAAATTACTTATCACAAGTCTGTTTCACTTTTTGTATCAAAACGATTAAAAAGATAACGAATATATGATTTGAAGTCCGCACTTTCGACACAGGTTGAGGTGGAGACACAATGAGACAGCCTATGTCTGCTTTGTCTTCCTGCACTGGACATGAGGACGATATCTAGGAAAAACAGTGTAAATTATTCATCATGACTCTACTTTTACTTGGTCTGTCAGCACGATTTAAAACTAATATGTAGTTTGAAGTCCGCACTTTCGACACAACTTCAAATTGAGACTCTGCAATGCAGCGTCTTTTTGCTATGTCATTGTTAATCAGTTGTGTAATTTGGAGGCGCCTGGCGTTTAGAGGGTTAAGACAATAAAACACAATAACTTGTTTTTGAGTTTATGTTCATTTGCAAATCATTAACTAAATACAAACATTGCCTTTTTTTGTCAACGCTCAGGATTTGGCCTCAACTACGGCTCTCACTTCCCCGTGCGAAAGTACTACTATGTTAACTTGGCCATGGCCTGGTCTGACGCTCAGCAGTACTGCAGAGAGAAATACAGCGACCTGGCCACCTTTGAAAGCATGGATGATTTCAGTGAGCTAAAACCTACTTTTACCTATTCATGGGTATGGATAGGACTGAGGGATGACCCAGAATCCTGGAGGACAACAATGGGCAACGATACAAACTCTTGGAGGTGGTCAGCAACTGGTGAGACAAGCAAATCTGGTTACAGCAACTGGGGAACAAACGAACCAGACAATAGAAACGCAAACGAAATGTGTGCTATGATGAGCCAAGACGGAAAATGGTATGATGTGAACTGTGCATCATACCGCTATGTTGCTTGTTACCATGGTAAGAAAAGTTTTGACACACTGATTTTTACTGTCCTTGTCAGTGATTAATGGATAAATTATGTTTTTAATAAATTTGTCTAATTTAAATTGAAGAAAACGTCTGTGACTTTTTCAAGGCCAAGTTTGATCTATCTAACATTTTCTTCCCTTTACTCAAATTTCTCAATTTTCAATTAATTCCACATCGCCCGGTGCAAATTATGAGATGCTGAAAACACTGCTGCCAACAAGACTAATCTCAATAATTGTCATACTGATTTAAATTCTGTCATTTGCAGTTACAAACCAGAGTGAGAAAACCTATGAGTTCTTCTCATTTTTGAAAACCTGGACTGACGCCCGTGATTACTGCAGGGAACACTTCACTGACTTGCCTGTGATCGAGAACGATGCTGAAAACACTGAGGTCTACTCTACAACACCAGGCAATGCTTCCGTTTGGATCGGTCTGTACAGAGTGCCATGGACTTGGTCTGACAACACCCAAAGCTCCTTCAAAAACTGGCTGAGTGGCAAACCAGATAACTTGCGTGGCAACCAGCTCTGTGTAACCAAGTCTTCTCTACATGAATGGAATGATGACATTTGCGATATCAAGCTCCCTTTCATCTGCCATCAGGGTGAAAATCTTTTGGATTAAGCCGATAAAACTGTATAGTGTATGTTTCTACATTTTGTAACTGTATGTTTATTGTTCTCTTCAGTTTTAAAGCTGAGGACTGTGGTGAAGATGAAGATTCTTGCTAACAAAACTGATCCAGCTACCAACATCCAGATCCTCCATCAGGTTAAACTTTTTCTCTTTTCTCCCTTGTAAGGTGAAAAATTATAGATTGCATAAACAATTATTTCAAACTACAGATCTTAGAAGTAGAGAAAGAGGATGACACAAAAAAGTAGAGAAAGTAATCTGTAAATTTCTTTCATTCCTGCTCAGTTCGGTTCAGCGCTAACAAGTCGGGGATACACTGATTTCAACCTGCAATGGAAGATTCAGCCCAGAAAACAGAGAGAGAAACTCCCAGAACCTTAGTGCAATCAACAATTATATTTTTGTCTGCATACTGTTTAATCAGTGTAATGGCATTGTTGGAATTTATGGATGAAATTGAACTATAGCAAATAGAGGACAATGCTTTAGCTGCAGTAGATAAGTCTGCTTTTTCTTGTGTGCTACATGATGGCTTAATAGGCAAATATATTCATATGCAGCAATTTGACTCTCTTATTTTTCAGGTAAAAAAAAATCACCTTGTTGTTGTGTGAAAATTTGTTTGCATGCAATGATGTTGCATGCAATTTGAATAAATTGTAGAGGTGTACCTGTTAAACGAGCCAATATGGGCATTTTTGAATGTTTTGAAATTGTCAAATTGTATTCTGTTGTCTTACTCTTTTATTGTACTTTAACATCCACTTAATAAAATTACTCGTATATTATATTTGAGTAAAATGTCTTCTGACTGACTGACTTAATTACTGTCCTTATCACCTCTGTTATATTACTTTTATATGAAGATGTTTTAAGATATATAGAGATACTGTGCAATTTACATATTATCTGGTTGTAAAACTGTGAGGAACTGTCATGATATTGGTGGTATCCTTTGGCCAGTTTATTATTCCAGCAGAGAATCTGATGACTCGCAGGGCATTTGTGTTGATGACTTGGGCTTTGCTCCTTTCATTCAGCTTTTCAGGACTTGCCTCACTCTCTGAATTCTCTTGGGGAACCTCTTCATCATTCCCATTTGCCAGTGAGATTTTTGTAGCTGCCCTGAGCATTAACGATGTTGCTTTCTAGTAGTGCAAGCACTTTTGATCTGATCACCTTCCGCCTCTTTCAATCTATCCAGCCACACTTATCCAGTCCCTTTGATATACCAATATTCCTGGTGGTGTGGATTAATGGATCAATGTCTCATTCAGTCTTGGCATATAGCTTGATGTCATTCATGTAGATTAGATGGCTGATGGTTGCTCCACGGTATCCATAACTACTCTCCGAGAGAGCAGTGGAAATAATGCATCACCTTAACATTTGCCGCACTTGAAGGTAACTTGTGCAATTGGCTTCGAGTTGGTCTCCACTGTTGTCTTCCACTGAGTTCCTGATGAAAGTTCTTAGTGTGCTCATTATGTTGTACATTTCTCAGCATTCCAGTATCCATGTGTGTGGCACTGAGTTGTGGGGTCTCTGAGCCAATCCAGGTGGTCATAAGTTGGTTTGTCTGGTTTTGCTGCCTTAGGTGAAATCGGTCAGTAGCTATTGGTTGGCTCCCCTGGTATTGCAATTCTTTTCTGTGCCCTGCTCAAGTATTGGGCTATTCGTCTATTTATCT
>JAOXYL010000043.1:3946774-3958993 GCA_028564955.1 Terapon puta | reverse complement strand
TTTATTTAATGAGAGATCAACATCATTTTTTCCATAAGTCCCATAAATGTAGGATAATTTGTAATGATGTTCACTGAAAAAATATAATTCAATATTGGCATAGATCTCACAGAGAGAGTGTAAAAGATTTTCTGTCAGTCCACATAATGGTTTTCATTTGACAGCTAAAAATAAATTTTTGCAAATATTTACCCTAATCTGTCAAATGAAAACCCTGATGTAGACTGACAGAAAATCATTCGCGCTCTCAGTGTCACTGGAAGCTGCAATGTATATTATCACCCACAAAATCAAATATTGGATGAAGCAAGCAGCAAAAATGAAAAATTTGCTGTTCTTAGAGATACAATAGTGTGTCATATGGGTGGCACTATAAGAGAGGTTGTTAATATCTGAGGTTTATCCTCAAAGTCATATTTTGTTCTTTTTTTGGTGGTCATGAATTAGAAAGGTGAATATACGCTGCAAACTAACTAAAACTAAACTAATTAAAATGGAAGATATTAACTTGACAGTGAAAACAAAACATATTCTCAACATAAAATAAAAAAAGAAATCTAATTATTAATATAAATAATTGACAATACATATAATGTTGTCTGCACAACATGTAATGATCACAGCACATCAACAGAAATCCTTCCCGTCGTATAAATAGCTTTAAGGCTTTAAGTTTGGCTCAGACATGAATATGTTATGAAAACAAACAGCACATAATCACAGATAACTTTATCACAGCTTATCACTGACCCTGTGAGCGCCGCTCTCGATGACCCAGACCCTTTGATTTTCAACGGCAGACAGCTTCTGAAACATGTCTGCAGAGTAATCAGCAAAGTTAGTGTTGATGGGGATGTATACCAGACTATTATCAGTGTCTTGATGATGCCCTCAGATTACTCACAGGTCATTGTGACCAGCTTCTGCACAGCAAACGCCTGCTCACCACAAGATATGTACATGGCAGTGACAGACTCCATATACTGACAGAGACAGAGAGCAGGGGTGAGGATGATGCAATATATATATATATATGTGTGTGTGGCTAAATTACAAAACACACTGTTCAGGCACATGAGAAAAGTCTTAGAGAGTGTTTACCCTGGCAAGTAAACTGATGCCTTGTAGTTGATGGAGGATTTTCTGAAATAAAGTAGTAAAAGGGGGTATTTTCTGCAGAAATATCCATACAATAGCAAATAAACAATGAAAAATAAAAGCTTTTTTCCAGTTATACCTGATGGTGGGGATCTCTGATTAATAATCGCAGGCAAATCAGAACTCTGAGGACGGACTCAGGCGGAGCATGCTCAATCCATTCGCTGCAGAAAGAGCCAGTATAATTAGTAAACATAAGACTTCTGTGAGAAAAGAGAAGAATATTTAAGTATTTTCAGGAAATTTTACCTGCAGAGTCGGTTCTTGACTAAAGACGTCAGGATGTCAGAGAAGAGTGTGTGCAGTGGGTGGCTGCTGAAACATCTCTGGTCTCTATATGTGATGCTGTTAAATGAAAGCATGAATATGTCAAAAATGAAAATCAGACTGTATTGATTCTTCTTAAAAAAAAACTGTTAATCTTCTGTAGCTCTGCGTCTCTTTGGACCAAGTATCAAAAACCATCACAAACGGAAAGCTGGTCTCATGTCTGTCCAGAGTCATAACCTCATTTTCTTGTTTACACTACTCTCTGATCACACTGTTCCTGATTAAAGTCAAAATCTTGCCAAATTCAGATTATTTTTAGTTGTAGTGTTGCCCGAGCAGTTTGACTTATTTTGTGAAATGGAAAAACAAGTTAAGGGGAAAAACTGATTGTTTAATATCAGTGACGAAACTCATACAGTATCAGCCCTGATACTGAATCAGAATCGAATCCAAAGAAAATCCTGGTTATATATACACTCTTGTACTCAACTAAATCAACTTGAGGAGGCATAGCTAATTATCAGTGTGGAAAATAAAATAAATATCTTGGAGTTTTGAATGAATTTACTTTATTTTTTACTTAATTGGATATCTGGATGTGGTCGCATTAAGTTGATTAAGAGTGTCTTTCACCATCCAAAAAACTTTCACATGATATGGTGTTTAAAAAAATGCCCCTGAAAACCTGAATTTTTCCAGTTCAGAGGCTTCACTGGTGAAGTCACTCTCATTCCTGTGTCTGCTGGTGTCTCTCGGGGGATGCGGGCCTTGTGATCTGCTGACTCCACTGCTGCGAGCTTTGCTGTGACTCAACGCCGCCACCTGCAAATACACAGAGGCTCAAACTACAATATATACACAGACCTGAAGAAATATGAGCCGGTTCGTATCGTTATCAAAATGTCTAGACACGCTGCCTCAGAGCGCCGTCACTTGTTGTTGTTCACCTCTTGTCTGGGGCTGCTTTTGGCGAGCAGGGAGTGCAGCCTCCTGAGATCATGAGATGCCCTAGAAAACAGACTTATCAGGTGATTTGTTGTTTCGTATCAGGGAAAATCATTTTAAGTAATTTCACCAAATGTGAGGAGGAGATGACCCGGCTTACTTGCTGTGGATTCCTCTGGATTTCAGGGGCAGTTTTTCTCCTTGTCTCACTTTTTTAACTTGATTGGACATTTTCAGCGTCCCCATTTGTTTCCATGAGTAACCTAGAGTTCAACTTTTGACATTCATTGAGACACAGTGATGGCTGAGGGAGAAATGGCAACTTTTGCTCATGTAAGAATAAAAATACTCATCTAAAAATGGTCATTATAAGTAAAAGTCCTATATGTAAAATGTCACCCAGTAAAAGTACAGCAGTAATATCAGCAATATGTACTTGAAGTATCTAAAGTAAAAGTACTCAATCTACAGAAAGGGCCCTTTCAAAATGTTGAATATCATGTTATTCTGTTTTTTCACTAATACATACATTTAGGATTATCAAATGTCATAGTTCAATTTTGAATACTTGTGTCATATGAAAAGTTACTGGTTGTGCAATATATTTACTCAAGTATTAAACTCAAGTACAGTTCTTACTTTACTTTTTCCCTACTTCACTATATTTCATAGGCAAATATAGGCAATACTTTTTACCCCACTATGATTATCTGACAGCATTAAGCACCAGTTTCTTTGCTGATTTAAATGAACAATGAACAAATGTTCAAAATAATCTACTAATAAAGCTGTATATAAAGTAGTAACCATAACATTAAATGAATCATAATCCAATATCACAAATCCAATAATCCAATAATACAGTTGAATGAACTATTCAGCATAATGAGTATAATGGTATGATAATACTTTTGTGCTTAAACATACAAACTGAATACAGGATTTTCTATTTTAAGAGAATATTTTTAGATTGTCAGTAACTTTAAAGTACAGTTTGTAAAGTTAGCTACATCCTAACACTGCATTTTAAGCTCGTTTAACACAGACATTCAGAAACCTCCAGAACAAACGTATATTTCTATGATAAGAG
This sequence comes from Terapon puta, assembly GCA_028564955.1. NCBI lineage: Eukaryota > Metazoa > Chordata > Actinopteri > Centrarchiformes > Terapontidae > Terapon > Terapon puta. The sequence goes on along the minus strand of JAOXYL010000043.1, from coordinate 3,955,530 downwards.
GACTAACTACACTATTTGTGTTGCAGTTTAAGTCAAAAGTCTCTTACCCTTCCTCCAGCATCGCAAACCGGCAGCAAACAGTCAATTTTTGCTGTAAAATTCGGATTTTGCTTCATTAAATAACCATAGTCAAAGAAAAAGTCGACCTAGTTTTTATTCTTGAGACTGCAGACGCCCCATATATTAGCAAATCAGAGACGACGATGCTCAGCTTACCTGCATTTTTAACCAATCACCGTGAGAAGTGTTCGAGAGTCTTGGTTGCCATGGATACAACAGACGCTGTTCTGTCACCAGGAATGTCGTTGAACAACTTGACCACTAACTCACATTGTTGTTAATTAACTGTCCCTTAACTCACAATTGAGTGCATGAGGAAGTTATTTTATTCATCTGCATTCAGCTAGATGAACAAATCATTTGTGTTATCTTATTAATAATTAAACTGTAACCATGGAGACCTGGTGGGAGGTATAATTATGGAAGACCATGAATGTCAATGTGACGGCAACAATAAAATATTTTTAACATGATGATGACTTAAAATAATAATTTAATATGTTGAAATAATGATAAAGCTACTGACTTCTTGACTTATGATAATATGTCATTATTTGGAGATAATACATCGTCATTTAAGATACTGGATCATTATTTCATGATCTTGAACAATTATTTTGATATACCAACTAATTATTTTAGTGATACATTAAAATTATCTTGAGGGTTTTTTTTATTAAGTTATTCTTTAAAAATACTAACTCTAGATGCTTTGCATTTTGGATATTATGTCTAGGTTTTTTTTTTTTTAATCAAAATGACTTACAGTATTTTTTTTTTATCACATTGGTACATATGGGCCCATAAGTACCACATAATTAGTTCTGCATGTTCAAAAAGAACTTTCCAAATAAAAAAACGAAGAAGTCTGGAATAATATCGCGATAACACATCGATACTCAAAGAAAATGCATACGTCTCGCGAGACTGGGTGCGTGCCTCCCTTTGCTATTCACGTAGCCGTTACGCCAGCCTCTCTGCGCAGCTCCGTTGACGTCGGCCGGCGCTGCGTGCCTTTACAGTGCGTACCTCCAGCAGCGAGCAGCAGCGGAGGGGGAATGTCGGCTTGTGAATGATCGTCGGAGTCAGAGGCGGCAGGGAGCGTCAACGTTATGGGTGAGCCTGCTGCACTCACACACGGTCACGACCCGGCTACACAGCCGCGTTTTAATCTGCACCTGATGGCGGTTTGTGTGGGATTAAAGTACATTTTTATCTTTGCCGCTCTTTTACCTCCGGCAGTTGTCCGAGCAACCAACGCCCAGTCGTTAGCTTAGCTGTTAGCCTGGCTGCTCAACCTGACGGGAGGGTCGTTTCCTGCCTTTCAGCTCCTCGAAAAAGTGTTTATAACGCCTCTGTCTTTGCTCTGTGCAAACGCAATAAGTCTCTGGTTAGGACGAGAGGTGGCTGTTTTCAGAGTTCAGTAAGGAATCTGAATAACCTGGTTGATTTGGTGTCGTGTGTTGGATTAAAACAGCTCAGATTAATGCTAACTTGTTTGAGCCGACGTTACTGCATGTGAGCTCTGCATCTGGCTGTGTATTGTTTTAAAGTCACTATTTCTAGATATTAAGTCAGTATTTTGAGATATTAGATCATTATTCTGACACACTAACTCATTTTCAGATACTAGGCCATTATTTTTAGGTATTAAACCAATATTTTGTGACATAGTAACTCAGTATTTAGAGATACTAAACCATTATTTCGACATATTGCGTAATTATTTTGCAACGCTAAATCATTATTCAATCATATGCCATCAATTTGTAATATTAAGTCATTATTTCAGGACACTCATAATTTTGAGATAGAGGGACTTTTTCCATCTCACTGGCAGAGCCCATTTCCTCACACAATTCATTTTACATGATCAAAAAGGAATTTGTGTCACAAAAAGTCCTCTAATGTAACAGTTAGTTGTGATGAGAACAAACCAATGATCAAGGGAAATGCAAGGTATAGCAAGATAAACATAAAATAGTCCCAGGTTAAGGCCAAAAATGGGGAGAACATCCACTTTTTGTTGTTTGTGTGCTTGTAGGTTTTTGGGGGGTGGGGTTGCATTAGTGTGTGATCAATAATTTGATTAAACTGCCGTGATTGGAAGCATCTAGGTTAGGCAGCCAAAGCCAGACCAGGAGGATGTGTTGTTTGGTTTAAGGAGGTTACGCCCATAATCTGGATTAGTGTGGATCTCGTACCTCAGGGTTCATGTTTTGACTTTTTCTTTTAAATCCACTGGCTTCAAACTGGGACCTCAAACATCAGAAATATTAAACCTGGTATTTCCTTCAAACTGAGAGGGAAATATGCATGAACTAACGGTAGATTAGTCCTCCGCCTGCCACCACTTCCTTTAGCAGAGATGACAGACAGGAAGCAGACAGCTGTCATTTTAAAATGACTATTCACACATTTCCTCTCAGGGCTTTTTTTAAAATTAATTTTCAGATTTATTTTGTGAAAGATTCAACTGTGATTAGAATATTGCTGGTGGTAGTTTTATAGGTCACATACTTTGAGAATCCAGTACACAATAATCATTATTTGGGAACTGAAGCTGCTGCTGAGATTTAACTGCATAGCCTCAAGATACAAGTTTTTATTTGTCATGTGCACAACATTATCATGGTGCAGTCTTTGGCAATGAAGTCCCAGCTTCTTCCACAACAAAAATAGAGACAGAAAATCACATAAGCAACAATGATTAAGTTTCAGATATAGAAATGGAATATAGTATATAAAACAGAAATGTTATACAAATAGAAATATAATACTGTTGATGCAACTGTGCTGAGGTGGCGAATAGAGGTGTAATAGTGGTAATAAATATCTGTAAATGTAGATGCAGTACAGGATAAAGTAACGTGTGAATATTCAATATAGATAAATACTTAAATAAGATGAAAGTGAAGTTCAGGAGTTTAAAGGTCATATGGGGATGATGACGCTGTCCCTGAGCCCGCTGCTGCAGAACGGTTTGTCTCACGGGGTTTTGAGGTCCTTAATGATCCCGTTGGCCTTCTTCCTGCACTGCCTGGTCTACAGATCGTGCATCGAACTGCCGCTATGCTGAAGCAGTTCTCAAAGTCTTGCCGTCGCACAGAAGACGTGGGCTGTTGTTGGTAGGCAGGAGATGATCCAGCGTGAGAGAGAAATCTTCCTGCCACAGGCGAAAAGGAAGAAAGCTGCATCAATGAATGGACCTTTTGCTTTATGGTGCCACTGACATTAAAGGAGCAAGTGGAGTGGAATATGCACCACACTGGCCAACTGTCTGTGTTGTTACAGTGCCCCAGATCATGAATCATTTTGCCCCAGGCTTGTCGGCTTGGGAAACTGAATCTGGAGACAGAGTGTGTTGTTTGTCAGATGGCCCAAGATTGATTCTCTGTTGCTGTTTTTGTTTTTGTGCTCTCTCTCTTTGCCGTCTGAACCTATGAATGTCGACTTTTCCCGCACGCCTGGAACACATCGCATCGACTTACATCAAACAGCTGTAAGTATTTTAACGATTTTAATTAACTGGACAATGTATTTTTTTTTTCAAACCATTACATACAGACGCACAGTGCTCAGCTCTGCAGAACTTAATTTAATATTTTTAATTAAAGATCTCAAAACTGTGTCTTCCTTAATTATAACTAAGAAAGTATGACGCACAGCTCATCGAGAAAATCAGATTTAATGGTGGCATTTGAATACTCAGGGTAAGTGTGATATAGCCGCACTGAGAACTAATAAGCAGATGCGGAGTAAGTATGTGAAGAATGTGGTGTAAAATGTTTAGTCTAACTTCGAAGCTAGTTAAGTGAAACATTAGACTTCAGGTGGTCTGGGGCTGTCTCAGTTTTTGCGGAGTGGGAATTGGACGATTAAAACTTTTCTTTGATGGTCTTTCAGATTGCATTTCTTTCTGGTCTTGATGTTTGTGTTTGTTTTTTTTCTATCTTACAGCAGCAAAAGAATCTGGAAGGATATGTCGGCTTTGCAAGCCTCCCGAACCAAGTGTACAGGAAGTCTGTCAAGAGGGGCTTTGAGTTCACCCTGATGGTCGTTGGTAAGAACACAAGCTGCTCAGCCCTCTGTTTGCTCTCGTTTTTTTATGAATCATTTCATTGTATCTATTGCGGTTGGCATTTAGAAGTCCTTCACTGTGGTTTGTTTTGGAGAGAGACACAGAGAGATTGTGTGTTTGCAGCCATATTTATACACATGGGATGCCACAAAGCTGGGGGGGGACTTTTGTAGTGTTAATTGTTGAGTCAGAAAAAAGGGGTGGCATCATTGCATTCCCGCTATATGAATTAATCTTCGTGTCAGCTCTTTGACATCGACTCCCAGGACAGAAACATTTGGGATGGATTTATCTAACGCTGCGCTCAGCGAATCAGAAATGCAGACATTCTTGGAAAATGCTTGGATGTGGTGGTTGACTTCGAGCCAAGATCCTCCTCGGCTGATCAGTCCCTGTTTGGAGGGAGAATGTTTCCTCGGGTCAAAACCATTTCCTGTGGTGGGACCAACAGAATTTGTACCCAGCTGGCCTCTCAGAATAGCACATCTCCCGTTGCGCTCCCAACGCTTTGTTTCTATAGGATTGTAGCTTACAGTACTGCTGAAACATTTCAGTGAGTGTGCAGTCTTTGATTGCTCTTATTAGGGTTTTATATCAGAACGTACTTGGAGTTTGCTTGCTCCTGCTCTCCGCAGTGTCCTCTGTAAATGCTGATGAATAGCGACCAACTGGTCCTCTGAGACCTGCAAAGCCTTCTGTGTTGGTGACAAATAGCTTCATTTTAGAAATATTTTCAGAAAAAGATTTAAATGGCATCAGATCTAACAGATCCTCTGGGCGTGTTGGTAGTTAAATGCTTGCCATTGTTTTTATGGTATCACCCTCATGCATGGACACACACACACATTCAGCTTTTCTTGGCTCGGATGAGCTGTGAAGCCACATGTCCCCGCCGAGCAACGCAATGCGTCATCATCGTGGTGTGAAAGAGGAAAGGAGGATGAAAGATAGAGGAAGGGAAGGAGAGAGATGGGACTGGCGTTACCAGCAGCGACTGGCACGTCTGCCTCACGAAACACAGGACCCAACAACCTGTTCACTTCACATGTAGAAGAGCTGCTCATCTCACAGGCCTGCAGCCACTTCAGCAACCCAGGATTCAAGATTTTAATTTGTAACATGCACAACAATTACTCAGAGCTTTGTTGGCAAATAAATTGAGTCACAAGCTCCTTCTAACAAAGCTTTAAAAATATTTAGAAAGAAAATCACACAAATAAAAATGACAAAGTTCAACACACCCACGGCACATAGTTACACGCTGCACATAAAATGTACGACCCAACAAATGCCACAGTAAAGCTCCACACATTACCCTTTGACTATAGCCCTGGTGTAAATGGTGGCTTGTTAAATATTGACTCGTGGCCATCAGCCAAGCCAGGCAGTGTCAGTGGTCATTTCCACTAATGATCCTTTTCAGTGGGAGCTTGGAAACTGGGCACACAATGGCAAACCAAGCTTGAGAAGCCTCCCAGACCACACAGCCCGTCAGCGGCACATAACAGGAGCCATTGTCTGTGTTGTTTCCTTTAGTCTTTCAACTGTTAACCCAAATAGATTAATGTCTTGGGCAAATGTCAGGCTCATCCTTGGATAGACGCATGGCTTTTGATTGTCTTTTGGATGTCAGCGGTGATCTTTGGGTTGGGCTTTTCAATATTGTGCTCGACGAAATACAATGCTTCACTGTCCGGCAAACTTTGTAACTGAAACACAAAGAGCGCAGGTCACAGCATTCCCGAAAAACTGATTTGTCCTCTGTTTTTGTTTTGTCTTTCAGGCGAGTCAGGGTTGGGCAAATCCACGTTGATCAACTCTCTGTTCCTAACAGACCTGTATTCAGCAGAGTATCCTGGACCTTCACATCGAATAAAAAAGACCGTGCAGGTACTTTATGACAGATAGAGCTCGGTTGTTGTACACTCTGTTAACACCTGCAATGTGCCACGGTATGAAAAACAACCAGGCAGCAGATGAAATTGCCACAGCTTTTTTAAATAGAGCAGTAAGTAGACCCAGTGTCAGGACTGAAAAAAATTGCACAGTTAAATCAACAACATTAAAATGCTGAAGCACTTCTGTGGTTGGTGAAATTTTATAACCCACCAACAGCTTTGGCTGCTTCTGAAACCATCATTTTAAAATTTAGTTGAACATGTGGCTGCAAAACCGACAAATACAGATTCTGTATCGCCTCATAACACATCTGTCCTAATGAAATAAATGTAAACTTAATTATCAGGGAGATTTTTTCCCAATGTGTTCTCAGCTCTGTAGCTCAAAGTAGATTAACAGCCTTAAGGGTCTCTTAAGATGATTACGGGAACATTAAACTTCTTGGCCTGAGAGTTAACAGTTACAGCAGCAACCGTTAACACACATAACTCATTGTAATGAAAACATACATGAAAGGACTGTTTATAAGCCGCGGTGATTTACAGATAACCCGCTCTGTTAAAAAGAGAAATGATCTACATGTTTCTCCGGTATGTCAAACAAACAGAACAATGAACTCATAGTTTCCCCTTTAAGTTTCACATTTGCAGACATCATCTGAATATCGTAAAGAGACCAAAAAGTCTTTGTCTCTTATATTTGTTTAGAAATGAACCGTTAAACCTCTTTAAGACGTGCAGTAAAACATCACTGTCAGCTGCTGCCTTAAATGCCGTCTTACCTAATTGCACAACGTTATCCTGAATCTTGAGTGCCTCAAGAGCTGTACTTTATCTGTCTGGCTCCTGACTGACAGCATTTCTATCTCCAGATGCTCAAGTGCTTCTCTGGTTTCTCAGCATAGTTATCTAATAGCACGGTGTGAGACAGCGTGTTGCTACATGCTGCTAGCTTCGAGTATTTTTCTATGTGAAATATACGATCCATGATGCTATAATCTGATAAAGATTTAAAACCCCCTTTTCCAGAGTGTGTGTTCTCACTTTCTCCCTCTTTTTTGTTAAATTAATTAAACAATTTGGTGTCAAAGACGCAGTTTGTGGCAGTAGTAAACACAATGTGCCCTTCACTCTCTCCACTGTGTCAGGTGGAGCAGTCCAAAGTTTTAATAAAGGAAGGAGGCGTCCAACTGCTGCTCACAATAGTTGACACCCCAGGGTTCGGAGATGCTGTCGACAACAGCAACTGGTAAGGATCGCCCCGACTTAAGATATGAAAGCCATTTCTAATCAGCAGATTTGTTTATTAATTGAATTTGTGCCACACAGCTGGCAGCCGATCATCGACCACATAGACAGCAAGTTTGAAGACTACCTGAACTCCGAGTCCCGAGTGAACAGACGACAGATGCCCGACAGCCGAATCCACTGCTGCCTGTACTTCATCGCCCCCTCGGGACATGGGTGAGTCTGGGAGACAGATTCATGCAAGGGAAGCCAAAAATATTGCAGATACATTCAATCTTGGGGAGCCGACAGGTCGTCAATCTTTATTCTATATTTTTCAAGCTATGGTGCAGTCATGTTGTTAATATGGGCACAACCGATGAGAATCAAGCTCTCAAAGTGTCACTTCCTTCAATCCGAAGAAACTGGCTTGAGGAAGGACTGGAGAAAAGAAAAGATTGGAGGGTGGAACAGGAAGGAAATTAGTTAAAAATAGGATAAGGAGGGAAATGGATGCCCCAAAGGTCAGAGAAGCAGGTTTGTGGCAGAGGTGAAGGCTGCTGGTTCAGCTCCCTGCACAGTCTGCAGAGGGCTTCGGACTTCCTACTGCAGAGTGAGTGTGCAGTAAATATGTGCGTTGTCTTACTCCATCTTCTACAACGACAACCCCCTTCAGGGCGTTTCAATAAAGCATCATATGAGTCAGCTCATCTTGCAAAGTAAGGGTTAAAAATTGAAGCTAGTAAAAGAGTGTGCAAAAAGAAAAGCGAGGCCGTGAGCGGTGAGCAAAAGATGCTGGCACAGCGCCCGGCAGATGATACTGATCGCTAAACGTTTTATAAAGACGTGCCTGTGTGGAATTTTAATTATAATGTTTATTAGTCAGATCTCTTTCAGTCATTTGACGGCTCAGATGTGGTCAGCGAGTCATTATCGTAAGAAGTGTTAACGTCTTTCGTGATGCACGCTTGGGTTGAAGAGCAGAAAGTGTGGGAGGAGTGAAATTGAGAAACTTCAGAGGTTATTTCCGGCCCTGGAAAAAAAAGCCGATTTTCATTTGATAGCTCATTTAAATGTGTGCATCGGTTTAAACCTTCGTTAATATGAAAGTGTGCTCCAAGTTAAGACTCTTGACCTTTTTTTTGAGGATACCAAAGCTTCTGTGTTTTTTGCATTTGTTGGGCAGGATATTGTTTGTGTCTGCTGTGCGGTTTGTGTATATGCAAATGCTCAGCGTGTGCTCACATGTCCTTAAAGCTTGTTGACCGTGACTTGTTGTAAACAGTGAAGAAGCTTCTGTCCTCCGTTCTCCCCTCGTCTCTCTCCCCCGCCCCCCCTTTTCTTCTCCTTCCTCGGTCCGTCTGTCCTCTGTGAGACATTGTGTTTGTACAAGCGCGTCCTCTGTACCCACACAAGCAATACTTCAGCCTTGAGGATGGGCAGCATATGTCCACACACACACACACACACACACACACACACACACACAC